>CP137676.1:14233717-14628250 GCA_037976565.1 Mesocentrotus franciscanus
GTAAATGATTAAAAAATGATTTTAGTGTTGAGTACGTATGTGGTACACATGCTTCCAAGCGTCGACAGCTGTTTACATTGAGGTTTTTCTTTCTGGCTAAAAAGTTCACACTCCCGTCATTTATTGCTGATTGATAGATTATTGGATGGAGTTAAAAATGGAGCTTTTGTATTTTGGTAGTGCATTCTGGCAAGAGAGAGAAGCAGGGGATGGCGAGAGAAAGAGAGAGAGAGAGAGAGAGAGGGAGGGGGGGGGGGGCCAACGGAGTATGTTTCATTAAAGGGATTGGGTATCTTTGTCTCAGATTCTAAACAAAATCCTGGATTTAGCTCATGCTGCGATCATTATTATAAACCTTTAGGTCAGTCAGGAATCCCATGACGTTTACAAGCCGATCGCCCGTCTGATTATCAAGATATTTATGATTGGAATTCGAAATTTCAAAACCGTTTTCCCAACGGTTTTTATAACACTACAGTCTATTGGGTAAAATGAGTATGGTAAAACCGGTCATTCAAAGATTTTTACTTTTTGAGGCACTTCATGATCATTTTGAAGCGCAATTTTGTTAAAGCTTCAACATACCACAGACGCTGATAACACGTAGGGCCATGCATCTCAGATTTGGAATTGTTAAACAATGTCTTTAAACATTGATCTACGCGCTCCAAAAACAGCACAATGGTATGAACATGATGAAGAAAGCTAATGTTTGAATCTTTAATCATTCACACTGAAGGCATGTGTCATGTTAGTGTGAGAAAAAATGAAATGAAATATGCATTCTTTCTCTCGGCAGATTAAAATCTTTGATAAAGATATTAATTTGTTGTGTATCCAAAAATATCCGCGAATATAATTGGTATGGCTATGATACATGGTATAAAATTACTCGTATACTCTGAGTCTGAGCGAACGCTTGCAGTTCAATAAAACTTTGCGATAGGATCTCCCATAATACTGTAATGTCAGTTTCCTATGAGCATTGGTCCTTGGCAGTATTTACACTAGGCAATGATTGTAAGTATTACAAGTGAACAATCATTTCTGCGTTCTTGAAAGGTATTCGAATAACAAAGACTTTACACACAGGTTAGGCAGGTTACTCGACCGCGGGGGTCTCTCTACACTTGTCACCCTGTCGTTGAAACTCGAAAACGTTGTACGTATTATTTTGCTGTATACATAGTCATAGGAAATACCTGAAACTTCAACTTTCTCATCTAAAACAAAACGATTGGCGATGGAACTTGACACATTTAGGGCAATTTGTCATGCTCCAGATAGTCCCATTATATTTAGGGGAAAATCCATCGGAATCACGAAAATCGTATTTCTTTCCCTAAGCTCAACTTTTCCACCAACAAGACCAACACAACACTCTTGGTCATGCAAGTGATGATGGGTGTATGCTTGCTTGAAGAGGAACCCACGGCTTTGTATTTGTTTTCATATCGTCTGTGCAAAGTAATTGTGTATTACCATTAAAAAAATCTTGTCCGTCATGACCGCCGATGTGTCGTTAACCTTATCAATGCCATAGATGGAGTAGAGTACCAAGTATACAACAATATTGTGGGATAATGATATTACATTCTGCACCGAATGATCACAGGAGGATTCAAATCCTGTGCTTGTCACTCCAGGAAAAAAAGGTAACAATGCCTCGTCCAATTTTAAAAAATCATCATGATTGTACTTCCTTCCTTGGCTTGAGCATCCCTAGATAAAGGGGGTGACGTTCCCCTTTCAAATTTATGTCAGCATATACGAATCTCACGTCAGTCAGAAAAAGAATGTACAAAAATGAATAAGGGTTTTTTCCACTTTGCTCGTTGGATAAGCAACTTTTCGGCACATTCTGTCTTCTGTCCGACAACACCCCCCCCCTGCCCTCGCTTCCAGATTACCTGATCAATGTCCCAGGTCTGCGGCAATTGCTAGTGGTTTTAAGACTGTAGGGTCATGATGTAGGGTTTCATGTGGTATGTTCGGATCATCGATCAGGGTGTCATTTCACCATCATGATGGGCACATGACTAGGAAATCAATGACATCCGATTGCTAACGACAAGTAACTCTATTTTTAGAAGGCAGCAACAGGCATGGCAGGTTAATACAATAATCCAGGCGATTTTTAGGGTTGAAATAACACTTTTCCCCACGAGTATGAGTGGATCAAAATAATGTCCAGCTATCTCCTAATCCAATTTCTTCATGGAGATATAATCCAATCCGCTCTTATTTTTTTAAAACTTTTGTGTTACAGTCACTTGACGTTATGACATAAAAACTCCGAGGAGTACAGGGCAATATTGAATCAAAACGAAAATCAAATCAATTAAAGGCCGTTGATTAGGAATTAGGTCAGCACGATGACTTTTGCCAAAATGTATAAATGTAGTAGTTATCCCTGACTGATGATTTTATTTAGGCCTGTATAGAAAGTATAATGTATACAAGTGTGAATGAATTGAGGGTATTAGCTTCAGGCGATTTTAGAATTCGAAGGGCCGCCTTCCCTCTTTCTTTTTAATTTCTGTGTTTCCAGAGAAACACCGCCCCTTCACAGGTTCGATTGGATTGTTGACACTTTATTCCTGGGGAACAATTTTCAAAACTTTCTAGGGATTCGCATTCGCACCCCCCCCCCTCCCCTTCTGACAACTGAAGCCGCCTCTGCATGGCATGACACATGAATTTATATTTATTTGGCCCGATTTGGGCGGTCACATTATGAGTTGGATTCCTGTTATGAGAAAGAGAAGATAGACACCAAGGTGATATTTCTGTCACCTTTGCCTGTTTAGCTACCTGTCTTTTAGTTTGAGCTTTCAGCAGTTCTGTTGATGGGCAGATCAAGGTTGAGGCGTTCCCATTTCATGTCATGCCAGAAACACCACATCCATTACCAATTTCCTTTTCAAGTTTGCCAATTGTTGTGGTCCGAAACTTCTCTGGAAACAATAGACGTGTCACTCATGACACTGGTATAAGACAGCGAGAGTACTCACCGAAGAGTTGTTTGTCAGGTATTGTTATGATTGTGGTTCTACTAGAATAATATTTAGATTTGTAATCATAATATTAATCATTTTGACGGTTCTTCCTCTCTCTCTTTCTCTCTCTCATCCCCTCTACCCGTTCGCTTTATCCCTTCTAACGCAGTAATATGTGTCACTGATACAACACTGCTTCCTTGATATTTAAGACATTTATGTTATCGTGGTTGTTATTTCACAGTGAAGCATTGTAACTCGTGGAATTACTCGGTGCAAAATAATGTTCACCTAATCTAATATTGATAGATCAGTTGTAATCTCTTCATAAAACACATATTAGAAATTTATTCAAATTACAAATCATTTTTATTCCTTGTCTTTTAAACCATTTTTGCAGATGGTGTAGATATGAGGGTACTTAGAGCGACCTTATCGACCAACTCAACGATGTAGAGACGGCCCTCACCATTTCGATATCCAACTGCAGATTGACCGAGTCTACCATTCTGGCTGAATTAAGACCAATTTCTGATGCTGGACCATTGACATTCCTTGGGTTTAGCTCGAGATGACCAAAATTATACTGATGATATCGATGCTACCAGTGCTTTAGATTTGCCCTGCCCCCCCCCCCCAAATCTCAACTCTGAGCCTCGACTGGTAGCGGCATCAACAAGAAGCAACCCTCTGATCGTCAACGACTTCATCATCCTCATCATCCGGGTCTGATGATTATACGAGATGGGGCGCTGGCTTCGACGTCGTCGCAGTACCGTAGTAGCGGTGATCTTGACCGTGTGCGCCTCCGTCGTTTTCCTGGCTCGTGTACACGACATCGGTGACTTCCACAACGAGGTAGAGGAGCCCAGGGGTATCGTGGCTCGGGAGCAGCAGAGGCATGGAGAGTATGGCCGGTGGGTATCTAAACTTTAGTTAAAGATTTAGGGCCGTCGCACGCTAAATCTTTTTGATCTACCAATTTTTCCCATTAGAAAAAGAGATTGTTTTCTTCAAATCTACCAACAGACTGTGAATACTCAGACTGCGAATACTCTGAGATCTTTGCTCGCAAAGAATGTTAAAGGTAATGAGAATGGCATGGAAAAGGAAGGACATAATTATACATAAAGAATCGAATAAATTCTATGACAAGGCATTTAATAATAGAATATGCCGGAGTTGTTAACAATATTTCCAACCCATGGTTCGAACACTGGCTTCGTTGTTCAAATTTGATAGGAATATCATATCACCAAGCGGCAAGCCCCACATTCCTTTGAACTCTTAATAGAGAATTTATAAGCATTAAACCATGGCGCCTAATAGTAGTAGTAAGGACAATTGCATAAAGACATCTGTACCTCCCCAAACACATATTCATCGAACAAAAAACAAAACAAAAAATACAATTTTAGTATTATACCCGATTTAATATTTTATGGTTTCTACACATTTTGTGAATCTCAGCGGGGGTACTTATTACATATTTTCGAATGAACTTCGAAGGGGGTTATCATTATGATTGTATGTTTGTGTATACTTTGGAAAGCATGTTGTAAAAGAGGAATTTCTGCATGTACAGTATAAAGATTAGAGTTAAAAATTGTTCAAAAAATCACGGAGATAGAGGTTTACCCTGTCTGCGGTTTCATGAGAGGTCACTTATGTTGACCTCACAATAGTACAAGCCTTTTGAATAATTTTCATATCAATTGAAATCGTGATTGTGCGGCTCCCGTCTCCAATATCATAAAGTCTAAAGATGTATTTACGATGCACCTAAGGATGGGTATAAAGAACACTGCCCCTATTTAGGAGATGATACTGCCTAGAACTGACAGCTAGAAAATTGCCATCTTTAAACAAAAAATGGTCGACCAAAATTGGTGATTGATTCATCTTTGGTCGCACCAGTCAAATTCATTCCACTCATCCATAAGTCATCCAGCTGGTTGTAATAACGTTTCTTCTTTCATTTCCGTATCATGGAAAAAGGAGTTTATGTGTACGAAAAGCATAGGAGGAGAAGGTCTGTGGTACCACGTACAACAGTATATAGATCAATGGATAGCAGTACTAAGTAGTGCGATTTCATATGCAGCTAATTCTAAAGTATACTTTGATTCACTTTGGCGATGTCAATGAATAAATTCGTAAAATTATCTTCGTCATTTTGAACAGATAACTTTGAATCATATATATTTCTTCTGTGTGGGTCTGTTATGACCATGATGATTATACTTCGTACATCCAATGCTTGAGTAGAGAGTAACTTCTTCAACGTGTATTGATAATCTATTTTTTGAAACCCGTAGTCTCTGTGTGAGAAAATAGTTTTAAAAACTGTACGATCAGTAGTAACTATGCCAATTTAATATAAACATTGATATCATTGAAATAATCAAACACTTAATAAGTTTTCGGCTGCAAAGGACCCAGTTGCTATGGCAATACAGTGTCTTGCAAACACCACCTGATAAAATATAGTCTTAGATGATGTTGTGTCTCGTCTCAATATTTTCTCAGTGAATTTAGATAGTATTCGAAAATCAGCTTGAAGCCAGTCTGATAATGTCGTTCATGTGTACAGCTATTACTACGGAAAGTTCGGAGAGACCTTTTGATCACCGTATGATGACAGTATTGACTTGTAATTTCATTTGCTAGACAAACATTGGCTGGTGTTCCGCTCTTTACAGTGATTTAACCCCATTAATTGTAATCTGACTTCCTTTGTGGCACTTTGCAAGTGTGTTGCAATTGGCCTCTCTCTAAAGAGCGCCGTTCACAATAGACCTGCTTTTCAAAGAAAATAAATGACCGGTTTAACTGCAACCAGCCATTACTCGACGGGAATTGTTATGGCTTCCTCGTGTATTGAATAGTGAGAAATGAGCCTATAATTGGAAAACACAACGGAGGGGATTTATCTATTTTCATTGTGGATTGATTAAACAGTCGCTCCAGTTATATTCCTTTTCTTCAAACAACGTTGCAAGCATTCTTAACAACCTTATTAAACTGTTATACCGACGAACCGTACGTTGTCTGTTTCTTATTTAAATTGGTTAGAAGTAGAATCTCATATTAGAGATTTAAAAACAAAATAGAAAAAACATTCAAGGATTGCTAAACTACCTGAACGCGAGGTTACTAGTATTAGAATCGTATAAGATGATTGAGATCACAGTACCATCAGCTCATTTTGGCTAATTTTAGTTTGTAAGTATAGGCATATCATATTATAGAACGTTTACATCTCAACGACAACATAAGGATGATGTTTAATGAAAAAAAGAAAAGGTGAAAAAAGACAACTCGAGACCGTAAAATAAAGTTGATGTTGCAGGTTTTGACAGAGGCTTTATCTTTCATCTACAGCCGTAGAGGGGGTGTTATCTGGCTACAAGACAAATTGGGAATTGGTTTCAAGAAACAGTTGAGATCATTATAAATGAGCGCATGCGAGTAGTGATCTTCAAGATCTTTCAATTCTTGACCATGTGGGCAATGACTTTTTTCTTAAGCCGTAGTTGGTGTGTGATATCTGGCTTCAAGGAAACTGATTGGCTCAAATACAATCATGAAATCTTAATAATGAGCAGAGGCTGATCTCTCAATTACTGACCATGGGTTTTTCCTGTAACCGTATATAGCAGGTAAATTGTCTGGCTTCAAAACAGATGAGGCCAAAAGACAAAAATGAGTGGTGGTTGTTCCCCCCGTTTGCGACCCTAGAACAACCACCTTTAGCCTTTTCGGGTTTTGTTGTCTGGTTCCAAACAAGATTTAGCTCAAAGACAGTAATGACATCTTGATAAATGGAGGTTGATCTCCTAATTGTTGACAGTAGTTTTATTCTGTTACCGTAGCTGGTGTAATATTATATTGTCCGGCTTCAAGAAAGATTTTGTTCAATAACAAGCGAAGGTTAATCTTCCATTTCTCGACCTGAGTTGTCCTCTTCAACCGTATACCAGGTATATATGGCTCCAAGACAGATTGGCTTCAAGACAATCCTATCTTTCCAGGGACTTCTTTCCATTGTTATTAGATTTACGGGTGACTTCGATTTTATTGAGGAAAGGGAGGAGTTTTGTCCTTTGGAAAGCGGCAATCTCAATGAGTTTATTATGCAGAAATAATTTGCTAACTATGAGGATCAAATCATCTTTTTGAATCCTTATGGTACCGCTTGTCTGTGAAACGCTTTGCAAAAGTATTGTAAAACGTTGAATACTAAAAATCATGTAACAAGAACAAAGCTACATTATGTAACCGTAAATATGTATGTATACTTATATATATATTTTTAAGCATTTATAGTTGGTTCTCATATTGCTTTCACCATTTTGTCATTTTGGAAATAGTAAATATGAAAAAACGTCGATTTTTCATTTAGTCTTCGTACAACGTTCTGTATTTCGTCACTCAATACATAAGTCAACCTGTTGTACAAAGTTTGGCAAACACGAATGCTTGGAGGATTTGATACATGTATTTATATATATATTTTGGATCCGGGCAATTACTAGTACTTTCGATGTCATATCATGAAGAATTCGATCTTATTGATAACACCATTTCCTCTTTCTCTTTTCAACCCCGCTCTCACCTACTACAGGAAGCGGTTGCAGGCTATTCCTGACGATCTCCTTTCCCAGGACGAAACTCCCTCGGTCGTGTTCAGATCGGAGAAGATCCCTCGAAAACCTTCCTTCTTGGTCTACGTGTATGACCTTCCAACAAAGTTCAACACCAACCTGTCCAAATGCGTGCAGTACGGCGACCCCTGCTTCAAGTTTGATGACTACGGAATGGGTCCGGAGCTGAGGGCGACAGAGAAGATGAGTTACAGAGAGACCTACGGTCACTCGCTAGAGGTTGTCCTTCACGAAAAGCTGAAGGCGAGTTATCACAGGACGTCTGATCCGAATGAAGCAGACGCTTTCTATATTCCCTTCTATGCTAGCATTGCTTGTTTGTGTAGGACGTACAGTCGGTTAGATGTTTCGAAGCTTCATAATGAACTGTGGACGTTTTTAAACAACGCATTGCCGTATTTCAATAATGGCAATACACTGAGACCTCACTTTATGGCGCTAGGTCGGATGGAACGGGAGCACTGGGGAAGCAACTGTCCACTGCTCCGCGACGAGGCTAGAACATCCGCCATCACCTTCATTGGTATCGAGCAGGAGCCGAGCGAAAAGGCCCGTCGGTACTTCCATCGCGACGGCAAACAGATGATCATCGCTCCGTTCCCAAGCTACGGGCATTTCAACTCTAAGGACACTTCCGCCCTGGTGTCTAAGGTCCGACAGCGTCAGCAGATCAACGTCTTCCCGCCAGACGTCCGTGAAACAGAACGCGATGTGTTCATGCTTCTCGCTGCGAGCAGCAGGAAGGGGCACGACGTACGAAGTATGCTCAAACGCAGGATGAGCCCCACATCGGATCGCTACTCAGTACGCATCTCTTGCAACCCTCAAGGACATGCAAGCAGTCTGGTTCAACACACCAGAATGTCACCAGGACATCCATCTTCCTATCATTGACTGGATGCGGCACACCGTCTTCTGTCTCCAGCCACCAGGCTACTCCAATATCCGAAAGTCTTTCTATGATTCAATCATGAGTGGTTGTATTCCAGTCACTTTCCGGTCCAAACGCAGCCATGTCATTTATCCATTTGAGAGGACGCTCGACTATCGGCGCTTCACTGTGAATATCCCAATAGACGATGTCTTATCGGGAAAGACAAATGTTACGAATATTTTGAAAGGCATCACCAAGTGGAAGATTGCCGAACTTCAGACGGAACTTGCCGAAGTAGCGCCGAAGTTTCAGTATTCATACCCGCCCATAAGGGGCCCTGATTATGATGCATATGCCATGATCATCGAAGAAATGAACAGAATTGCCGAGTAAAAACTATATATAAGCAAACATTAACTGGCGATTTGATTGGTTTTGTTGCAATATTAAATGATGTGCATAAGTGTGTGCACAAAAGTACTTTAGTTTGAAGTGTGTACAAAGTGACGACTCTCTTATATCATGTATATCGCAAAAGATATTGAATATGCCTTTTTCCCACTGGAGGACCTACGTTTTGCATCTCTCTCAAGCTTTGTAAAGTGCCAACCCTTGAATTTTCTGCTGCCTCATCGTTGTTTTCACCATCAAGTTTCAATGATTACAATGTGGAGTTCGAGATTTTGATATGATTTTATTTCTCGAAAGGAGATGTACATGTACATGCCTTTTTGGTCCATGGACTGATGGAGGGGAAAAGAACGAGGAAAAGTCATTCATCTTTCAGAGTCCTTGACATGATTCGTATAGACAATCAACAACTTGTTTTCGTAAAAGATTTTGAGATTTTTCGTTGTATACTAAAAGATCTAACAAATTGTATTCTTGCCAGTGAAGTTAGTGTAAACAGTCAGTCAGTGTAGACGCGGAATAATGTTTTTGAACTTCATTTTGTCCAATACGAGTAATCAAAGAGTTGAAGTTCATGATGGGAGGTTAATTGCTCTAAAATACCGTATGGACGGTAAAGGAATTGCTTTTGATCGCAGAATTCCACTAATATTTACTTCAACCTTCAACGATAATTCCCGTAAATTCCTAAGGTGTCCTAAAGATTTCACTTGGGTGGATTACGGATGAGCTGAAACGGCCGCCCTATTGATAAAATAATAATACATAAACCTGAAAAACCTCTCTAAATCGCTAACAAAATTGTTGTATTCTACTGGAACAAACTCCCCTCTTACTGAGAGAGTATCGAGAGGGCTGACGGGATTCCCAGGAATTCAATTTTACGGAATTTCATCCCCCGTTATGACAATCCTGGAACCGCACCTGCTGTGCCATATTCTTTGAAATTGAGACAGTAATGATAATTATTTAATGTTTAAACAGATGTTGAATTGGCCTATTAAGCTTTGACAATCTCTTGGTCCACAAATTAATGAAATATTGTATACGAAACATCTCGACTGAGTAAATAATTTAAAGACTAACCAAGTATTCTATACAGTGTGTTCTTCTGGGATGTGTCTTCCCACCCCCATGCATCTTGAGAATTTGTTTTGAAGTTTTTGAAGGAAATTTTCACGGTAAACCACACAGCGACGGTACAAATGGTAAAAAATGCATCACCATCTTACATATCAACGAAAAAATAAACGATCATCGTCAACATCATTATCATCACCATCATCATCATCATCATTGTCATCATCTTCATCATCATTGTCACCAGCGTCTTTATTACAATCATTACTGTCGTCATCATGATTTCGACCACAATCGCAATTGTGTTCTTCATCATCACTAATAGTTTAACATTTCTTTAAACAATGTTGATTGATAAAGTTTATGAACCGTCTTTAGTTTGAAAGCTACACGCTGAGTAATCCTTTCTTTACAAATATGTTTGACTTGTGTTTGTGAATAAAGAAGATTTATTTATTTTATACATTACAGTTCAAATGTCGATGCTTGTTTTGTGAAGTATCATTTACCTTGAGTGTAGTTAGGAGTTAGGGTTAGGTTATATGGAAGGAAAAAAAAGAGGGAAAATGGAGAGAGAGAGAGAGAGAGAGAGAGAGAGAGAGAGAGAGAGAGAGAGAGAGAGAGAGAGAGAGAGAGAGAGAGAGAGAGAGAGAGAGAGAGAGGTGAAAGAAAAGTAAAGAGAGGTTTATCCGACCCCTTCGATGCCTTTCGTCTAAACGGTGGTTTCATAAATATCTTCCGCCAATGTACGTGCTAAAACGTAGATGGCAGCATGCCACAATCGGTGATGAATAGAATTGATCATATGAGGTATAAACTGTTGTTACAATTATTGGAGGTGCACTTCTTGTCACGATAGGGGACGACCTCCAAGGGAAGGGGTCATTTTGTCATTATTATGCAACGGACCTTAGGGACCAAAGG
This sequence comes from Mesocentrotus franciscanus, assembly GCA_037976565.1. Taxonomy (NCBI): domain Eukaryota; kingdom Metazoa; phylum Echinodermata; class Echinoidea; order Camarodonta; family Strongylocentrotidae; genus Mesocentrotus; species Mesocentrotus franciscanus. The sequence goes on from CP137676.1 coordinate 14,244,673, forward strand.
AGAGGATTTTTTTAATAATGAAGTACTGACACATTTCATCCTAGAACGTTTAACCTGTATGGTGTCAGGCAGCATTTTCGTCATTATAAACGTATATTTTGCTGTTGCAATATTAATTCCCGAGCGAGCGAAACTCCCTGGAATAATTCGCCCCCCACCCCCGCAAACGCAGGATCGATACGCTATATTTTTCATTTTAAAGTTTTGAGACTTCGTTGAATCGGTAGTGATTGGTGTGGAAATGGGAATGCATTTAGTTCGAATATATAAATAATGTATGCGATTGGATAAAAATAGAAAAATATAATAGGTTTAAAAACTACTATCAGATGAAGCAAGATATAATTGGTTGTTTACAACCAATGGTAGTATGAGCGGATTAGATACTATTTACGGATGCACATAGGTAATATTGCAGTATTTGCAGATATGAACAGGGCCAGGCGCGCCGGAAGCAGTTTGGGATGGGGGGGGGGGCAAACATTCCAGGGGCTCACCTTTCAGGGGCTCACCTTTCAGGAGCAGTGGCGTAATGAGCAAAAACGTTTTGGGGCAGAAGAAAAATCTGCAGCACCACCACTCTTACATGTCACATGCAGGCCCCGCGGAAAGTTTTTTAAAGCGAGTGGAGCGTAAATTGGCGTGGGGTTCAGGGGCTTTGCCCTGGCTGGGGTCAATTAGGGGGCGGAGCCCCCAGAAGCTCAGGGATTTAAGGCATTAAATTACGGTCAGATAAGCATATTTAGATACCTTATTTGTGACACTGGCAGGTCATTAATTGGCGGGGTCCAGGGGGCTGAGCCCCATGAAGCTCAGGGGCTTTGGCATTTAATTACAGTCAGATGAGCATCCAGGGGCCCGCCTTAGGGCCCTTGGTGGGTTCCAGGGGGCAGATCCCCCGGAAGCTCAGGGTTTTTTAGGTATTTAATCACGGTCAGATGAGCATCCAGGGGCCCCCCTTAGGGCCCTTGGTGGGTTCCAGGGGGCGGAGCCCCAGTGAGCTCAGGGTTTTTTTTATGCATTTAATTACGGTCAGATGAGCATATTTTGATACTTCATTTGTGACACTGGCAGGTCACCCATTCTTTCCTTTTCTCTTTAACATACTTTTTCAAAAAAGTGAGGGGGTCGAGCCCCCGAGCCCCGCCGTTCGGCAGGCCCTGACATGAAGGCTTCTAAATAAGCATATTTTTTGCCCGACTGGTAATTTGGGAATTTATAATTTTCTAACAAACGCACAAAAAAATTGAGAAAATATCCCGGAAAATCATGTAATTTCAGCATCGAATTAGAAATAAACCACATTTGAATTTTATTATGGGGGAAACTGCCCCCCACCCCCCCCCCCATCAGTACGCCAGTGTTCAGGGGCTCATGTATTCTTACCCCTATAATAAAAAAAAAACACACACGCCTTTTCATCCTCTCACAATATTTCCATGATATACGCGTATCGCTATTATAAAATCTAGAATATGGGAAGACAGAGAAATTATTCGAGTACTTGATAAAAGAGAAGAGTAAACGAGAGAAATCATGGTTTCTGTATTAGGCTTATTAATCATACTGGAGTTTTACCATTCTTTTTTTTTTAAATACATCTATTTATTCATTGTTTATCTCCCCTATCCCATAGCTGTATGATAGCCCATTCTTACTCTCTTATATCACACTGTGTATCTCTCTGTCTCTGTCTCTGTCTCTCCCCTCCTCCTCCTCTCCGTCTTTTTTTCTTCACTTACTCTCTGCATCCACCTGTATTTTTCTCACGTGCACAAAACCACAGAAAAATATGTTTTGAAATCAATTTAGGGAATAGGCTTTCTAAACTTTTCAAATATATATAGATGCTACTTTCTATAGCTTAAGTTGAAACAAGTCAAACAAAGAATAATTGAAATGAAGAAATAATATTGACAAATATTTTCTTTTTAATATTTTATAAATCCATGATAGTTTTGGTACCAAGAACATACAAATTACAATATGCAAACGACTAAAATCAATTAATATCACAAAACGAAAGGGCGATTGTTAATTAATAACTTGCAACAGCTTACTAACATTGTCATATCCTAACATGAAAAGCACTAATAACGCAGAACAAATAATTTTGCAAGAGTTCATGAATGCCTATGAATTTTCTTTATATTCCTCTTAGTTTGGAGTGAGAATATGAACAATTAAACAATAACAAAATTTTATGAGAAATGTTCTTATTGTGACCTTCCAGAAAGAAAAGGAAAGAAATTTTAAAAGGTATTTTAACAGTGTTGAGACAGTACAATGCCCAAATGGTTTAGTATGGAGTCCAACACTGCCTGCAGATGTATGTGATACATGTTCAATTTGAATGGGCAAGTCTCAAAATTGATAATTGTTTAATATAAAATGGGTTCAAGAATGCAGCCAATGAGAAGTGTCAAAATGGATTACGTGTGCGTGCATTAATTTTTACCATATGCACGGGGAGTGCATTTTTGATAGTCGACCCATTTTTTAAAACAAAAAATACACAGGTTTTCGTTCGTGACGTTATATGGTGATGCGGCGCTATTCAGGTATTCACAATGGCACCAAATGCACCATTGTGAATACCCTCATGCGCCGCGTTGCCATAAATCACTCACACCTGCGTATTATTTGTAAACCATGACATAAGGAATCTCATTTCATTTTAAGGTGAGGTTGGGGGATCTCTGCACTCTGCAGTATGACATTCCATGAAAGTACTACTTCTTTTTCTAGTTCTTATTCGGATTTTTAGGCCAATTGTATTATTTCTTTCGGAGAGGAATGTAATCTTTGAGAATCTGTAAAGATGTCATCTGAGGAGAACAGACGATGAGAAGTGCTTCAATAATGATGATCCATGAAGTCTCTGTAAATGTCTACCTGCAGAGTAACAAAAAGATTCAGAATATAAAAGGTGAAGTCCACCCTGATATTAAGGTGGTTTTAATAGAAGCAGAAAATGAGAGAAACAGGTCAGTGAGTTTGAGCCAAACCGATTAAGAATAAGACAGTTATGAATTTTTGAAGGTGTGATAAATCAAACACAAATTGGCAACTCGTGTGATGTATCTTGAGGCAATGAGGCAGTCACTTTTATTCAGCATGTTATAAAATGTAAAAGCCTTGAAGGTGGTCAAATAAAAATATATTTTCTAGTATCAAAGTTCAAGAGTTTGGTAAAATTGAAGATTATGGAGGAAATAAGATGCTGTACAATGGGTAAGGAATAAGGAAAGACAAAAAAAAAAGGGAGGAGGACAGAAAATAACATAGCAACTCAATAAAAAGTGCACACCTCTAAAGAATCTCTGAAGCTTGTCGCTATGAAGGTTCTAACCGATAAAGTTCATGACTACTAGATGAAGAATCACACTGGCAAAGATAAAGTCTGCAAAGGCACGCTCTGACGAAATTCCCTGAAAACTGGATTTATTTGCTGGGTTGACTTGCAATCTGAGACAAACTGTAGAAAAGATGGAGGAAGGCAACAATAAGTCAGGACAAATTGTAAAGGGTCATCTTTTAATCTATTCATTGGCATTCTAGTGCAGTATAAAAAGTCATATAATTCAAGTTATTGGATTCATCAAACAAACTGTTAGACTACTTAGTGTTAGTGTTGCACTTGCATATTTTGGTCGGATTTAAGCACAAGTCTTTATCTAAACTTACATGTAAATCTAGATCTACATAAAATCTAGACAGAAATAACCGTCTGGTATGGGTCATTCTTTAATAAAACTGATATTTTTTGACATTCCCCATACACAGACGGTACCCGTACGCCTCGCACCACGGGAGAGATTGAGCCGATTGTGACCCACTTTTACCCGAAACTTTCTCCCACGATTTTCTTTATTTAGATCTAATTTTCTGATTTATAAATCAGATACAAAAATACTATGTCTATTTTTCTCCTATGTACAGTTATCAATTTTTTATGACTTATTTCTAAATGCGAAATTTACGGACTTACGTATATGAGTTATCCAATTTTTATCTCAGAACCAAGGAAACGGTACGTTCATGCATTCGAACTGGTAATCTATGACATGACCCGCCCGATATATTTCGGGTCAACCGACCAAAACAAGCCCAATGGCCAATCAGAGCACGTGTTTGATATTGGGCTTATGAATATTCAAACATCACCGGCTCAAGCCGGGCTGACTCATACGTAGCTATTGGACGTTCGAAAAGAAAAAATGAATATTCATCAACTTAAACCAAGATGGCTGACAATAAATCTTGTTGACTACAAGACTTTCTCGGATTAATCATTAATATAGGATCTAAATGAGCAAGCTATCGTAAGTCAAAGTAGATATTTCTGTGTTATTTTTAATTTTTAATAAGATTCAGTGTAAAATTGCAGCCAAAGTGGATATATGAAGACGTAAAGAGTGAAAAACTTGTTGCATATATCTCATTCATCGTGGTCCGGCCGAACTGAACCATTCGTTCCCCACACTACCCCATTGACGTACTTCAGTCTATGTATAATTATGTATAGAGGCGGTCAGAGGAGCCAGATGCAATCTCAGCGGAACAACCGTCGATATCAGAGACTGAAGCTTCGGTCTACGTAAAATCTTGCTTGTATTTTTAATACCAAACTTACATTGGAGTGATTGGACATATATAAAATCTAAGCACCACACAGCATACCGGTAGTTCACAATTATCAAACTACACAAAAATAAAAAATAAAGGCTCTAGATCTATCATCTAGATCTAGACCCTAGATCTAGACTATTCCAGTTGTAAAAATATAAAATATTTGATTTAGTTAAGAATAATTTGTATCGCTTGTAGAAATCTCAGTACAAGACAGTAGATTCTTAAATGTGTTTGTCTTTCTCTTTGTCAAAGACAAAGTCAAAAGAAGTGCATGCACCATCATCAGTCCATCATTCAATGGATTCTGGAGAAAATAAAGCCAGGCAGTGATCAAATTCAAAAATCATGGTGATTAAAAATATGAATTTAGGAAAATAGACATGGACAATGATAACCATTTCATTGCGGAAAATATGTTTCAAAGACATGTATCATGTAGTATTATTCATGTACTTCAGGTGTTATGAAGTGAAACTACATGACAAAAAAATTTGTTTGGAGATAATGGGTTTTCAGCGGCCATTCATTATTCAACATGTAAACCCCAGCCCGGAACTCACCGGCGAGCACGAAGGACCCTACGCTGGAGATGAACCCGGAGAGGAAGGAGTTGAATGGGAAAGTGCCAACAAGAGCACAGTAGACGAACTGCACAACACCAGTCAAGAGGATGTAGGTGAGGTATGCATCAATTATTTTCAGCTTCTGTGGTGTTCTCGTCGTGTACTCATCATAAAATTTATTGATCACGGTGAACAGATTTACAGACATTTTGTGTTGTTTTTCGAGTCACAACAGTAGAAAACAATACACCACGATCCACTACGTGTCGATCAGAGAGGAAGTTGCTTATACAATGTATGATGGGAAGGATTTTCAGCGCGTCATACGGTACTTTAAATCATGTAAAATTTAATGTAAATCATTTATAATCTTAAAAGTAGTTAATTAGGTTATCAAATTGTTTTTTTATTAATATACTTTTTATAATGCTCTTTCAAATGTTTTATCTCTAAAAGAGTTCTTAACATTTCATATTATTGAAAGAGTCTAGACATAGCGTCTGCTAGGGTCACACTTGACCTCATGACTCGACTACGTCTGAGCTGCCTACATCTACCCGGTACCTGGCCGAACGTAGACCGTCTCTACTCGCTAACCTTCAGCTTGAATGACAGGTAGATTGAGACTTATTTTTTGCACTACATCAAATATGCTTCTCTAGTTCTCTTGTCTTTAAACCAAGAGCAAGATTGAGAATAGCAGTAATAACATCAGCTTAGATATATCTACTATCTAGATGATAGATCTAGGCCTCTGTTACTTGTTAGTGACGGATGTATTTTACTAGACTTTTTAGTCTTTTTGTAGAGCCTGCAATTCTTATGAGTGCAAAAAAAGGGGGATGAGCTAAGTATGAGCTCAGATCTGCAGAGTCAAAGTAAAACTTTTAAAAAAAGTATTGAATCTTGGTCGTTCGAATTTAGATCACATTCTATTTTACCTAGCTAGATCTAGACCTAGGCTATATATTATTAGCAGGTACTAGAGTCTAGGTCGATCTAGATCTATAGATCTAAATTATCTAAAATACTAAATATTATTAATATTTTATGGTATGGTATCATGATCATGCAACTCATTGCCACATATGTATTGTGTTCTGTGTTCACACAAATGTGTTTCTTTTCTTTATTTCATTAAATTAGTAGTACAGACTACAGTACTATAGTACATTTTCCTGAATATGGCATCGGCTGTGACTTGCGACCAAGCAACACTGGAAGGCGATGCCTCCAAGTCGAAGCTCACTCTCTTGAAGCAGGGAGCAGAAGCCCGTATTTACCGTAGCACTTTCATGGGCCGTAGCTCCATTGTGAAGCAGAGATTCAAGAAGTCCTACAGACATCCTAAGCTGGATGCTAAGCTTTCACAGAAGCGCACTGGACAAGAAGTCAGGACGATCGTCAAATGCAGGAAGGCTGGTGAGTGAGACTGATCGAGACATTTGAATAAAATACAGTCAAACCTGCTTTATAGCGACCACCTGAATAGAAAGACCACCTGTCTATAATTTATAAAGACCACATTTTTAATTTCCCTTGACAACGGTTTCTCTTTGAATTTCTGTACTATAGAAACCTGTACATATACAAAGACCACCTGCCTATAAAGACCACTTTTCACATTTCCCTTGAGTGGTCTTTATAAACAGGTTTCACTGTAATAGTAATATTGGGATAGGCCAGGATCGTGACTAGGTGTTGCTAGACCATTTTAGATGCATGTTGACATGGAACCTAGTTTTCCATAATGTAAATTGGGTCCCCAGCTTTCGGTTATATTTGCAGATTTGTTTTCCCTTCTTGTTAGGCCAACTTAGGGTGTATTTAGAACTTATTAGAACTGTGACCCTTTCCACCTTGGATAATTATGGATCTGCCCCTTGCTAATGGTGGGGGAGAGATAAGCAACCAATAATACAGTGGTGTAGTTGTGGTAATATATTCATTGATTAACATTCACACACAAAAAAAATATTGTGTAAACAGATACAATGTAAATACATACAGAGAGAGAGAGAGAGAAATAGTGATCGGTACAAAGTTTAAAGGGTAGATAGCTAGGAGAGAGGAAAAAGAAGGATGAAGTGTGTGTATGGACATAAAAAATATGAATTACCAATTGTAGTGAACAAAATGTTTAAAAAGATGTCAGATATGTTATACATGTATTTTCAGGTAAAAGCTTAGCATTGTGTTTTCTATTCATGTTTATTTACATTTACATGTATGTCTTCCATTTTCTAATTTTCAGGAATCACTACACCTGTGGTATACTTTGTCGACAACGACACTCATTCCATCCACATGGAATACATAGAGGACTCCCTCACAGTCCGAGAGTACATTCAACAGATTCAGAACTCCGGGGCATCCAACGATGATGGAAGGTTGGTGTCACTCGCCTCAAAAATCGGAACGACCCTAGCATCCATGCACAGTGTGGACATCATTCATGGGGATTTGACTACCTCAAACATGCTTCTGCGTCAACCCTACGAGGATTCGCATCTGATAATGATTGATTTCGGACTCAGTCAGATATCGCATCTGTGCGAGGATAAAGGGGTTGATCTCTACGTCTTGGAGAGGGCGTTTCTAAGCTCACACCCGAACACGGAAGAGTTGTTTAAGACAGTTCTTGATGCATATGCGGAGAACTACAAGAAGTCTGGAGAGGTGTTGAAGAAGCTGGAGGAAGTAAGACAACGAGGTAGAAAGAGGGTGATGGTAGGCTAGGAGATATACTGGATTGCTGTTCATTATTCGTTAAATATATGCATATTTTTTGTATTGATGTTAGTTAGTAAGTTAGATGAAGGCCTTGTAACATTTAAAAAGTGATCCATTCTGGTCAACCAGGATGTAAAACTGTATGTCACAATATTGAATATGACTTCAGGCTTAAAGGTAGTTCCAGGCATTTTCAAGCCACCACTGAAAATCGACTGGCATTTTGAATACCAAGTCTTCATCCTAAGGATGGTACATGCACATTCCTACTTGTAATTGTATGGAATATAAGTATCAAATTATCAATCAAAATATTGATCTTTTAAAAAGAGTTCAAGATCTAAGTATTTGACAGAGATCAATTTGATTGTCTGTGCGAAACTTGTGTCAAAGCGCATGTCCATGTGGCAAATCTGATGTTGTTGGTACACCTTAATACCCACACATAGCAGCCAATATGATTCTAACATTAAGAATTTGTGCATTCATTTTGCCTGTAAAGAGTAGCATTTATCAGAACACACTCACTTGGGCAATTTGCACTTATTTTCTTCAAATTTCATTTTGTGAGAAATATTTTAATCAGGAATTACTTTGTTATGAGGTCCCCAGACGTTTTTGGACTCCATGTACTTTGGTTTATTATCACTTTTATAGTTTGCAAATGACCGATAAAAACTGGGAACAGCACAGCACCAGTCATGGCTGGAAAACTTTGAGCAACTTGTGGGGCTAAGTTGGGCAATAGCATGCTGAAAGAGATAGTTGTGACACACGCATCTTCGCGTACGTGAGCAGGGTCATAGGTTAAATCATGTTGCTTCATGTAGTTCCCTCCCATGTACAATCTCTGTGAGAGGGAACTATTTTGAACTTCATGAAATGACTGACCAATCAGAAGCAACTTCTGGTGACATAGTCATAACCATATCTCTCAAGTAGCTATGGGCAATACATGTACCATTATCTGGTTCTTTGATTCAAACTAAATGCAACGCAATTTGAAAAAAATATTTTACAAACTTTCATTTGGTCAAGGAATATGATCTGAAGGTTTTTTAATACAGTGCAGTACCCAGAATCAGAAGTGCTTCTGGCACTAGAGTTGAACAAAATTAGCATACACTGTATGTTGATCCATCATCCAAGTGTGCGCTTAAATGATGCTTGGCTGGAATGCTCCCCAAGGAGTGGAGAATGTGCATACATTGTGTGCGTGTAAGCTCGAATCTGATGATCGGGTAATAATATATCTGTAAAGCACTTAGCGACATCATTGATGTATTAAGCGCTTTATAAAAGTGGAATATTATTATTATATCTTACTAAATTAGTGTGAATATTTGCTTGTGTAGGCCCATAGTAAAGGTGAACTTTCATTCATTAAAATTTAAATTGGTAAATAAATAAATTCTAATTGTGGCCATTTTTTTCTTGTTCTATTTTGCCAAATTTTTGTTGTTGATATGCAACTATGCCTGCAGTAGATGTGGTTCTACATTTAGCAAAGTCTGAAAATTAAAGCATAATTGTTATCTTACGATCAAAATTGAAAATACCGACTAATTGGAAGGCTGCTCTTTGAACACTACATATAGAGGAGGAGCCATGTAATACATGTGAACAAAAATGTTTAACTGAAGGTAAACCGATGCAATGGAAGAAAGACAAACTTTTTTTGAGGAATTCGTTGTTGTAACAAAGTTCAGTTTTTATTTCTATATATCATAATAATTCACATATTTAAACACAATCACAAAACTAACATAATCAACTTTTCCTCTCATACCGGTACCGGTAGTTGAAAAAAAGGCAGCATATATATATACGTAAGGTATTGTACAGGATAATTGGTACTCTTATTTAAATGCCGTTTGGTTTTCTTACAGCTTCCTGGTCAGAGAGACTTATTGCAAGAAAGCCGAACACTATGTGCCAGTACCATCTTCCCATCAAGGGCCAATATCTTTGAAGCAAAATCATTATTTTTCCCCAAACTATTTTTCTATAAAATATTCCTCTTGTGAATGAACCAATATCTGTGGTGTGCCACAGATATTGGTTCATTCACAAGAGGAAAGATGGGAGTCGCTTCTCTTGTTTCATAGGCCAGATATGTGATATTGTGTCACATTTCCTGTATACATAATTGGGAAGAACTTTTACAGTATAAATGTATGTACTTCATATAAAATACTTGTATTACAATGTTAAGACTGTTTGAGGTCATTAACAGCCTTGTCTTAATAACTTACTTCTATTTTCTCATAAAACACATAATTTTGTCTTGTCTTACCAACTTAAAATATTTTCTCATAAAATACATGGTTTTGTCTTTTGAGAACCTGAATGGTGTTTACTCTATTTGACATTATGGGATTCAGCATCCTTTAATGGCTTAATAAAAAGGGTCATTGAAAGAACTATCCACACCTAACTTGGTATCCATTATTGATAAACCACTTCCCCCTGTCATTAGTATGTATGACAATAATATGTAGGCTACTGGAAAAAACAAGAGTTCTTGCTGTATATCTTCATATAACAATTATTACATTTTAGAGTCGATAATTTCAAAGATGATACATGATGTGTGTCTACCCTGCTTGTAGATGGAAAAATGAAAAAAGTTATTCAATAACTCACCCTACCAATCCACTGTTACTATTTGCGCATCTTTGATACAGTATTCCAAACTCAACACTTGAAATCAAATGTGTGTGCCGTAGTGATGGATGAGTTGTCTCTTATCTAAAAAGCTATCACAGTCCATTCTAAAATTATAAAACAAACTAGAATTTCTGCCCCTCAATTCATTACAAAAAATGACAGGTTTTTGAAAAATGTTCACAAAATAAAGTACTTGCCATAAAAGGATGCATTTGAAAAGAGCTCCAGATATGAATTATGAAATACTATGTGGGGCACAATTCTAGGTTTCGGTGTTCCATGTTTATTTCTTTGTCATAGAAAGAATAAGTGGATCATGCTATATCTTCACAATATAAATCATTAGATATTGGGGTCCTTTCAAATTCAGCTGGGCCATTTTTTCTTTGACACCATATCCTGAATGTTTTATATATAGAGGGCTTTAATATTTTGTTTCCACATACATGTATTAAATAAACTAATGATGTCATGATCTGGTTTTTGCTGATCCCCGATTTTATTCTAAGGCTCTCCTGATAATCTTCAGATCAGAAAAGAACTTCTCATTCTCATTTGTCTCTTCCAAACATCTGCATGCACTTGTAAGATTTATTCCTTAAAACTTGAGGATATTTTCTGCAGTGCATGCTTCTTAGAGCCGACTGTAAATCAATTCCTTTGATTTCAAGTGAAAATTATGTTGCATCTGTTTGGAAATGATATATATTTCAAGTTTCACAAATCATTGGCTGCCTAGAATACCCCAAAAGTGACCATTACTGCCCTTGTCCAATCCATGGAAATGGCCTTATTATGAGCAATGAACGTCAGCATGTACAAGTACAGTGAAACCTTGATATAAAAAGCTTTGAGATAACAAAATACCAGGTACATGTACAGTGGAACCTCAGTATAAAGAGCTCTGATATAATGAGGCGATTATGCTGGTCCCAGCTATTTATATATATATTTTTTTACCCTGATATAACAAGATTCCTGATATAACAAGGTAATTTCCTTGGTCCCAAGGACCTCATTATAACGAGTTTCCACTGTATAGTGGAACCTCATAACAATAAAAATAAAACTCCTTGGGACGAAGTACATTACCTTGTTAAGTTGAAACCAAAAAAAAAGGTTCCACTGTAAAACAATGTTACTATGCTGGTCCCAGCTTGCTATATTCTTTTTTTTTTAATGTATTTATTCATTCTTTAAATCCAAATAAAAAAAGATAGTTGATGTAGAAGGTAATCTTCATGACTGGTAATTTGAAGGTTCCTGTTATAACATGATTCCACTGTATCATAGCCTATTGAGAGAGATAGTCGTGACATGCGCATGCGTACACAATCAAAGGTCAATTTATGGAACTACAAATAGTTCCCTTCCACATACAATCTCTATGGGAGGGAAGTATTTGGAGCTCCATAAATTGACCTTAGAAAACGTGCGTGTTCACGTGTCAGTTTTCTCTCTCAATACGCTATGCGATATATGATATGATTATATCAATTATCAATATGATTAAAGTCTTGATGGAGCCCCTCCTGCTACCAGTATGTTTTCTCCGGTGACGTAGCTAGCATCATCGGAAGCCAAGAAAGAGACTATTCCTGCAATCTCATCGGGAGTTCCAGCTCTGTAGAATGAGAGAGATAGAGTGAGAGAGAGAGGTGGGGGAGAGAGAGAGAGGGGGGTGGAAGGAGAGAGAGAGAGAGAGGGTGACAGATGGGATATATTTGTTTAACAATCATATCTCATCACACATCATTTTATGTACCTCTCACTCTAAAATCTAATATGACTCAAGAAATATGTGTGCAAGGATTGTGAGCATCTTTGAACCTACCATGTTGAAGATGAAGTGCAACTTCATGTCATTTTGTATGATTACTTGATGAACCATGGACTACTAAACAGTGTATACAAAAACTAGTGTCATGAAATCATAAACATATTTAGGGCAGATAAACGAAAAAAGTACATGTAACAGAATTATGGAAATACATTTATTTTTCCCCCAAGACCAAAACTGTTTACTCTCCAAAGTACAAACTGCCCCCATTTTGATTGTCTGACCCCCCCCCAAACCTGAAAACGAGAAAGACTTCTAGCACACAAAGTATAGGATACCATGATTATTACATCATACATGACCTTGATTCAGCAAAATACAAACGTGCTACAGTGGTCTGTTTCAAAGACTAATAATCACTTTGTTAGGATTTTAAGCTGGACCTTGGACTTTACATTTGAAGATGATGGCAAACATTCATTGGGCTACTCCATCCCCTTTACCCTACATATGTACAGAGGAATAGTATGCCTAAGCCAAAATTTCATGAATCAAAAAGACTTACTTACACAAAGGCTAAAGAGATTCATCAAATGTATATTTTTATATTATAATGGCAGTTTTTATATGAAGCTTTTATGGGGGCCACAGAATTATAAAATGACTAATCATTTATCATTATGACCAATAAAAAATAATCATAATAAATCACAAATATTGTAAAATACGGCATAATCTTCACTTGAAACTCTAAAATATATAATGAACATTTTACAAATTTTCATCCATTGTATTTTATTAGAAGATGCATTTCTATAGATGTTTTCCTTCACAAAGTAGTAGAATAACTCTGTATAATAGTGATTACACTCTATTTCACATTTTAGGAAGATGATATTGAAACAGCCGAATACAATTTATTAATTATTATTGACTATGATGTAAGCTCTTATCTTAATAAAGGCAACCTACCGTTTCATAGGAATGCCACTCAAGGCCAATTTGGTACTCTCCTCGGTTGAAAGTAACTGTATGAAAAATACAACAAATTCAATTCAAAGCATTACTTTGTATTCTAATACACAAACTATTCTTCTCCTTGGAAATAAATAATTCATGGACATTGCATCATATCAATAAATGTACAAGTACATGCCCTATTCATATTTTTTAAATACAAAATAATGTGCTTTCTAAGGCACCTTAGCGAAATGAAGGGGCACACAAAGACGCATCCGGAAAGCAAAAGGCATAATAATTAGTGATATTTGCTTATTAGAAGTTCTTTTATAACAATATATGTGAATGTAAGTTTAGGTAACATTTTGAGATAGTCCTTGTATTTACTAGCTTAATGATGTGGGTTTACCTCTATGTGATAAAATTTAGATTTTCAACAATTATGCATTTTGCGCTCCGGACGCGTCTTTTGTGTCACTATATTTCGCTTTAAGCTACCTAAGCAGAAATCGGTTCTTTCAATAATCAGTTATTTCTTTTGATCGACACATATCAATTAGTTTGATCTCGGGTACCTCCAAATTCCATCAGTTGGAAATCATAACTAATGTCAAAAAAAGTAACGTAAATTATATCATTTGAAGAAGGTTGAACTTTTAAACTGCAATCCCTCTTTGTCAATTAAAATGATATGAAAACAATATTTTCACGTATATATAATTTATACATTAATCAGTCTTATTTGAATTATTCATAGTTTACCCTTTCCCAAATCAAATTTCTTCATGATTAAACCAGAAGTACTTACGGCAGAGCTAAATTTGGTTTTGACTAAACCCGGGGCTACACAGTTGACTCTAATGTTCATCCCTGAAAGCTGCGGAGTGAGTGCCTTAGTTAACCCCAAGAGGGCAGTTTTACTGACAGAGTACGGTCCCAATAACTGTGAAAGGAGTGAACGTAATTATTTCCAGTTACAAGATAAACACAAGAGAAAAATATATATTGTCAACTTATGGAGGCACTGATATTCCATTCTTTCATTGTAATTTACTTGCATCCTGATAAATTACAACCAGACAAAAGCGACTGCATCTCCAATATGCCTTTGTCTACATTTAGTTAAGATCATGGCCACGCTTAAATTATGCTGGACATAACATGATGCCTATAATTACATGTAAAATGATCTTGACAACCTTTGACCTTTGACCCGACAATCCAAAAATCTGATCACTTGTCTCCCTCTAAGGATGCATACTAGATACAACTTTTAAGTTCACACCTAAAATAGCTTAAAATAGCTATTGATATAGTTATAACAAGCTTTAAAGCCTTTTATTTCATGTATATTGACCACTCTGACCCTTGAACTTTGACCTACTTATCCCAAATTCTGATAATTTTTTATCTCACTATGAGTTAATGGCTTAAACAGTTCTCTGAGATAACATGATAACAGGGCTAAACCCTGAAATTTCATGGCAGTTGACCTCTATGCCTAATGACATTTGATCTACTCACCCCCAAATGAAATCTTTTTTTTTCTGTGTTGATACCTATTTGCACCAAGTTCATACCTCAAGTGGTTCTTGACATGTTGCGATAATGAGGCTAAATCCTGTAATTTCAGAAATTAGCCTCTATGACCTTTGACATTTGACCTACTTACTCCAAAATCTAATCACATTGTCTTCCTATTGTGATACATACTATCAAGATGTTTGAAGCTCATACCGGACGGACTGATGGACAGACGGACGGACAACCCGAAAACATAATGCTTCCAGCACCACCTTTGGTGGGCGGAGGCATAGAAACTTTATTGACACTCTTGATTTGTAATTCATATCTGTGATGCATGTGACAAGCAATTGTAACCAATTTGGCTTCGTAGTTCAGGTCCACACATTGTCTATTAGAACATTTATTGAATATTATGTTCATGACAAAGAAAATTAATAATACAATAAAATCCAGGAGCGATGTAATCTTCAATCACAGAGAGAGTCGTTAAATCCATTCTACTTGTCAAGTTTCTTGAACAGGACCATCTCTATTCATTTATAATTTACATAACTGTTCTTTCTTCTTTTCAGAAGAAAATACAACTACTCTTCACGCCATTCATATTAATTATTAATACTAAGAGTATAACCAACAATAAGCTTTAGATTTATTGTGGTCATTAGTACAGATTATCTTATATTTGTTTTTTGCATTCATCTCTACTTACCTCGAAGGGCTGATATCCTGCTATTGATGAGACTACAACAATAGATCCTCCTCTGAAATAGAAAAAAAAAATGTCACAAAAACACAAAGACAGTTAAACTGGGGTCAATAACAATATTTTCCAAAGAGGTGTACTGGAGGTAATGGAAGTCAGTGAGTTTTATCATAAGATATGGAGCAACATTCAAAGTCCATGTCTTCATAGCTGACCTACAATCAGTCCTGCTAACATAAAATAATATTTGCATTGTTCTGTGGGTTTAACTATACATCCCAGCTCCTTTCATTTCACTTAGAAATATGATTTTTTAGATTTTTCTTTGCTCAATTAAATTGCATAGATATGGTGGTTATAGATTCTCAGAAGTTTTGTTTGTTTGTTTAGTTGGGTTTTTTAATACTTTTTTACAAATTTTAAAACTATAGCTTCACTAGGCACACAAAAAATGAATCTTTAAAAGCATACCAGTCTTTTAAAGTTGGTGCTCCAGCATTTGCTCTGGCAACAAATAAAGGTTTAGGATTAGGGATGCAATATGGTTTTATATGTATGTTATGGTTAGTGTAATTCCTCAGTCAAACCACAGAACCGACTCCACACCGAATCCAAACCGACCAATTTTTGGCAATCCGTGGTAATGTAATTGTTTGTTTGGTCTGGTGTCGGTTTCATTGGTGTGGCTGAGGTATAAGAGTTTGGGTTAAATATTGTGGTAGGTACAGGGTTGGAGTTAGGAATTCGGTTAATGCTAGGATATTGACTGGGAAGCAATCGTCACCAGAGCATGAATCGTGCGACCTTTGAACTCACCCTCTGGAGACCATGTGTGGCACACTTTCCTTTATAAGTAGAAATGCTGACTTGACATTGATATCAAATATCTAGCAGGAAGGAAAACAAGATAAATATATACCAGTACAATAATACACCAGCTACTTAAAATTCAGTCTGGGGGCGACATATCGTAAACAGTTTTCCAGGGCCCTTCTTAAATGCCCTGCTGTCTTTTGGTTCAGTCGTATTTCCATTTTATACATGTAACATCTCGTCTCATTTCTCTATAGAATTTCTTGGAAAATTTTCCATAATCTTAAACCAAAAGCATCCTTATCTAAGGTATATATATTTGATTCCAAGCAAAGGTGAATTGAACAATTTTTATCTCCTATTCTCATTTTCGGATATTATTTTCATATATTGTGAACGGCTTCACCTTCACATCTGAGTCAGCACATCAGAATATACTGTAAAATATTCCACTCAATAATTCCAACCTGATTGTAAATGAACTAAAAAAAATATGCTTACCTTGTCCCAGGCTTGTTCATCACACTGGGGAAAAGAAAGGAATATTAAGGAGAAACCTTTTCATTTAATACTATTGGCAGAAATATACTAAAAGCAATGGAAATACAATGAGTAGGAATAAAACACATATTACACACATAGCTCTTCACGTTTTCCTCACATCTTGTCATACAAATGTTCCGTAAAGATCAATGGAAAATCAGAAAGTCTATTAAAAGCAACTGTGAAGTTTTATAACGATTGACCATTTATTGAAAATGATGTGCTTTTCTCTAGACGCTTTTCTATTTCTTTATATAACAATTACTTCCCACGTTCTTGAATTTATTCAAGACCTATAACCTAACCATCTTCTTTTATTTGAAAATAATTCTGCAAAGGGTGAATTCAAACCTCCCAATGCTATCCCTTTAGTTTGGTGTTGTTTTGAGTGCATAGTGGCAATCTATGGATCCAATATCCTTCCAAGACATTACCACTGAGATCTGTAATACAGTAAAACCTGTTTATAAAGACCACTCAAGGGAAACATGAAAAGTGGTCTGTATAGGCAGGTGGTCTTTATAGGCAGGTGGTCTTTAATTACAGGTATCTTTATTACAGGTTTAAATGAGAAACAATATTCAATTTAAATGAAAAATGTAGGTCTTTCTACATAGATGGTCACTATAAAGCAGGTTTGACTGTACATACTCAAGTCAAAAACACAGAAAACAATAACAAACTTACATCTAATATATTACCGAAGAAAGGATTAGCTGCAGCATTAGAAACCAAGATATCTAATCCACCATTCTCTTTGACAGCCTGGAGAATAGAAAGGAAGGAAGGAAAATCACATTGTTGTAAATGAACCATGAAGGAGAACATTGGTCTACACTGCTATGTCCTACATACAAAGTTGTATGGCAGTTATTCAATCCAACTTGACATATATCTCTTCTTTATATTCTATGACAACTGCCCCCCCCCCTTTCCCAAACTATCGATCTAGATATAATTCATTCTAAATATGAATTTCTGTTTTACCACAAGTTAATTTGGGGATCCAAAACTAATTTGAGGTACGGTATTCAAAATTGGGTTATATCTGCTTAGAAATCAAATAATCATAATATCAATGATATTAACAATATAAATGGTCGTATATTTTTTATATAGCGCTAAGTTAATACTAATGTTTCCAAGGGCTGTACCATTCTTACCCCTGTATAAGGCCTAAAAAAAAAACTTGTTGTATTGCCCTTTAGGTGCCAAAACATGGGTCGGTCGGTCGGTCGGAAAAGTTTTTTTTTTTTTTAACTTTTTTTTGTCGCCCTCTGTGGGCTGATATTTTTCAGTTTTGAATGTTTTTTTTTTTTTCCCCGCCCTCTTTTGGCTGATACTAATGCTTTAATACATGTGTTTCAGCGTCATCATTCCATTCATATCTTTTTCACCTCGTAATAATCCATGGTTTGCAATGTTGTGTTGAGACAACACTCTGTGCTTCCCAGGGCTGACGAAGTTGGTTTTCAGCACTGCGCATGCGCGACATTTATTTCACGGGCGGACAGCACTGACTGACCACCAATTGAAAAACACTTTGAGAGCTCGATTTGAGAATGTCAGGCAATATATCAACGGATTCCAAATTGATGAAAAATTTAAAATTTGTCTCGATGTATATGTCCTTTCATCTCGTCTTTATGTAAATTTTCAATGTTTTTTAGTGCCTTCAAAATGTGTCATGAATATAAAAGTGTTGTGAGCCCTTCCATAGAAAACTCTATAACAGCGACCGTCCCCCAAATCTCCCTGGTTTCTAGCTGGTGCAGTGCATGGTATAAACAAGTACACGAGGTCGGAGTCTACTTGCGTGTTTACGCTAGTAGGATTTTGAAACTAGGGCAGAAGACGAGTGAGAATTTGGGAATAATTTGATTTTATGCATTTATATCCCATTTAAACAAACAAAATACATATTGTTTATTCATTAATTAAAAAAAATCTAAAAAAACGGTTAAAAAGAAAAAACTTTTTTAAAATGCCGACCGTAGATTTTCAGATTTTTGGGTCGGTCGCAAAGGGCAATACAACAAGTTTTTATTTTAGGCCTTAGCCGAGCTAACCTGACAAGGTGCTCTGGCATTAGAGGAATGTCTTCCTACAAGGTACCCATTTAATTCACCTGGGTGGAGAGTGCACATTTAGAATTAATGTCTTGCCAAAGGGCATTAGTTCCATGGCAGGAATCGATCTACGAGCCTGACTACGAAGCATGTGATCCACAGTCCGGTGACGTATCCACCAGACCACAACACCAAGCCTGTAACTACAGTATTATCTCACCGTCTCTATGAGTTTCGCCCTATCGGCTTCTTTGCCTACATGGCAGACCAGCCCGGTGACGCTGAGGTTGGCCTCCTTCAAGCTCTTCAATGCCTGGTCTACATGGGCTTGCTTACGACTGCTGATCACAACATGTGCACCTTCTTCACCTAGTCTCTTAGCGATGGCATAGCCGATACTACATGGGAAGAGACATTTGGAATGTGGATTCAGATGAGACGAAACAAAGAAAACAATGACAGTGAATTATGTGCGAATGTGGAGGCGGCATACAGGAAAAATAAAGTTATTTATCCAAAAAAAGTGTATGTAAAGAAAGTATTTAACTTGGGTTACAGAAGCAATGAGAATAGCCTTTTATCCAGTTCTTATCACACATAGCTGCATTACTATCCTGGCTGTGTATTAAAAACTGTTGTATTGATTCTCAACATTTCAAACACCACTGTACAAAACTCAACAGAGTTCACTCATAATCGGTACTTATTGACAATTGATGACACCTAAATAGCAGTAAAATACAATCTTTTCAACTTACCGATGTTAGAAAGAATATTTTGAAAATTCAAATCGCGAGTCTAGTGTCAAACTTGCCGATCAGCCACATCATATTCATTGTGTGCATTAGTGTGCAATTGTGTGCAGTGTGTGTAATTGTGTGTAATTGCTGCCTCTCAGCATGTAGTACAGTGCTAGAGGTCAATACGCATTAGCATTGACTCTCTATGCTTTGCTTGAGTGGTTCTTATCTACTACATGAAGATATTAAATCCTATCTGTCCCTTCATCAAATAAAAATTTTGAATTTTGTTTTAAAAACATCATTGCATGTAAGCCAATATATGAGAGCAATTGCCTTTTGAAAATTCAAGCAAAATGAATTGTTGAGGTGAACATAGTGATTTATTGTAGTATCAATTTGTTGTTACCTTGCATGTTGTATTGTAAGCTCCATTTGTGAAACAAATTATCACACAGTCTGAGAATCAGACTTCAGAGATCAAATATTTCTAAAATTTAAATTTAATTAAAGCTCATTAAGAATTAATTAAATTACCAAGTCAGTATAACACTGATTAACTTAAATTGAAGAGAACTTAGTGTTGTTAATGAAGCTCTCAAACTGTGTGCCACACATAATTTACAAAACGTTGAAAATGCAGTGTCCACAGAATCCCGTCCTGTAGTATGTACACCCCAATACTCGCTGTGCATGCTATGCGCGCCCTCCTATGCAATCGGCATTGCTATTCATTTTCATGAAATGTAAACAAACTTCTGTGTACATAGTCATTGACTAGAAAGGTTAACTTACCCTTCTGTAGAAGCCGTTACTACTGCCACTTTTCCTTCCAAACGTCTCGAACCGGTCGCGGCAGCACTTGCCATTCTAAGATGGTTGATAGATCTACCTACAGACAGCAATCTTGTAAGGGAAAACATTCTGTGTAAACTGTAGTGTAAATTAGCGGGTAGATAGCTCATCAAATGATCGGAGTCTGCTCGTACTCGTGAAGATTAATAAAACGGACCTCGAGCTTTCTAACTAGTCGTGAGCAAAGACCCGGCCCGACGCGACGCAACGTTCGTGAAATGGTGATGATAAAAACATATCACAAAAGCACTGAGAATGACAGAGAGACCGGGCCGGGCATAGAGGCGCGAGCCGCCCCCGGCAGTGGCGGATCCAGGGAGGGGGCGCCCGGGCCGGGCCCCACCCTAGCAAAAAAACAGGTAAAAACACCCTTTTTTGAAAAAGAAATTGGGCCCCTCCTGGCGCCCAAGGGGTGGCGGTGGAAAAAATTACCCTTCCCGGAGGGTTAGGGTTCACTACCCCCCACTGAGCGAAAAATCGACCGGCACGATATTCAAATTTTCGCACGAAGTGGGCCCCTTTTTAGGCCCCCTCCCTTGCCGCCGACTGGATCCGCCCCTGGCCCCCGGGGCCGGCCCACCTCTCCAAAGTACATAAACTCAAGTGTAGATTAATTTCAAGGGTGGGGAATACCTTATGTATTAGAAAAATATTATTTCTCATGAATAGATCTATCATGAATATGATTTTGACAAAATAAATTCCATTCGGATGTAGGGTCGACCTGAATGAACCCGGAATTATCCCATTTGATCCAATTTGACTGTGAAACCGATCATAGATTTTTCTTTAATATGCTTTTGAAATGAATATCTAAGCCTCGAAGACATTCAAAAGGATTCATAACAGGTTTTAGGCCTATCAAGGGTGCACTGTCGTTAAAAATTTATATGAGGGGGCGGGCCTAAGCTTCATAATTTTTCGCCTCCCGTGGTCATGACAAAAATATACATGCATGAACATAAACATAAAATCGCCACCCCGGGCCCCCCCCCCCTCCATGAAAGATGCAGTACATCCCCTATCAATCTTGCCCGTGAGATAGACAAAGGAGGAACAAAAGTGAACACACAACTTCTTTTGCTTCTTTTGTCGGAAAAAGAAAACCCTTAATGGTACTGAGTAGGCCTATAATGAATGATATTGCTCTCTATGTCTCTGCACATTCCTCAAGCCTCTCTCTCCACCAGCCTCTCTTCCCATCTCTCCCTACATCCACCTTTTTCCTCTCTCTTTCTCTCTCTCTCTCTCTCTCTCTCTCTCTCTCTCTCTCTCTTCCACCTACTTCCTCTCAGCCTTTTCAAACAAAATTGACCTTTATTATGATTATTTTCTCGTATGACAATCAATTTTCTTCACGCTACAATAATTCTTCCCAATTATGAATTTACAATAATGGTAATTCAACCTTCCCACTAAAGGGCTGTGATTGTTGTATTGGATTGTTTATGACAGATCGAGAGGTCAGAGAGAGTGAGAGTGGGGAAAGAGAGAGGGAGAGAGAGAGAGAGAGGGGGAGCGAGAGAGAGAGAGAGAGAGAGAGAGAGAGAGAGAGAGGGAGGTATAAAGAGAGATGGGGACATAAATGTACATATATCAATATAGACCTCCTAAGACCATGAAGACTAAAATGCTTAATTGAATATAACTCATAATTTATTGAATATGAATTTCATAGCTTTAATAGTGGTTAGTGCAATGACACAGAAACGCAAAATTCCAAGTACTGCTATTATTATCCCAAATGACCTGGATACAAATCATACAATTATTCTACACAAATACCATTCGAAATTAAGAGTATTCAAGAAGAAGAAAGAGACTGAGGGAGATAGAGAGAGAGAGAGAGAGAGAGAGAGAGAGAGAGGGGGAGAGCGGAAAACCGCAGGCCCCTAAGAGTACCGTTGAACAATGCTAAATTCATACTTGACCTGATGGTTTTACTGTTCAATAGCGTAGGTCAATCCAAGAGAGGGAAGAAATGCCACCCCCCCCCCTTCTTCAGACACGAACAAAATCTAATTTTCAAAGACGCGTTTGTAATAATGCTTTATAAAACTTATTCCAAAAGTTATTCCAAATTACAGGCATATTTATTCTCGAATTGTTCATTGATCTCTTTCGGAAAGACTGTCGAAAAGGGAACGAAGCCACTCCCGGCTCCAGGTTGGTTACCGTCTGCAGAAAATGTGTCCTTTGGCGCCAAAGTCGCTTCATCAGATATCACGTGACGGTGATGATTGGGTGTGGTAATCCGCAGGTTGATGTTCAAGTTATTTAGAGGAGCTAACTGGTTATTCATACTGGTTGCTGCGGTTTGCAGACGAACCCCTTCTGAATGATGACGTGACTGATGTCGATGACGACGACGACGATGCACCTTCCCTCGACGATGTCCATATTTGAGCTGGTATGAGTAGATTCCAGCATCAAGTGGGTGCTTAGGACCATGCCTGAGATTGCGTTTGATAAGAACAAAATTGAAAAGGTCTGTACAATGAAGATTTAAAACAATATGACAGCATTATTCTTTATATCTTTCTCTCTTAAAATTGTTTTCATACATACATCGATAAATACATATTGATATTTATATAGCGCCTTTACATAAACGTGCTCAAAGCGCTTTACATTAGTAAATAAAACAGAATAATTATTTTGCTCTCCAAGTGCATACACTGTAAATTTGTTGGGTAAAGCTGTGTAAAGTTATTCAAAAAGTTGTGCACTGCATCGTTCTGCATGGAAGCTGTGAAATGCTGAGTGCATGGATTAAATATGAACATTATGATAGGTGGATAAGAGAGGGCTAATTTGAGAAGTAATGCGTTGGCGTAGCCAGGGGGCTGGGGCACTTACACACCCTTTTCCACAAAAAAGACAATCGGAGCCCCCCCCCCGGCACCCCCACTAACATTTTTGAGAGAGTATTAAAATTATACAACCATGATATTAATATTATCAGTGTGAACTGTGCTTTGCATTTCGATGTCAAGTTTCAATATCACAGTAAAAACGCTGTTTAAAAGGTTGTTAAAAATTTATACAACCCGTTTAATATTTAAACAAATTGTACAACGGGTTGTTCAGTTCATATTGTAAACAACTGTTTGCATTATTAAACAGCGTTTTCTCTGTGTTATATTCTAAGTAATACAAATTGCAACTTTTCTTCAATTGGTCGCTACGCTTCCTGACAGAAACATTGTATATTTTTACTATATTAAACGCCCCACGTACAGATTTTTTTCTTCTCTCCTGATGCCCCCATCCCCTATACAAAAAGCAATGAACCCTTTTGTCTTCCTCTTGAAAAATCCTAGAACTGTGGTCAAATACCAGCGACAGCACTTTGCAAAGACCTTTCATATTTAGGCCTACTTTTGTCTCGTACATTTACCAATTTGTAAGTCTCCAGTCGTAATTGGGTCCGGGGGGGGGGGTGCCGAAAAGCATTATTGTTAAAAGCGGAGAGAGACTTCTGTGACGTACATGTACGCTTTTATTCGTTTGATGTAGTCAGTGAGTCCAGAATCATGATTATTTTGCAAAGACAGGCCTATAAAGAAACATGAGGGCACATTAATGATAATTATCAATACATTTGACGTTCAATCTTTACTCACTTAAACATCGGCCCTTGATCACCGGGCATGATTTTCTCTGTTTCATTCGAAACGGAGATACCTGGCATCATCGGCACCGACATGACGTCATAACCACACTTGGGGCACCTCCTGAATATGTTAGTGCACGAACAGGACGATGGAAACTCAATCGATGACGATATGGATGGCACGGATGGGGTAGGAGGGGGCTGAAACTTTTTTTTGTTCATGATGACATAGACGCCGAGGAGGAAGATGATGAAGCTCTCGATCACGACGACGGTGATGGTGACGTAGAGGATGACGGCGATTTGATTTGACGTGAGGTCGGCTTGATGATGAGTTTGAACACTTTCTGAGTCTGCGTAGAGAAAAGGGGTTTCAAATAATGTTGTCAATGTGGAATTAAATGTGACCCGACTGACCTCTCCGACGTCATATTTAGTACCAGGTCCAGTGGCGGATCCAGGGGGGCACAGGGGGCACGTGCCCCGGCCAAAAAAAAAAGGAGAAAAAGGAGGGGAAAGAAGAGGAAAAAGAAAAAAAAAGGGAAGAGAGAAAGAAGAAGAAAAGAGGGAGGAAAGAAAAGGGGAGAGGAGAAAAAGGAGGGGAAAAAAGGGGAAGAGAGAGGAGAGAAAAGGCGGAAAAACGGAGGAGAGAAAAGGGGGAAAAGGAGAATAATGAGAAGGGAAAAGAAAGAAAGGGGGATGATATTATAAGAAGTTTTTTTTTTACCGGGTAAGGGGCGGGGTGGGGCATGCAATTTTAAGTCGAACATGACTAAAACCAAAGATTTTATCTCCTATATAACTTCTAACTTCTAACTTATAACTTAGTCTTGAATTAATTTTCCAATATACCTATTCTAAGTGCTCTTTCAGCATGCAGATTGTCCCCGCCATTAACCCTGCTACAGTTGCTGGTTTCATTGTCATATTATTTTCTGTCATCCCTGTGGCCGCGAAGAGCCTATCACAAAGTTTCTATCCGTTTCGCAAGCACTTTTTTTCCATCGCCTACATGTAATGCTTATTGCTTCCAGTTTGCAAAAGATCCCAGTGGCGGATCTATGGGGGTGGGGGATGGGGGAGGGGTTAGGGGGTTTAACCGCCCCTTGAGCTGCCAAGTGAAAATGTGATGTGAATAGAAAAACGCCATCATGTGTCCAGACCCACACAGTATCCGCATCGTCATTGGGTAGAACCCCCCTTAAAGGTACTATGTCCCATTTGCAGGCCAAAATATGAAAAGGTTAAATTCCAACGGCATTTGAAAGACAATACTAGTTTACAACTTCCCTAAAAAAAAGGGGGGCTTGAAAATGTCTTTAAGTGGGAAAATAACGACTATTAGTTGTCGAATCGACTTAGGAGCTATAGAGCCAGTAAGTAATAGTCTGATTTTTCAGACCATTGTACCGAATGGTCGTACGTTTTATGCTGCGCAAAGATTCAATCAGTTTAATTTTGGCCATTACAAGAAGTGGGTTATTGATGTAGACAAATGCTCATGTACCCTTTACAGCTCATTTTATGTATGTTATTACCAAAGATGAAAAAGCCAGTCAGTCACTCAATAGTGTCTGACAGTGAAGTCTAGCAAGTAAACGGGTTTCCTTGCATAATTTGAATATTAGGACACTGCTAACGTTTAAATTTCACAGATAGGATATACATGACATATTAATAATTCCTGCAAAGTTCTACAGAATTTGATGTTGGCTGCAAAAGGGACATAGTATCTTTAAACTGTTACTTAAGTGATTTAAAAAGACCATATCATGCACTGCTTTTTATGGTCTCCATTGTGTTAGTAGATGCCAGGAAAACATCACTTACGGGGGTTCAAAATAGCAACAAAAAAAATCGCCTCGCCGCTACGCGGCTCGGACTTCGCGGCTCGTGGACGATGCTCCGCATCGTCATTGGGTCGAACCCCCTTAAACTGTTATTTGATTTAAAAAGACGTTATCATGCACTGCTTTTATGGTCTCCATTGTGTTAGTATATAGATGCCAGGAAAACATCACTTACGGGGTTCAAAATAGCACCCAAAATCGCCTCGCCGCTACGCGGCTAGTGGACATTGCTGCATCGTCTTTGGGTCAACCCCCCTTAAACTGTTACTTGATTTAAAAAGACGTAATTATCATGCACTGCTTTTTATGGTCTCCATTGTGTCAGTAGATGCCAGGAAAACATCACTTACGGGGTTCAAAAAAGCAAAACAAAATCGCCTCGCCGCTTCGCGGCTCGTGGACGATGCTCCGTGTCGTCATTGGGTCAACCCCCCCCCCTTAGCAAAAAGCTAGATCCCATCATCCGCCCCTGGATCCCTATTCTTTGAAGGGGTAGGAGAAAGCAATTTTACGTCATATTACTCCAGGAAGTGCCTGAAAATGCACCTAATGTGGTTCTAAAATTGCAAATGCTTCCTACTCAGGGAGGGGGTTCTGACCCCTCCCAGACCCATCCCGCTTGGTCGCTCCGCTCCTCGCCGCTGACGCCTCGCTCCATCGTTTTTCATATATTTCACCCCATGCGCTTTTGTGCCCCCCCCCCCCGTAAGAAATTCCTGGATCCACACTGAGGTCCTATGAAGACGACTCAGTAAAAAAATAAAATAACAAATGTACCACTTACCAGTTCTATTGAAAGCCTCTGCGTTATGAATCAAAAAGAACAGAAACAAAATGAACACATGAAGAAAGGAAACACATTTCATCTGACATAAGCCTGCTGGGTACATTACACAGGCCATCTTAATTCCAAATATCAGGACTACACAACAAAAAATGATCAGTTGGAAGCAGAACTGTCAACTGAAAACGAAAACTGATAACGAATTAATACGAAGTTGTTAGTGTAGTTTCTAGATGATGTGTCGTTAACACGTAAAGTCGTATGTTAAAATGAGAGCGAATTTCATATTGCTTGTTCTTTATACCTTCCTCCCCAGATTATAACCTTCAGAAATATGGGCAAGGCTATTTTTTTAATTGGAAAACACAAAGCGCTTTGAATGCCCATTCACCGTGCCTGGATTACACAAGTCCACCCCTCCCCGCTACCTCTTAATCTCTCTCTCTCTCTCTCTCTCTCTCTCTCTCTCTATTTCTCTGCCATCTTCCGTCTGTCTCTGCCCCCCTGTCTCTCTCCCTCTCTGGATTTTGTTATTCACGTGGGCACATTATGCCCATTATCAGCTACGATGGAGGACAAAATGAGAAATATCTTATCAGAAAATCACCTACGTGGTATTCGTTTCTACTCATGCGGTAACATAGAACCACTCCTTGCTTATTTTATTGAGAGAATATCCAAAGATTGATGAGATCATTATATTTCTGTTATAATGTTATGAGGAACTGAGGCGAATAATTGGAAAATAAATAACAGTTCCCCGACTGTAAACAAAATCAGTTTCAATACGCAGACCTTATAATGTCTAAAGTACCAAGGATTCATTGACTTTGGGGCACAAAATCTGCCGACGGAACCTCTCTGACAAGGGAAAATATAATCACACATAAACTACAAATATTACAGTAAGTTATTTAAAATGAGAAAGGAAATAGAGAAAACAAGGAAAGAGAGAGAGAGAGAGAGAGAGAGAGAGAGATAAAGAAAGATAGAAAGGAAGAAAGAAAAAAATCCAAAAAGGAAAAAGTCATCTACTTTTGCTGAGGGAGTATTCAGATACAATATTCTGTGGATATATTTTTGTATACTCAAGGTATGCCAGATATTGTGTGTGTGTGGGGGGTTCTTCAATAATATCAATGTATTTTATTTTTGTATTTTAGTTGTCACATTTTATGTAGATCAGTTATATTATATGCTATTATTGTCGTTTGAATATTCTGTATTTGATTTTCAGTACATGCAAAAACATGAGCTAAAAAAAAACAAAAATATTTTATTGACATGATAAATGGAGTGAAACATCAGTCACACCGTGAAACCGACTCCAAACCGACCGATTCTTGGTCATGCGTTGGAGTGTAATTTCGTGTCCGGTTTGAACATCGTCGGTCTCTGGTGTAACTGGGGCATCATAAGCTCATTGTCCCAATATACATCTTGGATGAACTATTATGTAACCGATGGGCCATCGAATTATTCAAATTCAAAGTGCCTCGAGACGAACAATTAAATTCACCTGTCACGACTTACTGCATGATCAATATATAGACCGCCTTTACTAACATATTCAAATTGTATACATACTTTTTACACAAATGAAGGTTGATCTTAATTGACAATCCGAAAGATTACCCGAGGCTGACCCGACATAGCAACAAGAAATGTATGCAGACTGGATTCCAAGTATTCATTCATAAATAACAGGAACTCGTCACTTTAGGTCCCCAGGAAAGAAACATCCATAAATTTGAATATGTTAGTAAACTTGGTCTATTGAATGCAAAGCACACACAATAATGTTGATAGATCGGACATGACAAGCCGCAATGTTCGTCCGACCTTAAAAAACAATACGTAACGTAGGCCTAAGCAATCTGACTATAAAATTAAAAGGAGACACACTAGGAAAACTGTCTTGAATGGATTTGAGGATTTGAATGCACGACAAAATAGCCTTAAGGGCTTGGTGATAATGTAAAATATTGATATTGATATCACCAATATCACCAAAATCAATATCATATTTTACATTATCACCAAGCCCTTTAGGCTAACTACGAGACCATTAAAAAAAATCATCTGGAAGCCTACGTCCTCCTTGTATGTGCTATGGAAAATATACAATAGCACTTTACATTATTTCTGCCGAAGCCAAGGTAAAAATTGATTTGTTATTTTTCTCATTTGAACAGTTAATGTAGAAATGCCCACGGAAAGAGATTGCTCTTCCAAAATGAATGCCTCCGTACTTTTGACGAGAAATATAGGAGAAAAGTTTGAACCAAAGATTCACGTCACATCCATGCACTCTTGTGTGATTTACATGACACTGTGGTGCAAGATTTAGTCCATTTATTCCATTTCCAAACCCCACAGTATATGTTTTTACATCATTTGTATGTACTAAATGCATAATCAACATTTCCTAATCACCCCAGACAGTTTCTTTCACAATGTATAGCATGACCTGGGGGTGTTTCACGATCGACTTTAAGTTGGACTTATATATGGCAGGCCTTTCATGCCACTGTTTGCTCTCACCATTATGATCTTATTATTTCCTTCAATAGTGAATTATCAAAGAATGTAAATTCTGTAGATTTGTGACCATGATTTGTACGTCCCTTGAGAGACCAATGCCAGTAAATGGTGAAAGCAAACAATGGCATGAAAACGACCTGCCATAGTTAAGTCCAACTTAAAGTCAAGCTTAGTCTTAATTGTGAAACACCCCCTGTACTCAACTTTAACTTTAAATCGTAGCGACATCAATATTGTGTCGTTTGCTTTTTTCTAATCTTCCTTTCTATATACATTGCCATGACCCGTCGTATTGCTGATCTAACGAAGTCGAACATAATAATTATTCAATCCTTGGGTCCTTGCTTAATGGACAATAATCATTGGGAATAATAGAAATATTCAGGAGCTGACGCTGAAACCTGGCGCTGAAATTACTGACTTCAACCATGGTCCATGCATGCTTCAACGGTTCAGTCGTGAGTCGTTATGTTGATCAAACTGCCTTGGCTGAGTGTCGGTTGGAGATTTGAGCGGAAGGGGGTTGTGGTGGAGGCATAACCGCTCCTCTCCATATGTTTAAAAACCCAACGTGACATATAGGGCTAAATAATATTGTTTCCCTGTGTCCCCTCCAGATTTCGGACTAAGATACACTATGTTTTTGCTTGCTTTCTGGTCAGAATTATTTTTGGAATGTGCCCCCCCCTGTTTTTGATAGAATTAATTTATATGAATTTTTCGAAAAATTTAAAGATTTTCTTTTGGAAAAGGTTTTTTCTTTCAAGTGACTTATTAGTGATTTGGCAATGGACATGGTGAAAAGGGCATTGGGCGATAAAAAGATGAATGTACATAGCCCCATCCCATGACGTAAATGTTCATTTAAAAACGCATGCAGAATCTAAATCCACAGATCAGTATTTAGAAATGGGGAAGGCTTGTAATGACACATCAACATATAGACAGAGCTAGGAATCTGGGCCCCTCGATAGACGAATCATGAAAACAGCATAATTTATGGTTTTTGTGTAAGAAAAACACTGTTGGCGCCCTTTCTGATTAGAACCCCCCTTTTTATTTTTGTTTCTTACAGAATTTTGTTTTGTTTACCCTGCTTGTTTTTTAATGCTGCCCCCCTCCCCTTTTGGATCCGCAGCTGGATTAAAAAACTAAAGAAAATAATCTTTCATATTTAAACAAATAATTTGTATTTGTGACATTTATACAATATTTTAGTGCCAGATAATAAGCAAATCAGCAATTAAAGATAAAGTTGAGATCTGGTCATGCGATTGCATTGTGAAAGAAACGGTGTGGAATCGATCAGAAAAGGTTGATCATCTAGCATATAAGTATTGGTGTGTACTGCAAGGTTCTGGAATCATCAAAATGTTAAGAAATTTGGCCCAGTCTTTGTAAAGTTACAAGCACTGTACAAAGAAAGATGTACATGGGACTACACAAACATGTGGCATAAAAATCCGTCCCGATTTTTATGCTGTTACATGCCATATTTAGAATATTAAGGCATTTGAAGAGCCATGCTTTTCGGGGAACATTTTTTATCTGATGTTCTTCCACACTTGCATAATAACGATGATAACGCTCACAAATTATTTTTCACCTCTTCCCAGAACTCAACCTTCTCTTTAAACTAGTCAGAATAAACCTATAAGTATGCGCTATGCATTTTGGATTGTTGCCAGTCTGTCAGCTTTCCCTTTCAGTGCATGACCCGAAAAACCATTTTTTTAAATAAAAAAAACAGCGTGCACACGGATATTTTTAAAACAATCACTAATTTCGATATTCTTAAATATTTTGTATTTAAATTCTTTCGCAAATTAATTGGTGTTTAGAACGTGCAGGAAAGAGTGTCGTTATTCTAGTTTCCCCCCTTATTAATTTTGTCTTCTGTTATTATGCGTCAACAATTTTACTTTCATTTGTCTCAAAGAAATATATATATATATATATAGCAACAATATTTCCCAACTTGTCTGAAAATGTTGGTCCAACATAATTATTATTGCCCCCAGTCCTCGAAAAAACTGTGTACACAGGGCCAGGAAATGACAGACACAGTGCCACAAACTGTTCATCATTAATACAGATATGTAACACTTTTCACAACTGTACACTTGACACTGTGACACTTTTCGCTAGTAGGAGTAGCTCTATTGATATCGAAATGTACCCTTTTCAAGATGCGGTTTCGCTACTCAACTTCTGAAAATGACTATGCACTTAATATCCATAAATCATACTAAAGGTTCCACAATTTTTTTCACACAATGCCATCGTAAGTGCCACTAATTATTGTAACTTCCACAAAAATGACAGAATAAATATTTCACAGTGTTTTTTTCAAGCACCTGCCAAAGTGTTTGTGGGAGTCTTTTTTTCCCCCAGCCTTGCATTCACCCTATCAAAAAGTGTCATTTTTGTTGATCCCAGTGTTCCCCTTTAACGGTTCTATGGGGGAGGGGGGCTTGGGGCCTCAACTTCCTTCGAAAACATTTTTTTATTTTAGTAGCGAGAATCCCCCGTATCATGATCATTCTAAAATTATGAAAAGGGGGTTTGATTTTACTTTACCACAAGACATTTGATACAGAGAGTCAGGGGCGGCGATCCGGGGCGGGGGGACACGTTCCCCCTCAATTTTTTTTTTAGGGGGGATAGTCCCCTCGGAAAATTTGAAAAAGTGCCAACAAAAAAAGGTATAGCAAATACTGACTAAAGGCTGCAACACACTTTTAGGCTCTGGATCTGGAGGGCCCAAGATTGTAGCGTTTAGACTAATAAAAATGCAAAAATCTTCTCTCTCGGTCGCTACCCTCCCTCGCATAATAATTTAAAATGTACAAGTAAATATTGTAGAAAATCTGTATTCCGTCTTTATACTATATAGTTTTGCTAAGGAATGTATTTTAATTCAAAAACCTGTGAGGGGGGAGTCACTTCCGTCACCTTCGCCCCTCTCATTCACTATGCTCCCTCGTCCCTCGCATTTCGTCCCCCCGGTCATGAAAAGAAATCGCCGCCCCTGCAGAGAGTTAATCTTGATGTTCAATTTTGCGGCTTTGCGCCAACTCTAAAATTAAAACTTCCCTTCTTTACGGTCTGTCAGGTGACAAAAGTACATCTAATCACGTGACAAGTCCAGCGTTTGTTTTGGTTGTCCAGTTGAGTTGTCGCGAAACCTCGACGCGACCGCGCCCTTTAATTTGATAACTTTCGTCATTTTATTAAACTTTATTCTCGGAGAAGTCGTGGAGATGATGATTTACAGCAAAATGTCGTTTCTGCCAGTGATTGGAGTGCTTCTTGCCCTTGTGAAATATTCAGAAGGTAAGAATTTAGCGCCTACTACTAGATTATAGATACGTACGCTCGCGCTCAGTCCCATGCGAATGAATTAGTGTATGTTTCTCTGAGTCACCCTGAGTCACTAAATATGATTATTATGTTGGGGATCGAATTTCATAGATAAAGGTGTCTGGTATTGACATGAAGTTAGAATTTATACTATATTCTATAGATAGACTGGTTTCTAGATTTTTTTTTTTTTTTTTGTCCTGTCCTCTCAATGTCGTTAGATCTAGACCCTAGTTAGAATCTAGATCATTTTTTCTGACAGAATCTTTCTTGAAAAATCATTTAAAGAATTTTGTTAAATAGGCATGATAATTGCCAAACGACAAGGTTTGTGAATTTTCTGTCTTCTGCAGTTGAATCAAATGTGATGAATGACATGGTTTGTTTTCTCCTCCTTTCAGCTACATCAGAGATGTCTGCCATCATCGTACTCAGCATCTTCATCACCATTCCTGCCCTCTTTCTCCTGACCTGCTGTACGGCTCTCATCTGCGTCTGCCACTACCGCAACAAGATCCCCATCTTCAAGTCCTTCGTGGGCAAGGCAAAGACAGGGGCTGGCATCACGGGGAAGACCTACAAGTCCTCGGCCACACCGCCCCCCAACGCGCCAGGCGCTCCCATGCCACCTCCTGCTTTTGGAAACCCAAGTGCCCCTCCTGCAAACCCAAGTGCCCCTTATGCGAACCCAGACCCCCCTCCTGGAGAAAAACCACCGGGGTCTTACGAGATGGAGGTACCAGTGGAAATAGACGAAGTGGTGATACCGATCAAGAAAGAGTAGGTTATAGATTTTACCGAACATAACATTGTGTGACTGCCAATGTCGTACAAGATCGCTGAAATGGGTCAGAAATGGGGATGATTTAAGAATCATTTTCAGTGCATTTTATTTTGAGTAGAATCGATTGTGTGCTGACTGCTAAGCTTGAGATTGTAATGTATGGCAGATATTATAAACCACCAAGACTTGATAAAACTTTCTTGCTGCATTTACTTAGTTAATATGGGGCTAGGGCAGCAAATGTATTATGACCACAAGGCTGGGAATTTTGGGCTGATAAATTTGGTCTACCGGTATGTAGAAATAACATGATTGCAACTACACAATGTATGTACTTTCAAAAAATTAACCAAAGGCAATCTCAATAGCCTTGTGCGTCACCCATTGAAATGTGCGAAAGTCAAAATCCAAGCCTGGCACTGACATGGCAAGATATATTTGCCACTCTCAACCATTTGACTATAAGCTATGACCGTGGTAATAATGTTGGAGCGCCATGGCGTAGTGGACATTCATTATTATCGCTAATTTAATACATTTTCACATAGACCAATTTTAATTTTCACCGATTATGTTGATATATGATTGATCAGCCATTGAGTTTTGTATGTTACAAGGCTAGCTCTAATTGTTTCATCTTGTATGTCTAATATGTGGATATCATTCAATTGTATTTTCTTTACTCTAAGTTATGTCAAATTTTTAAAGAGTTTTAGTGCTTTTGTATGTTTTTATGATGATTGTATTCAGCCAGAAGCATTTTAGTAAAGATAGAGAGTACATTAGGCTGAACAAAGCTGAAGGTTTGTTTATTGTTACACCAACTTCCAAGTTCTAGTCTTTCAATATTATAATGGACATTGGAAAATAGGTTCTTGCCCTTACAGTACTTCAAGTAAACTTTTATACCAGCTTTTTTACTGAGATAAATATTACAGAAATAATCATCATGAAGAAAATGAAAAAATGTTAACTTTTGACTTGTTAATTATTACTGTAATTCATAAAAATCACATGTGATTCATTTTTTTTTTACTGTAATTCTTAAAAATCACACATAATTCAATGAGATTTAAAAGATTGTTATAGTATTTAACAAAGTCATCTCCCACAATGCTTGGAACAAAAAAATTATATTAAATACATTTACAATATCCAATGTTGATGCAATATTGTCGTCATGACTAGATGAATATATAATTTTCACAGTGAATCTCAATGTTCGAAGACCATGTTTAGAGACTACCGGTATGTAAAATACATGTACATGTAGTTAGGATTTTCTATATGGAGTTGAGACTGGTCTTCCAAATAATGACCTTGACAGGACCAAAACACTTCAGAGGCATCTGTCCTACATGTGTAGTACTAACTCAATTAAGTTTTCTACATTTTATAATATTTTATAATATTTAAGTAGAGGCTTACTTTATTCCATCGGGTCATCGCATAAAGTAAGGGACGTGTATGAACTTTTGTGAATACATACCCCCATGTACACGAATGGTCGGGCACATCATGTTGGGATATACAAACTTCAGTGAAAATATGCAACCATAATCATGCAGGTCAGGTACGGTAGTTCAAAATGCAAATAATCACATTATTTTGAAGATTGTCCTCTAAATCTTTTTTTAATGCTTATACAATGATGAAGTGTCCAGCGCTTGCCTTTTTACGAACAATTGTGATTATGTATCTCGTGTTAATGAGCGTCGGGTCTAGCTAGATTTGCTGTAGGTTTTTCCAAAATTGTTCAGTAAACTGGACCCAACACTTTTGGTGATAAGAGGGGTCTATTTTACAAATATAACATATGACCTTTCAGGACTTAGGGCTTGATTAATCACGAAAGTTTGTGCAACCCGACACAAAGGATATGTCACCATAATGGAAATAAACAGATCAACGTTTAGATATCAATTCAGATATTTTAAAGTTTTAATTTTTTATAGATTATTTCTAATGCAATTTTTTCATGTCAGTTATCACAGAAGTAAACCTGTCCTTTCTTGGTTTTCAAAGAGATGTCATTTGGTAAGTCAGTGATCATACCAGTATGGCGAGGAGTCACAATTAAGGTCTGATGTCGTATGACCGATAACAAAAAAATAAGCTACAATGTAGAATGTAGAAAATGTATTGGATCTGAGGAAATTTCACTAAATGTTCATGGGCTAGAGCTCCAATACCTTTTTTGATGTACTAATTTTATTGTTCAGGTTGTGTGACCAAGTGTCCACAATGTTTAACCCATAGCAATTAAGTGTCACCTCTGCAATATGATTAGAACATGAGCAGAAAGCACAAAAATCAGTGGAAAATTTGAGTCAATTTCTCTTGCAGTACATTGTGCCTCCAAGAATAGCAGTGATTTAATCGAAAATAATCATTGAAGTCTCTAAATTGGCAACGCAGATTGAAATGTATAATCAGTATATTTGCGTGTACAGATTGGAAATTTCCTGTTGACTCAATTCTAAGTTTGATTTAATATGTACATCTTTATATTTGTAAACTATGTGGAAAAATATGGAAAATATGGAAAATACAAAATATTTGTTGTCAATTTGTGGAAGAAAAAACTTAGACCTTTAGAAAACTCTGAAATGCTATGGGTTGATGAAGTAAAATATTATGGAAATACAAGGAATGGTAAAGGCTTGTTCATATATATATATGTCATGGTACATGTCAACCACAGCCATTTTTTGTTTACATTAGTGAATATGAACAAAAGAAATATTTTGCTCCTGCAGTTTACCACACCATATGTAATGCCATATTGAATGAGTACAAGAATGTGTAATTTTCAATAATGGATTTGTGTATTGTGGCTTTCAACAATGTGTACATTGTATTTCATGGTATGCTAAAAGTAACTGTATGTTCAATTTTTTATCATTGTAACATAAATCAAATAATTAAACATTGTACCGTCGTGAAATTTCTGGTCATGGCAATTATATTCATTAAATGTTTTAAAGATACTATGTCCCTTTTGCAGCGAACATCAAATTCTGTAGAACTTTGCAGGAATTATGAATATGTCATGTATGTCCTATGAACTGTGAAATTTAAACGTTAGCAGTGTCCTAATATTCAAATTATGCAAGGAAACCCGTTTACTTGCTAGACTTCACTGTCAGACACTATTGAGTGACTGACTGGCTTTTTTCATCTTTGGTAATAACATACATAAAATGAGCTGTAAAGGGTACATGAGCATTTGTCTACATCAATAACCCACTTCTTGTAATGGCCAAAATTAAACTGATTGAATCTTTGCGCAGCATAAAACGTACGACCATTCGGTACAATGGTCTGAAAAATCAGACTATTACTTACTGGCTCTATAGCTCCTAAGTCGATTCGACAACTAATAGTCGTTATTTTCCCACTTAAAGACATTTTCAAGCCCCCCTTTTTTTAGGGAAGTTCTAAATTAGTATTGTCTTTCAAATGCCGTTGGAATTTAACCTTTTCATTTTTTTTGGCCTGCAAATGGGACATAGTACCTTTAATACATGAATACATGTAACTATGTTCTATTCTTTACCATTGTAACATAAATTAAATTATTAAACATAGTACTGTCATGAAATGTGTGATTTCATGAAATCTTTAATACACGACTGCATGACTACACCCCATAGGCATAAGAAACTTTGTTTGTATCAAAGGAATGAGGTAGATGAAAGGCCTGAATTATATGTCATGCAACACATGTTTGTTTTGACATGTACGTGCATTAAAATTGGGGGAGATTTGAAAGGAGATGAATTAGAGGATACAGATTATGTTAATCTGTTGATCTGGGGGTATGGTGTGGTGAGCAATTTTGGCTTTTCAATTGATTCTTAACCATGCAATACAAACATTACAAAAAAGGGTAACATGATATGAAAGGATTAGAAAACTGGTACATTATTGCCAATATCTGGATATGGTTGCAAAAAGGGTATTACAAATTCACCCTAAAATATGAATATACAGGTACATATTGTATTGTTCAGATGTAGTTCAGTTGGTGAGACATGTAATGATCAAAATGATGTACAATTGTTCTTTTGTTATTGTAACATATTTGATAGGTATTCATATCCCTGTCCCTTGAATTCCACACAGGTCTACAACTACAATCATCTTCAGAACACATACATACACACACACTTTCTGACTTGGCTTGTCCTGTCTGCTATTTCTCATTCTCTATGAAGCCCACCGCACACTATACAACAAAACTATGGTCCTATTTTGGAAGAAATTGAGATGAATATTCAAACATGTGAATAAATTATACAAACACTAAAAGGACATAATTGGGAGTTTCCTTGAAGTAGCAAAACTCATATCGGCTCAGAATGATAGTGCCGTCATTTCACTTGTGTGATCATCTACAAATTGGCTTTTATGCCAACTAGAAGGCTTAAATTGACTAAAATATCCATTGTCAGGATTGATATCATTATTCAGAACCTTGATCAGGGAGATTTCCATATTCCAATGCAACTGCCATTTCTTGGAAAATCAGGATTTATAGTGTGCGGTGGGTTTTAGTCTTTCTTTTTTCCTTCCTCTCTCACTCTATTCTCCCCACACCCGCCCTCTCTATGCTATGAGTAAGACTAAAACTGTTGGCCCCATGTGATACATTGGAGTTGCATGTGAGTAATATCCAGGGAAAAAAAATATCTAAAAAATTTCGGGGGCTCCTTTGGGCATTTCGGGGACGAATTCGCCCCGAGCCCCCGTGTATTTTTTCCCCTGGTAATATCTGGTGCTGCACTAAGTTCATTTCAATTAGTGAACAATTCATTTGCTTGGAGCCAGAAGGGTGTCAATTCTGTGTTAAAAGTATCTATACTTTGAGTTAACACCTTTATGTCTCCAAACAGAATTCCATGAGGGAGTCTGATGGAGAGAATATCCTTTTAAAATTTTATCTTACATTCTTGTTCAAAATTAATACATAGTTCTGTAATTAGCCCTTGAAGAAATGTAATGAAAACACGTAATGAAAACACAAGAATTCTTTTTAATACATTATGAGTATTCCTTTTATTACAAATTGTTAAGATACTTATATATGCACAAAGAACTATAGCAGCAAAAATTTACAATTATGTCATTTTATATGAACAGCTTAATTGTCAATTTTTTTTTTTTTTGTCTTTCATCCCCAAATCCTGAATACATGCAATATCACCTGTTATATTCACAGTAATATGTTAGTAGAAATTTATACCAATGTGATGGGATAGAGGTATTTGATAATTTAAGAATTTATATTTCTAAATGACTAGGTCGACATTTAAATTTAAATAATTATAATCCATAGGAAGGAAAAGTCTGGTGCAAATAATCAATTTGGCTATGAGTTTTTGTCCCCCACGATTAATGTGCATATTATTGCATGCTAAGAATTGTAATAATTTTGAGCCTATTTTTATGTTTTTTTTATGGGTTTATTTTTTTCATTTTCATATTTTTATAGGATTTTGAACTAAGTTAAATATTATTGTAAAGAAGAAATATTGGTGAATAACAAGCTAATTATTCATGAGCCAGGAACCAGACCTCCCTTTTAAACTTACATATAAATAACATAAACTACGAATATAGGATATTACTCCACTCCTTGCATTTATCATTTGTTGCACAAATCCCAAAATAAAACTACAAAATTCTGTGATAATAAACATTGAGGGGGCCCTATACTTTCGGTTCTTGGGTGGCAAAATGAGTCGAGTTTACCATTCTAGGCTTGAAAATCAAATCATGAAATTTGTGATAATTACATTTGTGATTAATATTTGTGATTAATTAAAATAATTACAGTACTTATAATGGGCTCAAAACAATAATAGTGCAATAATAATGCACTATAAAATGTACTAGTATTTCGCCAGTTTTCATATTGATCTAAAATTTGTCTAGGTAGTATTAATTCATTTCTATATTAAATAAATAAAAGGACAGACAATTATATAGCGTATGAGAAACAGTCGGGGTGATTCGTATGTACAAATATTGCAACTGGTTCTCAAAATATGCATATTCATGTCAATACGACATTTATGCAACCTCATTCAATAATTCTTTTTCTTTAGCATTCCGTACAAAATCAATGAGAAACTACAACCATGATAACAAAGAAAGTAGTAGATTTTTTTTCATTTTATAATCCTGAACGATTCAATTATTTGATATTTTGTATATGAATTTCAGTTAATGGAAAAACATTATTACATGTATAATAGATGAATCTTAAATTACCAATTAGTTTGAGATTTATTATCATACATCCATCCTGTATACTGTACCGTCCCCTTTTGAAAGCTCTCTAACATTTCTAGCACATCGTCGCCACATGCAGTAAAAAGTAACTTATTCCTATGCCATGACTATATCAAAGAATTTCTAGTATTTGAATGCCTCTCTCTCTCCTCAAGGGGAAAAAACGGCTTCTAATGTGCCAAAATCAAACAGCAAGCACATACCAAAGCAAAACAACTGGAACATTCGAAACTAATTATATAACTTTTGAAATACAAACGTTGGAAAAAAATATGCTATGTATTAATTGGTTGAAAAATTTGGAAAATTGAGTAATACCATGATGTATCTGGCAAATAACAGGGTTTGGCTTTCTAGGTCGTTTCATGTTATATTCACAATCTAATTCAAATGGCAAACTTAACAGGAGGCGCGATAGCTCAGTTGGTAGAGCAGTGGTCTCTTAATCCGGCGACCCGGGTTCGAAACCAAGTCGGTGCACTAGTGCCCTTTGGTAAGGCATTAATCCCCATTACCAGGTCCCTCGGAGAGGACCTAAAGCCGTCGGTCCTCTGGTTCAAGCATTTATGCTTTCTTAGCAGTCTGGTAAATAACCACCACTAAACATAAACATAACAGTATCAAGATGTGGATAGACCAGTAAATTATCATTTGGTAAAAATGCCTGTTCAATTCTGCCAATTATTAATTTGCGTGATTGCACAGGCAGTCACAAAAAAATTGTCTACATGATATTGTAAGCTCTACTTATTATCAAATTGTTCAGATATTGCGGCCCAAACTGCCGCAAAAAAGCCGCCATGATTTTTAAAACATGTAAAAGAATGCCAATCGCGCGCAGCAAAGG
Source organism: Mesocentrotus franciscanus (assembly GCA_037976565.1). NCBI lineage: Eukaryota > Metazoa > Echinodermata > Echinoidea > Camarodonta > Strongylocentrotidae > Mesocentrotus > Mesocentrotus franciscanus. Next base: position 14,285,352 of record CP137676.1, read on the forward strand.
ACTTGCTCATGTTCACTAAATTCTGTGTAATGAGATACAAAAGTGTGAAGGGTATTACAATTTTTCAAAAAAATCATCAATAAAAATCTGCCATGGTGTAGCTACATCATATCTGAACGAGCCTTTTGGGTTAAAGAGATTGGGTATCTTTGTCTCAGATTCTAAACAAAATCGTGGATTTAGCTTATGCTGCAATCATAATTTTAAACCTTAAGGTCAGTCAGGAATCCAATGACGTTTACAAGCCGATCGCCCATCTGATTATCAAGATATTTATGATTGGAATTCGAAATTTCAAAAACCGTTGGGAGTTTTTTAGAACACTACAGTCTATTGGGGAAAATGAGTATGGTAAAACTGGTCACTCAATGATTTTTACCTTTTTGAGGCACTTCATGATAATTTCGAATCGCAATTTTTTTAGGGCTTCAATATTACATGATCACAGACGCTGATTTACACATAGGGCCATGCATCTCAGATTTGGCACTTAACTCTTGCCTTACCTTAACTTACCCACACCTGCAATGGACAAAATGGGCGATTTCGTGCAATTGTGTATCTTAAAACATTCAACGTTTATCCATTTATTTCATCCAAATATGACAATCTCTTTACAGGACTGTTTTAATACGAAATGGTTCTCTGGTATGACTAATATTATTGAATGGTCACATCAAGAGTCATTTTTTTTATGAAAGAGGCATACATTGTGTGTCGTACAGGATGCGTATTTTTTCTTTACACGACAGCCTGTGATTTTACGGCTTTAATTTCAATAACGCGCTTGCGAGCTAGTTGAGCCATGAAAGCTTTGGAAAGAGGTCGCAAAAAATTAGACATTGATTATTCGTTGCTTTGCCTCACTATTAATAAAGGCAAAAAATAGAACTGAATAGATACAGAGATTCGAACCCACAACTCCAACGTTGTATTACGCTGTCCTTACAGATTGAGCTAACGATGGGTTCGCATGATTATTTTAACCCTATCACTAACCCTAAGGGTTACCATGTGATCATGCGCAGGTTTAGCTAGGTAGCTAGCTAGACTCTTCGCGAGCGCGTTTATTGAAATAAAAGCCGTAAAAATCACAGGCAGTCATGTAAAGAAAAAATACGCGTATAGGACACATTACAAGGCATTGCTCAAATATAACACCCATCGAAAATGAGAGTGCTTCAACCGATATTTGACCCCTTTACATAATACTCTTGACAGAGATGATCCTGGGACTACCTGAAGCTGTTGCAGTTTACTAAGAGTTGCTAACATGTAATCTTCCAAGCACCAACCCATGTTTCACCTACGTCATGAATCCTCCTCCTCCTCTGTCTCCACTAACACTGCATTGTTGTTAGGGTTGCTCGTGGAGCCTGGTTCCACCCCTATCGTGGACGAGTCGCTTCGCAGACGTTGCATGATGGTCGTACGACAAAGAGGGCACTGTTCGAGCTGGATTGCACAGTCTGGGCAGAAGCCGCTATTGATATTAAGAAATAAAAAAAATATTGATGTCTAATAAATGGATTTAGACCTGGATTTCCACTGGACTTATAACTTCAGGTAGCGTGAAGAATATTTTAAAATTATCAACCCAGTTGTCTAAAGTTGTGGCAAATGTTAGCCCCTATTAGGCTGTTTAGGGTGCCATAATTTAAAAAAAGTTGGTCCTATCCCATACTCCAATATATTATACTGATGCATGGTGGGGTATCATATTCCCACAAATTTTTATCTTGGATTAAACCCCAATGATTCAAGATTTTATTGTCCATATATAATACAGAAATTTGTTTTCCATTGGTGTAACATGTAATATGTGAAACACAACCAGACAGATTAATTTTCTCACCCGTGTCCACATGGCCTGAAGGTTACACTGGCTTCCTTGTCAAAACACAAGCTACAGGCGGTTTCACTAATGCTCATCTGGTGAATCAGCTCCATCTTTTTATGCCTGAAAAAAACAAAGGAAATGTAATACGGGGTAAAGTGTATCATTGCACAATATTCTTAGCATAATAATTAGTAAATTGTTTTTATAATTGGCTAATTGCATGGCAAAGTCATTCATTGATTTACAGGGTGTCCCAGTAAAAACAAAACAAATGCTTGTTGGTACATTAAAAAGAATTCCAAATTGTTGGGAGAAAAAATTTGCATTTCCCAGATTTAATGAAATTTACCAAAATACTCTTTTTCAAGAAACTGGGTCATATTTACCCTGGATATATTTTTTTTAAAACATAAAATATGCTAAGTTGAAAATTTTCGATTTTTGGCCAAGAATGCTGAATTAACTTCTTGCCATTTTTGTGTTTATCAAATTTCATTTTTTCAAGTCATTCACTAAGCATGATTTAGCTATATTTGGTAGAAATTATTGTGAAAGCTCCATTCTGTAGTCAACACTTCCTATACAAAACCTTTTTTCAATGACAAATGACAACAATCGGTGACAAATCTGCTGATAACCAATCAGAAGCAAGGATTTTAGTAGCTTATAACAAAAACTGTCATTTGTCACTGATGACAAGTTTTGTGAAATGTGGCCCAGGGCTGTACATCGTACAACCATTTCTTACCTTGGAAGGATCTTCTTCTCCTCAGGAGTAAGCTTGGCGTACTCGTTGAACGTTCTGAATGGGCCAGCAGGAGGGTACTTGAAGGGGGTCAAGCCAAAATTGAACTCGCACTGTTGGAAGGACATGAAACTAGCTGCAGCAAAGAAGCCAGTCCTGTAGCAACATAAAAAGATGATATTATAGTTAATAAATTCTGAATCCCTCATCTATACAGCCTTTTATCTATCTATATCTATTGAAGAGAAAATTTATTTCATCAGAAACATCATAATATTTATCCCCCTTTAATCCTTCACCATGTTATGTTTCTGTCACAACTCAAGTTCAATTTGTTTAGGTCATCATCCCATCATATATCCATCCACCTTATTATGTTGGGTATAGCAATACATGTATACAGTATAAAAGTTAAAAATTTAAGATGAAAAATACTTATAGCCTTGAAATGGCATTATTTTCAAGAGACATACTAGTGTCATACTAAGATTGGTTGCTCCGGCTGACTTGGGCAACGAGTGATCCAGATCCCAAATAGTCAGTGGGTAAGCTTGGGTATGCATTTCAAAGGAGATATCCTAAAGAGCGTTTTCCAACATAGCTTTGGTGGGCTTTGTATTGCCATGCACGCCTTTACTCCCCAAAACAGGGTGCGATCACACCCATTGAACCCCCCCCCCCCCCAACCTTCAGACAGTCCTGAAACACATGCTAACTTCCTCTGTCGTCAACATCCTACAATAACGGAATTCTTAACTTAAACCCTAGACCAAAACAATAACTCACCTTGTCTCCCACCCTAACCTTAAAGGTCGGGTGACATCCAAATATAAGTTGAGTCCTGTTGATGTGCAGGATTGCATACAACTCATATTTTGTTATTCAAACATCTAAATATATTTCATAGATTATTTAAATATTTTTAAAAATTATTTTCTCAGACCTGCTAAGCTCCACCCTAAAAAATATGCTCCAGATCTCATTCATCTTGTGACATCATCTGTCAATCATTAGTGAGCTAACAAGAGACAGTGGTATGTAGCTTCACCAATGCTGACCACCTGTTTACAATAGACCATACAACACCAACATAGGAGTTGCTATGTCAGACGTGCTGTAGCATCACCAGGAAAAGAAAGGTAATGTGGAGGTATTGTACGAAAGAATGCAATTCTTTTGTGAGCATGTGCTGAGCTGGGGGAAGTTACATACCACTGTCTCTTGTTAGCTCACTAATGATTGACAGATGATGTCACAAGATGAATGAGATCTGGAGCATTTTTATAGGGTGGAGCTTAGCAGGTCTGAGAAAATTATTTTAACAAATATTTAAAAAGCTATGAAACATATTTAGATGTTTTAATAACAAAAGAAGAGCTGTATGCAGTCCTGCACATCAACAGGAATCAACTTATATTTGGATGTCACCTGACCTTTAACCCAATATCTTTGAATAAATAAAGCATGGAGGAATTCCTCCTGGAGCATACACGAGAGCACCTGTTGAGTAACAGAGTGTACTGATCTGCCTTCGGGAGCCGCGTAGTTCTTGCATTAAGCTTAGGCGAAAGGGGGAATTCAACAGTCAACAGGTTCATGGTTTGCAACACACTTACTGAGCTGATGCGAAGACCTCACTCTCAGGAGGAAGGATGTTGCCATTGAGTGAGAAAGCCATGTACTTCTTATCAAGGTCCAGTAGGAACCCAACGATGTCACCTATGGAACACAAATCAAGTAATTGTTATCGTTATTATCTATCATAAGGATCAAGACAAGAAGAAGTGAAGGGAGGGAGTGTCATGGTGCCAAAGTCAGTAATTTTTAACCTCTTGTAAGAGGGAAAATGCTGACTTTAATAAATGATGATGACGATGATGATGGCATCACCTGTGTCATAATCATTATGACCCTCTGAATCTCCTGGTATAAATGATTGAGACGTGCCAGTGTAGGACAACCACGTTTCTCCTACTCTTTTACATAGATTGCAGTGGGTTTCCACAGTAACCTTGCCTTTGTCTAATGAACGGGGGACACATGAACATAAAATGATTTAACTGCAGCTATACCATCATTATCATATCCCCAAGGTTACTATTTATGCAGATTGTTATCATTAGCAGCTTTTTTAGCATCCAACACATCCCTGCTGCATATTAAGTTACATAACATTAGCTGTACGTCACTTGTCACATTATTTGTATTTTCAAGAATTTCAGAAAAATGGCCTGAAGATTGACTAACCCGACTTCCAGGGGGGATGGCGATGTGCTCTGCTCTTGGCGTTATACCAGTACAGCTGCCTGCATCCATCGTAGGAGAATGAATACTCATCATCACCTATACCAAATCCTTCCTGTTAGAAGAAATGAAAATATAAATGCATGATTAAAGGCATCGTTTAACAATGTTAAATCTGAGATGCATGGCCCTAAGTGTTATCAGCGTCTGTGATATTGAAGGCCATAAAAATGATCATGAAGTGCCTCAAAAAAGTAAAAATCTTTGAGTGACCGGTTTTACCATACTCATTTTCACTAATAGACTGTAGTGTTATAAAAATCGTTAGGAAAACGAAAAATGAAATTTCGATTTCCAATCATAAATATCTTGATAATCAGACAGGCGATCGGCTCTTAAAAGTCATGGGATTCCTGACCGACCTAAAGGTTTATAATTATGATTCCAGCATGAGCTAAATCCAGGATATTGTTTCAGAATCTGAGGCAATGTTACTGAGTCACTAAGGGAAATTAAAATGAAATTCTTTTTAACATTTTAATGTTGTTGATAGGGAGAGAATTCACAGATTTTGATTTTATGATATCAGTCATTGCAACATAATTTAATTCAGTGAATGCCTGCCAAATAATGTCAATTTCAATCGCAAAGAGTCTAAAGTTGATTAGTAAACGGTCTGTAAAACATTCGGAACACGTATAAAAATAAAACAAGCTGTTTTTGCAAGAAATTGTTTCGACTATTGGTGACCTCAATAATAGGCTCAACTGCAACTATAGCTGTAGGGATACAACTTGATGATTTCAATTGTGTTATCATTTTTTTACTTACATGATTGAGGAATTTGCTGTTTTTTGTTGCCCAGCCGATCTGCATGACACCATTGGTGATGACCCGTACTTCATAATACCAGACACCTTCATCCACACAGAATGTACAGCGGACACTCTCAAATGATAACACATCGCTCCTTGCCTTGAGAAATAAAAGGGAAAATGAAGAATACTTTTGAAATTCATGCACATTTTCGAGGGTTTTGAAGTATAATACTATTTTCTTAGAATTGCAGCTAGTGGCCTTTAATTTCTGTTATGCTCTAGATCAAGTCCAAGGTGAATATTAATCATGTCCCCCAGGCAACATGGCATAATAAAATGATAAAAGAAACTTGAGATTGAAAGCATTATTTTAGATGTTGCTGTATATATTTGTTTGGACATGTACCCACATTAGAAGGACTATCAACTTTAAAAATACGATAAGGTGAACAAGTATCTTCTGATTTGATACAAGTAAAGGGCATTAACGTGGACTTGTCCATTGAAAAAGTGAAGTTGTGTGCTCATTTGGCGATAAAAGAGGTAAAAGAAAGTGTCAAACTTTCACCGCATCTCTTCCCCTTACAGTACATTTCACTCGAGTGCCTCGTTAACAACAGACAATGGTGAATAGCATTAATGGGGTTCTCCTTAATTAAGTCCTTCTTAATCCTTCCATTGTGTTCTTGTGGATTACTGCTCAACAACTCATTAATAATCATTAATAGTATTCCCAGGGCCCTCCTTAATGAAGCCCTCTTTATCCTTAACCCTTCCCTTGTGTTCTCGTGGAATACTGCTTAACACCTCATTAATAAACTGAATGCACATTCTTATTTTAGTCATATTGTTTGAGAGGTGTTAATCGTCCTTTCTTCAAGCAGAATACATAGTATGCCAACATAAGTTAGCCATACTCAACCCATGGCCTATCTTATTCTTACTTTTACAAGAATTTTTAAAATTATTTTATGGTTTGGGGGTAGGTCTTTTGAGAATGTGTGTAAAATTCATCTCTTTCCATCATTACCTTATGTAAAAACAATTTCCTAACCTGCTTACTTCTAGTATGTAATAAGTGTTTTGGGGTGTTTTTTTCTCGGTTGAAAATGTTGTCAGGTTGGGCAGATTGCCCCCATTTCCCCTCTTTCAAAATATGATTGTACCTAAACTAACACTGAACCAAAATGCTATACCTTACCCTAACCCTAGACTTAACTCAAAACCCAATACAACCCTAACCCTTGGACAAAACAAAGCCTGGAGCAATTGTCACTGCAGCAAATTTTGGATTAGTCTGCAGACACAAACCCTTGTCAGACATAATGCAAAGCAGAGGGTCTGAACAAGGAGACTATACACAGACCGCAGTCAATAGGCCATGTACTAACCAGAGACTGACAAAGTTAGGCTCTGGTCTAGACTTTATAGAATTGTGTTCAGGTGTCAAACGAGAGTCTGTAACTGCAGACTAATGTTGGATCATCGCTATGGGCAGCAATTTCCATCCTGGGAAAAAGTCTTACCTCAAGGCCATTTGGAGATATCTTCAAGTACTCGCTGACATCATTATCGTTGAGCATGGCATTCAGTCCATCAAGATCGATGGTTTCATACGTCAGTGACCTTCCTGCTACAAAGACTGGTAAAAGGAGAAAAAAAGACATATTGATATTCATCAACAAACACTCTGGGAAACTTCATCTTTTCACTTTTGAAACCCTAATAAATTTTTGTTGAAACTTTGTATTTGAATAACATCAAGTATCATCCAATACCTATGCTACCTACCCGACTTACATCATGAACTACTAATACTACAGTCAAACCTGTCTATAGCGACCGCCCAAGGGAAACACAAAAAGTGGTCTTTGTAGACAAGTTCCTTTAGTACATGTTTCAATGAGAAACCATTTTCAAGGGAAACAAAAAAGTGTGGTCTTTGTAGACAGGTGGTCACTAAAGCAGGTTTGACGATGACGGCTGCTGCTGCTGCTACTACTAAAATTACTACTACTACAGTCAAACGTGTCTATAAATACCACCCAAGGGAGACAAGAAAAGTGGTCTTTATAGGCAGGTGGTCTTTATGTACAGGTTCCTGTAGTACATGTTTCAATGAGAAACCGTTTTCAAGGGAAACAAAAATGTGGTCTTTGTAGACAGGTGGTCAATAAAGCAGGTTTGACTGTACTACTACTACTACTTCTGCTATTACTACTACTACTATCAATACTAATACTACTTTAACTAACAAAACCACTTTACCGGTAGCTACTTGTATAGCACAATCGTCCATAACATAGTCACATTCTTGATTTTTTGCTCTTAACTTAAACATTTTATTGTTTTTTAAATATTTTATCAATATTCCCACAACTTTTAACACCACTAATGTTTATACATCTCCTACTCCTATTAATATTTCTACTTCATCTGCAGTAAAACAACAACTACTACTAATAGGGCTACTTCTGCTGCTGCAACTTCAATTTCACAATACTGGCCAGTGGTCATGCAATACCTATCAACACTAGCACAACAGTAACATCACTTTGGTGCTGTGAATGATGTTGAGTAGAAACTAGTACGATCTTACAATCTCCTGAAACATTCATGATATACTCACAGACATTGTCAAGGCACCATCTTGCACAGAATCCGACCTGCCTGTGGTCTAGGTCTGAACTCTCAGCCCACTGGGCCAGGGGTACCAGCTTCTCAGCAATGCCTGCCTTCTTTATCGTGAGCTTGTTTTCACCTGGGAAAGAATCATAATATTTGCTACTTGTTAATCCATTGACTACCAAATTCTCTCATTCCTGTAGGCTTTGATGCAGGATCCACCTGATTCACATAGGCCATGGGTTAAAGTCAACAACGCCTGCCTTCTTTTTTAAAAAGGGCCAGTTTGGGGTTTTTTCCCCATCTGATTCCATTTTCACTGACCCAACATACCTCTCTTCTGCCGATAATATGGATGGTGAAACATTTGCATACTGTAGGCAATGAATAAAAATAGAAAAACTACAGAGACAAAGAAAATTAGAGGAAGAGAACAAAGACAAGAGAGGGAGAAGGGGCAAGAAGGAGTGGGGGGAGAGAGGGTGGGGGTGCAAGATGTATGGTAGAGGGGTCAGATATTGGGTAAGAGTAACAAGAATGAACCGTTGAAATAAATGAAAAAAACTTGTTCAGAGTAATAAAGTCAATACATACATAATGAAGACAGTAAGAAAGAAAGGGACAGAAACTGCACAAAATTATAGATCCAAAGCATGTATACTCTATATCTAAAAATATATCTGTAAAGCACTTAGACACATCATTGATGTATTAAACGCTATATACAAGTGGAATATTATTATTATTATACTCACTGGTTTGTGAAAACTTCTCAAGGGCAATGAGGGCATACAATGTTATTTGTGGATTTACTTTGCTGGCCTGCAAAATAAAATATGAGAAAAGGGGTAAGAAGGAAAATAATAGAAATATAGAATAGAATTTTAAAAACACAAGATAATACAAAATTAAGCAAAGGATATGTACCTGATTGGAAAGCCTTGTTGAGATGTGCAGTGATTAACTGCAGCATTAATTTTTTTAATGACGTAAATTGTAATAGGCTTCACAGTTTTATATCTGTATTAAACACAGAAATAAGTGAAGGACCTTTGTTCGCACAGTTGCCATTCATTTTCACGTATAAAAAATGCAGTGGTTTCCAAACGGGTGCTTGAACAAGCCTTGAAGCCCCTCTAAAGTGTTAGGAGCCCCAAATTTGCCAACAAATTTATGGCAAAATTTCACTTAAATTGAATCATATTGTGAAAGAGGATGTCATGTAAGACACACTTCTGCAAAGATTTCCCAAAAAAATGTGTTTGAAGACAAATATTGATAAAAGAATACATAATTTGGGTTTACTATTGTACGCAGAAAACCTAAATTTTGTATTCTTTCATCAATATTCGACTCCAAACACATTTGTTTTAAAAATCCTTGCAGTAATGTGTCTTGAATGACATCCTCTTTCACATTATTATACAACTTCAGTGAAATTTTGCCATCAAATTTTTAGGGTTCCCAACACTTTAGAGGGGCTTTATAGAGATGTTTCATATTCTCAAATTGTGGCTTTCAATTGTTATATGAATCATTATACAGTGTATTAGATTTATAATCATGTTCTAAAGAACAATAACTTTACACACATAAATGCAGGACAAAATAACCTATGTGTCATATTCCATCATTGTACTTTTCAACTGATGTATATTTAGAATAAAGTCATTTAGAGCAATACTGTTTTCTTACACAAACATATAGAACAAAGAAATTGCACAATGCTTTCTAGATATAAAATGTACGGGATCAAACAACAAAGCTTCTTTTGATCTCAATATTTATTCAACTTCTTTGTAAATATCTCTACTGTATGCCAAGAACCAAACAATGGATAAATCATCATCTGTACAGAGCCAGAAGGGCATTAACTCTATGTTAAAGTATATGAGTTAACAGCCTTCTGGCTCCAGATGATATGTAACCATACCTACATACATGTAGAAAGTAGAACTCATATGAAATATTCAATTTTTTGTATTATAGTAATTAGCACTAGTGTACAAGTACCCACACATCACAATGAATGGCATACAAAAATAGGCTTCTGTTCCAGAACAATCCAAATGCCTCAAAGAGAAAACAACAGTCATTACAAATGCAAATTCCCAGCATGCTAGCAAAGATAAGGTACACTTTCAATAAAAGTATAACATGAAGACTCTAGGGTTGATCATTTCAGCATTGTTAATTCTGTGTGTCAGCCAACAATAATTTATAAGCTTACAAGTGAAGATGGCCACATCATGGAGTATGCAAAAGAGTCAGTTGTTAATGATTAACAGTTCAATCAAGGAAAACATTGAACACAAAGATCAATATTATTATCGAACTTACAACTTAATTTTGGTTTATCAATACTTATTATGCTCTTTCTGTTGTTGGTTGTTGTTGTTGTTATGTTTTTTTTTTTTTTTTTTTGGGGTTGCTTTATTTTTAAAAGAAACATTCCCTTTTATGAATCCCTGTATTACACAGGCACAGCACTGATAGAAAATGTCAAATGGGGCTGTGTCTCCCTCCCCCTTCCCCACGAAAACAAACAAAAGAAGTCAAGAAGACATCAGTTGCCCTATTTTAATTCGGTTGCCATAGTATTTACACACTCACCAATAAACTGAACAAGTACTCAATGATTTCCGGCACTAGAAGGGAGACACTTTTGGGACCAGCCAGCTTCTCTGCGATGCAGCCCAGGACGGCCGCGATGTTCCGATGGCGCTGAGGTTTACACTTGGCCTCGCTTGCTAGATGGGCAGATATACTAAGGGCTTTGTACAACCTCTGGACTGTTTCCTGTCAGAAAAATAGATGCAAAGAAAATATGAGCACATTAATATTTGCTGTAAGCAGTAGCCAGAGATTTGTATTGATTGCAATTTGATATAGATCAAAATGCTGTGTTAGAAAAATAGGGGACAGTAAGTTTGTGAGTTATTAAGGAAACTATGATCAATCGCAACTCTTTATAAGATGGGGCCCAGAAGTGCTCTGTAATAACACACGAGTAGGTCCATGTGTATGTCCATACACTGGCAATAGGGTGTGCTGATCATTTGCTGATCATTTGCTAACGACCCAGGGTCCCATTGCATAAAACTTACCATTGATGGTAACTTTGCCATCAATATTATAACTACAATGGTAACATCACTCAACAGCCAATCAAAATGAGGTTTCCATGAAAGTTACCATTAATGGCAAAGTTACCACCAATGGAAAGTTTTATGCAACAGGGCCATGATACGAGCCAAGGATTGAGTAACACCAAGAGTGTGAATACAGCTTTTAAAAAAACATCTTGGCTTACAGATAGTCAGCATTGTATGTCAGTAGAGCACTTCCATTAAAAGAGCTGAAGATATTCATATACCTGGCCATATTTAAAAAAGGAACATCAGTCTAAGAATTCCAAAGTGTGATCTTAGGGGTGGGTGAACAATCAATAATAGATAAAAAGGGAGATTATGTCTGAACAGGTTCTAAATCATAATGGGGGGGGATACATGGCGGACCAATAGGTCATTACCTACACATGGAAAGTGTCCAACTGTGCATACTGCATAGAGTGTACTAAAAAATGATAGGGAGAGGGTACTCGCATTGAGGTGCGTCATCATTATGGCCTACGGGTATACAGTTTGAAAGGGGTCTACTCACCACTGTTAGAGGGGTATTCATCTATGGGGGAGGAGGTTGTCATAGTGACCAAGACTATTATGTTGTAAAAAGCATCTACTCATCATAGTAAGGATTGAGTACTAATCTATGAGGTGGTTATTATGATCACCTACAGGTACAGTGTGAAAGGGGTCTACATACTATGTTGGGATAAGGGATTAAGGTCACTCATCTATAAGGAGTGTTATCATTAAGACCTACATGAACATGTACAGGGGTAAAGTTTGAAAGCGGTCTACTGACCGTAGGGAGGGGGCATTAACCTACATGTATGGGGAGGGTTATCACTATTCCTTACAAATATAAAGTGTGAAAGGGTCTACTCACCATCATATATGAGATGGGTTATAATTTCCAAGTTATCACTTTTACCTAAAGGTTTAAAGTTTAGAAGGGTATACTCATGTTGGGGAGGGGGCACTCACCTTTTGGGAAGGGTTATCACTACCACCCACAGACCTGTATCAAGTGTGAATAGTGTCTTCTTACCATGTTTGGGGGCTTTGGGGCACCCATTTTAATGAGTTATCACAATTAACTAGACAGGTACGATAGAGTCATCTCGCTGTAGCAAAGAGAGGTCTCTCATCTGGATCATCAATATCAACTAATAAATAAAAGTGTGAAAGAGGTAAAAAGGGTCTACTCACCATGGTTGGAAGAGGGCACTCATCTATAAGAAGGGTGATTACAGCAGGTCCCAATGGGTCATCCATTGGGATCACTCTAATCATCGCCTGGACTACCTTCGACCATCCATTTTCTGACATAAAACAAAACAAAACACGAAATAAAATTATTAATCACTATCAAATTTGGGTTATCGGTATGTAGCATAGATCCCTTGAATTAATCACAGGAAATTTGATTTACACTATGAAAGCAATGAATTTAACCAAAATTTCACTAAAAATATGGAAGTTGATCATTGAGCAAAATACTAAAATTTTTAATGTCTGACATAGGATGTATCATGATATATGAGAACATTCAAATTTCAATGATATTCAATAATTATAATTAAATTATGGCATGAATTTTAAAAAGAATCAAGTACAAACGCCATTAATTAAAAATCCACTGAGAATTCACCATAAAAGAAGAGTACAATAGTTCTATTTAATACAGATGAAGATGTAGGTAAAAGAAGACACAGATGTAATGTTTCTGTATCTTTATGTACCCTGTAAGCTACATGTAGTAATGCTACATTTTCCATGTAATACCCACCTATGGTCAATGCTACTACAAATTCTTGAATTTGAGCCTAATTAGGTGAAATTTGCAACACTTACTGTAAATTAGAGGAAATTTTCTGTTAGGCCTTTCGTCAACAGGCCTATTAGCGTGTGGTCATTACTGGTTAATTATCTGTCATTTATGAGCAAAACTCTCAATTAAATTAATCAAATAAATTAACCTTTAGGAATTCCAAAGAGTTATAATTGAAAGAGTTATAATTGGTCTAGTGTACAAGGGGTCTGGGCTCTTTGAAAACATCTAACACCATTAGTAGACACTTTTGCAAATATCACTGATTGCCGAACTCCGAATGCATGCAGTACTTGAACATGTCCATGTAACTTAATTCTATTCTATCCCCCCCCCCCTCCCTTCCACAAAACATCCATGTGTAAGCCAGTATTGAACATACATTAGATGGTACATGGTAGTTATTATCAGGGATAAATATGATTTTATATTTTAAGGACGAATCCTGAAGGAAATTGGACTCTTCTCATCACGGTTTTATGCATTATTATGTGACTATTAATCAAGAGTATTTTATTTTCCTTTTCCCCCCTTTTTTTTGAGAGAGAGAGGGGGGGGGGTGGTCTCCTTTGCTCTTTCTAGAGTTTTAGGGATTTTTTTTCCCTATCGAAACAAACAACTGAAAGAATATTCTTTTCAAATTTTTTAAGTTCCCGCATCATTTTCAAAATTTTCCAAGTATTAATAGGTCAGAGTACCAGGATTTACATGACTTTTCATCATAAAACGCATATTTATAACAAGAATATGATCAGCTTGCACATACATACATGTACATGTAAAGTATATGCCTATAACTACATGTATATTGTGAGTCCTATCCTACATGTAGTAGAAGTGTTTCAAACTTTCAATGATCAAATAATTGGATACAGAATACAGATTCAGATAATAAATCATCTTTACAGGATAGGGAGAACAAACACATTGATTTTGTGACACGCCATGTGTCATCTCGTGCACATATACATTTATATAAATAGATTTGCTAACCCGGATGTACACACAAGTCTATTGTATTCTAACCCATTTTGCCTGCAATACATACCGGTACATACATGTATCATGTACACTGTAGAAGATTAACCCCATTTGTGGCTCTTTGCCGCCAATTTTTTATAACAATTGTCATAAAAAGCACTTATAAAATACAAGTGTTAAATGTAGGCTATATTCCATGGAATAAATTTCACAATAAGGGTAGGATTAGGGGCGTGTGTGGGGGAGGGTGTGTGTCTGGACACTTAACAAAAATAAAAACCGCTCTTTTGCTGTTGTATTTTAGAAAAAATCATTTATCAAACAGCAATAACTGTCAATATCATTAGCCACTTATGATATTTTCAAGTTTCAACACATCTGTTGAAAGATTCATGAAAATTGAAAGTGAAAAAGTGATCTATTCACTGTTTGAAAATGGGCTGTCTGAACAACCAACCTGTCCAGACACACAACGTGTGGGTATACCTATTTCTGTTTCAGGATGAAAAACAGAAAATTATTCATTCAAAACTTAATTTTCAATGCTCAAAATGGTGGGGCAGATTTGCCAGCTTGCCTTTCACTGCATAGAAGAGGACAGAGGTTAAATACAAAGAACCAATTATAAACCACAGGTATGCCTACAGTGTGGGAGGCCTACGACTCTCATTCCTCCTACCGGTACATGCATTTATACAACACAAAGGGATTTGGGGGTGTATTTAGAGTCATGGATTGAAAAGGTCAAAATTTTACATTTACATTCATGAATTCAACTTCTTGTTTTTGGAGGCTCGTAATTTCTCTGAAAAATTGTGAAAAGAGAGCCGTTCCTAAAAGATTCATTTTCAAAATATACATTTAAATGCTTTATTTGATTTTTTATTCATTTCTTTAAAAGAAACCCTCAAAGGAGTCACATCGAGTGAAAATCTTGTCTACATTCACTAATGATTAACACAGTACCCTACAAATGCATATTGTGTACACTCATGCAGTGTCCCTGCTGTGCAACACTAGAAACACTCGACAGAATGACTCATTCTACGAGAGTGCCATCCAAATTCAAGGATGGAAATCATCGCATTCACATGGGAATCGACGTTTGGTTATGAATGTATGGCAAGGGTCTGCCTGCCAGGCCACTTTCTTGACAATAACAGGATGACGGACTTGCTACTCTACTGCTAGATTTCTGCTTTAAGGCAAACTGACCCTTGTTCATAGGAACTACATAATATTAGGGATGCACTCTAGCTAATGGGGGTATGCGGCTTCATTAAAAATATGTAATGTCATGGTTCAAAGGTGGAAAATTAATGTAAGATGAGTCATTTGGGGATTGTGATTGTGAGTTCAATTACATGTACATGTACATTTACAATACCCCTGAGTGTGTGCACCTTTAAATATAATTCATAACCTTGTACCGGTATGTAATTGTCAATGACTAACAAATATGCATTTAGGTATCTTTTTTTAGACAGATGTACATTGTATCTCATGAAAATCAATGAAAATCAATGCATTTCAGTGAAGAAGAAAAAAGATCATTGTGCACATTCACACATACGTATACTGTGGTACTGTACAATATTGAAATTTGATCATCACCTCCCCTGAATTTAACATCATTTATACCATCTTGATCTTGATTTAATTCAAACATGGGAATGTTTGATCCATTAAAACTGCTTCAAATAAAGGTACATGTACTGTCATACTGACATAAAATCCAATTTCATGTAAACGTGCCTCTCAAAACAGTACACGCTTACTGCAAAGTAGATGTTTATACAATATCATTGTGAAATAACATTATATCTAGGTAAATGGTTCACATTTGTATTCATGCCTTTTAAAAACTTTTTCCTACACAACTGTATTCACTATTCACAGTCTTAAAGATGATTCAATGATTTTCAATCAGTAAAAGGAGACCCTGGATACATCTAAAGATGTCTTGGGTGTCGTTTGCTGCAAGTGCACTAAGAAATCAATCAATCAATCACATCTACCAGCACATTTTACTGTATATCATGTGACATACCGTAGCAAGTACCATCTGTGTGTGGTACATGTACCAAAGCAGTACACGGGCTGGGTAACCTATCATAATTCAGTGCAAAGGCAGACAAAAACACACTTCTTCCTTGAATATGAATATGACTATGAAATGAATTAATATTTTTCAAACGAGTAAGCAAGGGCTAAACACTAACAAGGACCTTTGAGTCCCCGGACACGTGGGTGCATAAAATATTAAAATCCCAGCCCGGACCTCCCGAAATTTAAAAAAAAATTACATTTAGGGCTCATGCCTATGGTCTTTAAAACTTCAAATCAAGACCCCCTTCCAAAGTACCGTAAGTGTGGAGCCCTGACGGAGTAAGCAATTCAACTGCCGAGACTCCCCAAGTAAAGACACTTTATCACGGTACTGTTCGTGTCTCTTTTTTATTTGATAATAAAAGTGTGCAATACAAAACTGGCCACTTTCCCTCCCTCCCCCCCTCCCCCCATCCACTTTTAGAAAACAAAGGCAATTTTGGTAACCAACATGATTATAAATATTTATCTATTTTTGAAAATATTCTGTAGAAACAATTATGATTCACAGAATTCTTACAAAGAACCGTATCTTGAGTGAATGGTCTTGCAGAAATACGGGAGGAAATGCACTGCATTGAAAAAATTTACTTCTTAGTACATGTAAGCAAAAAATGATCTGGAGCTGGTATACAGTACTGCATTTAAAGGGCAATCCAACTCTTGTAATAAGTTCATTTGTATGAAAGCAGAAAAAATATGATAACCAGAATGGCGAAGGCTTGAAATAAATCGGACCAAATATAAGAAAGTTAAGAATGTTTGAAATATGTGATCACTAACAAAGTCTATGTGAATCTCTAATTGGCAGTTTGGTCAGTGGATTTCGACATAGTTGCAGTTAACTCTTCAGTTTGTCAAAAATACAATTAATTTCTGTTTTTCTCTTTTACCAGTCTACTTTTCTGATTTGTCTACTTCCCATACAGTAGCTTGCTATCAAGGTTGGATTTATCTTTAACAATTTCTTGAGACTTTGAATCAAGACATTGTATCTCATAAGAGGGCATGTTACAACTTACATGTACCTCACCATTCATAAGGGAAAACCACAAAGCAGACCATAATTCCATGTACGGTACCAGTACATGACTGAATAAGCTCATTCTGTGAATCAAAACCACTTGCATTTGAGGGTTATAAATTGCACATGCAGACCAAATATGCCTATCTGAAAGCCGTGAGGAGGTTTCTAACCAGGATTCAGAGTGCAGTAGTTTCAATATCTAAATCCGTCTCATCTACATATTATGTCTACACGCAATGATAGTCAATACAGAGACATGCTTTTAATGTACTTAGTCTATTAATCAGACTCCTTTAAAGACTTCATTTCCGAATTCTATAATTAAATTTGGCATTACATAGGTCATGTACTTGACATGAATCTACATTGTATACATGTGTTGCTCTTTTTAAAGAAAGAGGCAATTCCACTGTAACAGAAAGACAAAAGAATATGTATTCTATTCATTATCACAGATAACAATTGCCATAACTTCAAAACCATTGCAGCCATGTAGAAAGAAAAAAAAACTGCTCTCACCAAATCATGGCTTTTTGAAGAAAAAAAACTTTTTGATTTATTAATCTTATTCGGGTAGGCACACTCAAAGTTGGAGAAAGGTGTTTTTGTGTTATTCTGCTACCTAGAATTACCAAAGCCTTGTTGGAGCCATTTTAACCCTTTAAGTTTAAACACAGTCATTCCACATTTTGTGGTTTGGCTCAATACACTTTTGATTCAGAGCCCTAAATATACATCAGGGGGATGTTTCACAAAGACTAAGATCGACTTTAAGTTGGACTTAAGTATGGTGGGCCATTCATGCCATTGATTGCTATCACCATTGGTCTCTAAATTATAATCTTTAGATAATATTTTTTCCTTCAATAATGAACTATCAAAAAATGTAAACTCTGTAGATTTGAGACCACGATTTGTACGTCCCTTAAAAGACAAATGCCAGTAAATGGTAAGAGCAAACAGTGGCATGAACGGCTTGTTATACTTAAGTCCAACTTAAAGTCGATCTTACTCTTTGTGAAACACCCCCCAGATGAATCAGTAGCAAGAACATTAATGTCTACACACACTGCATCCGTGTTTGGTGCATGATCATATTGCATTAGATGCCATCAATTTCTAAAAGCAAACTACAATGTAAGTGTTAAAAATAAAATCCTTAAATTGGCAACACATTGTGAGGTTCAAAACCATTGCTTTTCAGTGAAAATTGGCCACTCTTTCACAAAGATTCTACCCATGTATATTTTTCGCAGAGATTTCAAATTTTATTAAAACAGTGAAGCAATAAAAGAACAATTTTATTGTTGCCAATTTGAAGAAAAACATGTGATCAATTTAGCCCTAAACACAAATTGTGTCCCGAAAGGGTTAATAGTCATGAAGTCATGCTACACACTGTAGGTCTACCCTATGTACATTGAGTATACATATATGGCAGTGCACGTACAGTTCAGTTATATGAACTGCTTCTTTTGTTTAATGATGT
Source organism: Mesocentrotus franciscanus (assembly GCA_037976565.1). Lineage (NCBI taxonomy): Eukaryota > Metazoa > Echinodermata > Echinoidea > Camarodonta > Strongylocentrotidae > Mesocentrotus > Mesocentrotus franciscanus. The sequence goes on from CP137676.1 coordinate 14,304,186, forward strand.
CAATTATCCATAGCCAGCTCTGACAACTAATCAATACACAATTTGAAGACCACGTCCATTCATGACACGAAAGACCACATAATAAAGTGTGTCAATATTGATATTAGCTTCCATAGATTGCAGGCAAGATCCTAGATTTTCTATGTCATTATTTTTTATCTCAACCAAAATGAATTCAAGGGCCAAAGGTGATTAAAATAAACAAATGATCCTTCTTCCTTAGATATAGATACTACCCTTCCTTATCTATATATTAATACGCAAAATCGCCGCGGGGGGTGCGTAACGGTCTGCCAATGTGAATTTTTGGACATCAAACCCGTCTTTCCTCGACCCTACCCGCCTCGGCCGTCGCGCGGGAACGGCGACACAATTCCAAGCGGACCTGCTCGCCCATGCGGCGTGCCACGTCGATCCGTGGTCGCCGTCCATGTCGTTAAAGGTGGTTTCGGGGTCCCGGGAGGACGGGCGGACGAGCACGGCCGGCGTCGTCCGTGCAAGGAGGCGACGAACCCGAGAGTGAGTCGGCGAGGCGTGCACCCGCCCTCTGCACGTCTAATCAAAGAGATCACACTATCAAGAGACAGTCCAGTCCATGATGTGTTGTAGCAATATGCACGTCGCAAAGGGTAGGGCCTATCCCGTGTTAGGCATCTTGCTATATGCAGTCTAATCAAAGAGATACTTTATCAAGAGACACTCCACTCACGTCATGTAGCGTAGCACATGCATGATGCGATGGGTTGGGCCTATCCCGTGTGAGGCATCTTGCTATATATACGCAGCAGCCAAACTGACGTCAACGTAATACGTGGTTCTACGCTCACACACGTACACACACAGTCGAATTCGTGCGACGGTTACAATATATTGGCACAAACAGTCCGATTTTTCGCGTAAAATCTTTACTTTGAATATATTTGTACAAATTCTGTGGACCATGCCAACATAATCATAGTCCAAGCTTCTGCTTTATTGGTCTTTTCATGAAAACTACATTGAAATCACAACAATAATAACGCAAATAGATTGTAATTGTCGAGACCATATAACTGAAGAGAAGAAAAATTCAGCGAGCTTAGGTAATATCACATGCCTCCGCACGGGCAACTCCCGCGGTGTCAGGCCAGTCACGGCGCTCACACAATGCATTTTAACCTATGCGGTAACTGCAGCACTCTAGCTATACTGTAGTACCTGTATATAGCGTGTATTTAGATCATTCAATGTTTCATGTTTGAGCCGTGCAATTGTTGTTTTCTTTTATTTCTTTTTTGAATGTGATGTGAATGTGAGTACGGTACGTACATGCTATTACAGAAGTGTGCAAGGAATGATAGGCCTACAGGTGGAAGCAGGCGCGGATCCAGGGGGCAGGGGCCTTGGTCCCCCTCCCAGCAAAGAAAAAAAAGAGAGAGAGAGAAGGAAAAGAAGGGAAAGAGGAGAGAAAGGGAAAGAAAGAAGAGGAAGAAGAAAAGAAAAGGTGTAAAAAGAAGGAGATGGGGGCGCGAAAGGGCCTTGCCTCCCGGGCTGTTGCCTCCCCTCATCAACAAAATAAGAGAGAAAAGGAAGGAAAGGGAAAGAAAAAGGAAAAGAGGAGATAAAGAGAAAGAAAAAAAGAGGAAGAAAGGAAAAGAAGGGGGATATCAGTTGCAATTTTCTCGCCAACAAGTTGTGAATCGAGGGCCAAAAACCTTGCCTCTCCCGCCCCGCCAACAAAAGAGAGCTAAAATGGAACAAAAAAGAGTAAGAAGAAAAGAAAAGGGTGAAAAGAAGGGAGATCAGTTGCGATTAATCCCGCCAAAAACGTGTGAATCGGCCCTTGCCTCCCTTCCCCAGCACACCTAAAGAGAGAGAAAGAAGGGAAGGGAAAGAAGAAAAAAAGAGAAAGAAGAAAGGTAGGGAGATCAGTTGCGATTTTTCCCGCCAACAAGGTGTAGATCGGGGGCGCTGCGTACTGACGGGGCTTGGGTGCTTGGGGGCCTGCCCCAAATAAAATTCAAACGTGGTTTATTTCTAATTCGATACCGGTGATTTACAAATGTTGCTGAAATGACATAATTTTCCGAGATTTTTAGTACATTATACTTTTGTATGCGTTTGTTGGAAAATGACAAATTCCCAAATTTACAGTCAGGCAAGAAATATGCTTATTTAGAGGCCTACATGTCAGGGTCCGCGGAACGGCAGGGCTCGGGGCTCGAGCTCCACCTCCCCTCCCCACTTTTTGTGAAAAAGTATATTAAAGAGAAATAGAAAGAAAGAGAAAAGAAAGAAAGAATAGTGACCTGCCAGTGTCACAAAAAATGAGGTATCAAAATATGCTCATCTGACCGTGATTAAATGCCTAAAACCCTGAGCTTCTGGGGGCTCCGCCCCCTGGACCCCACGCCAATGAGTGACCTGCCAGTGTCACAAATAAGGTATCAAAGTATACTCATCTGACCGTAATTAAATGCCTAAAAACCCTGAACTTCCGGTGGCTCTGCCCCCTGGACCCACTCAATGGCCCTAAGGCGGACCCTGGATGCTTATCTGACGGTAATTTAATGCCTAAAACCCTGAGCTTCTGGGGCTCCGCCCCTTGACACCCGAATCACTTTGAAAAATGTTGAGCGGGGCTTGCATGTAAGAGGGGTGATGCGGATTTTTGTCTGCCCGGCCTCCCCCAAAAAAAACAAACCATTACGTACCAATATTTGGCTCGCATAACTTCAAATTTGGGCCCCCCCCCCTAAGGAATCCTGGATCCGCGCCTGGGTGGAAGGGATATAAAACAAATATACAATTACTCATTCTCGGAACAAGCTAAAACTATTCGCACTCAGGAACATCAATAGTACTGTTCTCCTCGGGCCGCGATGGCCCTCGGGAGAATATAATACGATTTGATGTTCCTTCGATGCTCGAGTGTCATTGTATATTTGTATATTTGTATATTATTTTCAGTGCATGCATGAGAACAATATTTGTATAGATAACGAGTGAGGATCCGGAAAGGGATAGTGAAAAAGTAGGAACGAATTTAAGTGACGACAATAATCGTAATTAACGAAAGTAAAAGAAAATATTAGTCTAAAATATATGCATCAATTTTAATTACAAATTATTGATTTCACTGTTTTCTTCCAATTTTCAAGTTTTATTACATGATACATATTTATAAAAAAACCAATTCAAAATGATACATGGGACAGCAAACAAAAGGTAAGGCGGACCCGGGGATGCTTATCTGACCGTAATTTAATGCCTAAAACCCCTGAGCTTCTGGGGGCTCCGCCCCTTGACCCCCCGAATCACTATGAAAAACGTTGAGCGGGGCTTGCATGTAAGAGTGGGGTGATGCGGATGTTTTGTCTGCCCCGCCTCCCCCAAAAAAAAAAAAAAAACGTTTTGCTCATTACGTACCAATATTTGGCTCGCATAACTTCAAATTTGGGCCCCCTAAGGAATCCTTGATCCGCGCCTGGGTGGAAGGGATATAAAACAAATATACAATGACTCATTCTCGGAACAAGCTAAAACTATTCGCACTCAGGAACATCAATAGTACTGTTCTCCCTCGGGCGCGCTGGCCCTCGGGAGAATATAAGACGATTTGATGTTCCTTCGATGCGAATAGTTTTAGCTAGATCCTCGAGTGTCATTTTATATTTTGTATATTTGTATATTATTTTCAGTGCATGCATGACAACAATATTCGTATAGATAACGAGAGTGAGGATCCGGAAAGGGATAGTGAAAAAAGTAGGAACGAATTTAAGTGACGACAATAATCGTAATTAACGAAAGTAAAAAGAAAGTATTAGTCTAAAATATATGCATCAATTTTAATTACAACTTATTGATTTCACTGTTTTCTTCCAATTTTCAAGTTTTGTTACATGATACATATTTATTTAAAAAAAACAATTCAGAATGATACATGGGACAGCAAACAAAAGGTTGATATTCTAACGAGTACAATATTAATGAAAAAAAGAAGAAAAATTATAAAATGAAAAAAGAAATTATCTTTAAAAAATATTATTAAAAAAAAAAAAAAATCAAAAAAATATAATAATATTGATAATAATAATCGTTAGCACATATCTATTTTCAACCCCCCACCCTCCCTAGAATCCCGTGGATTTTCCACGGGTCCTGCTAGTTAAATATAATTGCATGTAGAATGTGTCCAGGAAATGAAGAGAGCTAAAGAAGATGCACTATTGGGTATTGGAAAGACAGCCATGTCTAACCGAAACATTCCAATCATGCTACAGTACATGTGGAAATCTTTCCATATGGTGTTTTCCCCAAAATGTGCCTATACATGTAGATATTAACACCAACATCTAATACAATTAATACAATTTTTTGTAAAATATCCGATTAGATCGAGATGTTTTCAATCACGATCCGAGTAAAAATCAGGCCAATTGGCCACGAAAAAGTCAACATGCTACTTCCATACAAAGAACTTCAAGTTTGCTAACATTGCTCACGTAGACGAGTTGCTTGCTTGCCATGAGTAATAGAGAACCTTTCACACACTGATCAATTACCGGTAGTTAAGATTTCGAAACTGCTTTTAGAACCACAACCAGAATCTCACTTTTTGTTGTTGTTGCAAGAACCAAATGAAGGAATTCAGATTGTGATCCGAATCAAAACACTCAGTGTTTGTTTGTTTGCTTTTGTTTGTTGGTTGGTTTCTGTTATTCTTGTTGTTGTTTATTCTGTTATTTTTATTTTCATTATTGCTTTTTATTTTGAATTTATTAACAATTATTTGCTTTGCATTCTATTGTGTAAAGAGGGTTAGGGGAAGTGAGACAGAAAATTAAGTTTACAATAACTTTACATAATGGCTAAAAAAACCGTCTCTTTTGGCGCGTGTGTGAATGGGTCTATGATAAACCTTAGTTACATGTACCTTATAGTACATTCTGCGGACTTACCTGTTTCAGCTATTTCATGTAATCTCAGCATAGCATAGGGTGGCTCTTGTTCACTGTGAAGTTTAGAGAAAAGAATAAAGCTTTCAAAAAACAGACATGTAAATCAGCTATTAAAGATTTCCACATGACAGCAAATACTTGTCTAACCTGGATCCACATTGTATGCTGCCACATAAAATTCTATCTGAACAATCAGAATAATCCCTCCACTGCAATAAAAATGTAAAACTAGAAAGATTGGAAAATTCTGAAGAAAGGTTATTTCAATGAATAGAAACTATCATCAACTACATGTACAACATGAAGTGCGGGGACTCATTTCCTTTTTTGTAACAAATGTAAAAGCACATCATGTGCACTATCTCATTGCATAGGACTTCATGTATCTGGAAAACTTGTGAAATTGTCATGGGTTATTTTTTCGTGAAAAGGTTCCATTTTTTCCACATTTTCAATAGAATAAGAAACTCTCTAAATTTATGTAAGAGTTGGAACATCCATTCACTGTACAACAGGCGAAATTGGCATTATTTTACTGTAAAAAGCTATCGAAATCTAATATGAATTATCTGACAAACCATATTTTATCTGTGAGTCTCATGGGACAATCACACAAGGAAGAAAATGCACGGGGGCTCGGGAAATGCCAAAAAGAGCCCCCGAAAGTCATAAAAGAGCCCCAAAAAAAATTTGCATAGATGATAGAGTTCAATGCAGAACAAATTAAAGAGTGTTATTTTCATGCAAGCAAGCTTGAAAAGTAGCCCCCCCCCCCAATTTTTTAAATATTTTTTTCCCTGCAATCACACTCCTCCATATGGCATGAGGTTTTATATTAACCAACACAAGTGGTACTCAATCGGGGCATGGATAAATGTCAGTTATTGTGACTGCCACGTTGTGTTGAATGCTGATGCTACAGAGCATCTCATCATCTCATGCACATTTACCCTATCCATTTTTTATGGATGGGTTGTTTAAGCATTAAAGTTAATTAGAATTTGAAGGTCATATCTTGTGCATGAACCATATCTTGTGCATGAACCACACAATGTTCAGGCATACTAGTCCTTGAGGTAATGAACTATTGATTATTTTACTTAAAGGACATTCAAACTACAGTCAAACCTGTCTATAGCGACCACCCAAGGGAAACACAAATAGTGGCCGTTGTAGACAGGTGGCTGTTTGCGGCCATTCTGATTTTGAATAATTGATTGACAGCACCCGCAAGGCCTCTCGCAGACCCGCCGCGACCCCCCAATGCGACCAACAGCAGCCGTGTAGCGACCGGGTAGCGACCAGCCACAGCAGCGCAATTTCGCTCACACAGTGAGGTGATCGTCGGCACAGCTAGCAGCTAACTATAAAGCTACATGTAGATCTAATGGTCATTTACACACAATAAAACTATTCAACCCCAAGCTCTTCAATCAAAACATTTAATTACCGACAGGATATTGTTTCTTGCACATTTCATGAAAACATAACAATGCAGAGTCATTGTCATGAACTTCAATCGATGACTCGATTGTCGTCGCCAAGACAGGCTAGGCTAGGCCTGGCGAGTGACGTAGCGGAGCCTGTCTGTCAATCAAATTTTCAGGCTCGGTCATCTTGATTTCTTTAAAATAATTTCTGACATGCGTTTTAAAAAAGGCCGGACAATTTTAAAGAAAAAAATTATGTTTAATCATTTCGTATTTTTATTTTGACTAAACACCGTACCACTCTTTGTTTATTAAACTTTTAAACACCGATAAAAAACTTTGCGTTTTTAGATTTATCTATTGGCTCTCTGCCTCGTTTTTCGCCCGACTGAGCCCTTATAAAGCCACGGAGAATCCTTATAAAGCTACAGGAAAATGAAACAGGAATCGGTGTGTGGAAATTCAACAGAGAATCCTTTTGGATTTTGATAAATAAGTTGAATTTTTCCACAGGGATTTCCTATGTTTCACGGCTACACGGCTGCTGTTGGTCATTTTACGGCTGGCCCTGGCGGTCGTTGTGTTGGCATTTTTTGGTGGCCAGCGGAAGCAAAATGAGTGGCCGCTGGTCGTGTTAGACAGGTGGTCGTTGTGGACAGGTCCTTAACTACATGAAATCTCACAGGGGAATTTAAGTGGTCGTTATGGACAGGTGGTCGTTATAGACAGGTGGTCGTTAACACAGGTTTGACTGTACAACTATTTTTTATCAGGTACATGTATTTAAGTAAATGCAACAATCAGTCTACTCCACTTCACTGTACCCTCAAAATTTCATCAACTTTCATGAAAGATTTCTCTATTTGTTTATAACTATTTCATTAGCATAGTAACCAACATTGTACAGTAATGTACACACGCAATGATCTACCTGTAATTGCAGTAACTGTTAGGCTGTTACCATATTGTTAATCTGGGCATAAATGCCACAAACATGTATCCAGCAATCTACTTTAAGACTTGTGATAATTTCACTTTTGTCACGATCAACTGATGTGAACGACCATCAATGTGAAGAGCAATCCAAACTTTAGAGCAAATTGCATTCAAGTTCAACTTGAAGGAAATGAGAAAAATCATGAAAGCATGCATCAGACAACTTTCACAATTTTTTCAAACACACACAGTGACTGAAATGTGTTTTCTAAATGTTTAAAGACACATACTGTGCATGTACATGTACTGTAGTAGTGGGCTCTCATGGGGAATTCGACAAGAGGTGTTGTCAATCCGAAGGATTACCCTTCAGTTTTATGACCAACAGGTCTTATATTTATGCCCTAATTTTTCCACCAAAGCCCCCCATATGGAAAAGTCTTACATTGCCCTCACCTGTCCTGAAGACTCTCCGAGAGACTAGGCCACTAGGGGGTAGACTAGGGGGTATATACAGGACTACGAGTTTGCTGTGTGCGGGACTTGTACACCCATTAATGGTATTTCCACCAAGTCTGGTGTCAGCGATTTATGACCTACTGCACATGGAAACTAACAACCATCTCCCTTTAAGATTTAAAATCGAGATCTGTTTATTCTTGGAGGATAATATAACAAGTATGTATGTTTCGAGTAAGGCCTACAGGGAAAAGGTGAGTAGCAGAAAATTTAACATTTCCAAAAAGGAGAGTTCTCCGAGTCCCCAATAATGTCAGTCAAATATTGCCTAATTAAGATTCACATTAATGTAAATTTAGCAATATCACCTTTCAAACATCAATAACTGTCTCATTATTTTGTTCAACCTCTTATAAAACTGTTTCAAACTTTCAATGACCTTTTCGCTTAACTTCAAAGCAGCTTACAATAAACTGGCGTGCCCTTTAATACCAAGGGCCACTTTGTTCTACACAAATACAGTACTTATTTTAGGGAGTTAATGCTCCATGATCTATCATGCATCTTCAGGAATGACTAGAAAGTGGACACAGATGGATCACAGCACAAAATGTAGAGGCAGGTTTCACACACACATCAATTTTCATGGTGTTAAGCTGCAAACACACTTACTTATCCACAAGAGTTCTAATGACTTGCAACGTCCTTAACATGAGCTGATTCACATGCTCTGTCTCCTCATCATCATTGCTATTCACTTGAGAAATGTCTGAGGTAAAGGTAGGTTGTGCGGCCGCCATGTCTCTGGAAGCCAGCATGTACAGGGGCGTAACCTGAGCCCGGGCCTGCCTGTTCTCATTCAGGGACTGTCCTGATTGCTCCGAGTTGTGATTTGTCGGTGTGCTGTGCGAAGAGGGGTAGTCGGTCTCAGAATAACGTCCACCACCGCTGCCATTCCCCCCGCTTGCGGTGCCACCATGCTCAAGAGTCCTTCGTCTGTGGTCCTTACTGATACATGAGTTGCCCATGGTATTGATGCAATGCCAGAGGAAACGGTAAATCGCAGGCCCAATGTGCGGCCAATTCCGCACGACCGTCTCTCGCAGCACAATGTAGGAGTACCAAGCGGAGATGATCATGAATGTATTGCGGTCTGTTTAGAGATGGAAGCAATGTGACATTTCTCCTCTTGAATCTCCTCTGCCTATGTTCTTCCTTCAAGTTGCACTCCCTGATATCAAATCAAAGAAAAGAAAAATGAGAAAATTCAGAGTATTTGCTGTATGTCCACGGTGGCAACATTTGCATGCACATATAGTACAATTTAACCATTTTATTGCATGCCTGAGTGTTGACCGTTGAACAATAACTTTTGAATAAGAAATACATGTAGTAAAAAATTTACAAATTTTCTCTTCCTGAAAGAAACAGAAATAGGTCTAGGTACCTTCATTGTCAAGTCTTCTCCCTTTTGACATATATCTTTCCGGGCAGTGATTCCATTAGTAGAATGTGATCAAGACATTTTCCTTTAAAGGTTTAATAGTTTACATTAATGTGACTCACACATACAGCCTGGCCGTGGCACACCACACAACTTTGCACAAAAGTACAAGTATACCCTACGAAGAGGATGGTACTTTGACCGGAAGAAGAACAAGGTCATCGCGTAACAAAAGTTTCCCTGGTAAATTTTAAAGCTGCCCTTATAAATTCCCCATAGTTTATCACTCTTGCTGCCCGTGGTATGATGGGACTTAAGTTCTGTTGCCATTTAACCCTATGAAGATGATAAAGATGGGCGTGTCCTACATGAGAAAAAAATGATTCCTGAATATAATTATAAATGGTTTACAAATAATCATCATAGTTTTTTTTTAAATCATCCCTTATGTCATGTACTAGTTCTACTACAACTGTGTACACTCTTTGAATAAGAACAGGTTGCTGTGGCTTATTGTACTCCCTGCATGCCATCTTTAAAGGTGATTTTTTGTGTGTGTGTGTGCGTGTGTGTGTGTCTTTCACTTTCCCTTGTTTCAGTTTCACTTCAGTTTCATCTCACCAACCAGAAATTAGAATTTCGTGAAATTTAGAGTCAAATAAAACTTAAAAGATGAAAAGAAATTGTCACAGAACACCAAACAAGAATATCTGCACATAGAACTTATATAACATCATTACGTTCATCCCGTCTCAGCCTCATTTTCATAAGTTGGCGCCTAGCCTAGCCTACATGGGCCCTTCAGATTGGCTATCGCTGGCTACTATAGGCTCTATGTTATAAGAAATTAGTGCGAGGAGATAGCTTGCGATTCTCCTTTTAATCTGATACCAAAATCATGATATTCCAGTCAAATCTTCTATTTTGTACGATTTTTTTCAGTGTCCTTGAAAAGTTGAGTATTTCACTTAAGTTTAAGTCTTACTTAAGTTTGAAAAATTCTCATTTTCGTCATATTTAAGGTACAAACTTGCAAGTTGTACTGAAATGTTCGTTGATTTTTCCATTTTATGTGTGAGTGTGCGTCACCTATGTGTGAGGTGCGTCACCTGTTTAAAGCATGACATGTCAGTGCGTTATGTAATTTTTCGTATTAGCATTGCACTTGAACTTACGTAAGCTTGCGTAAGTGGGGGGGGGGCCCTCTCTCACTTAAATAAGTTAAATTCGAAACAGCTGGGGCAGATCGGCCAATACTAGTCTAGAGCGCGTAAGCTCAGCTCACTAACTAGTCTACAGGTACAGGCAGCGCTGAATGCGTAAAGTTCTATGGGATCTGCTATCAAAAGCATTTCTTCAACGTTGACCTCTTGTTTCCATCTTTTGTTTCCATATTTTGTTTCTATCTCTATGATCTATCACTGCACTCTCACTCAGGCAAGCCACCCGGCCCAGGACCGGACGACACTGCACTTCAAAGTGCAATCGTTCATTGCATTCGTCCATTCATTCATTCATTCAACTTGCGCAGCTCAGCTCAGGGCTCATCGAGTGACGAGACAGAGAAGTTCCAGCGCGGAACGCCCTAATAAAAACGTCATACTCTTACCAACTTCACAAGAAAGACGAAGTCACAGTTTCATCCTCCTGTTCTGATCCTTAAGACATATTGGCATTACTGAATTACTAATGCCATGTTAGGAATATAGCCCACATAACTAGGAAATGACTCTTCTTTTCAGGAACCAATACTCGCGAGATTTCTTGTATTGTATAAATCGTCCTTATTCTAGCTCGGCCTATAGAAAATTCGACTGGAAGAAAAAAAAAGATGATTCGCCTTTATGCAGGCACCACAAACCCACAAAAAGGTCGCCAGATAAGAATTTTTAATCAAATTCTGATTCCAAAAGAGGAGATTCTAAGCTATAAAATAGTACATCACTTACCACAATTCGATGACATTATCCCATAGAAATATTAAGAAGAATATCCAGTCCTATAGATTACCGACCGGGGACAAAAAGCCTGGACGGTTTAAAGTCTGCGGCATGTTGTCTTTTAAAACCCTCCAAATTATACTCACAAGGTATAGAGTACCGAAGCTGTGACGTCATAAAAATCTATTTTTGGAATTTCTCAATTTTTTCTTCATTTTCCGAAAGAGCATCAAAAATAATGTCCAAATGTCGAAAACCAATTGAATAGGTTAAGTATTGGCTGAGATATGACCATCTGAATAAAAAGATTGCATATGGGAACTCAGTGTTATATTGCTCTGGCTCCTAAGGTGCAAGGTGCAATTATTAAGGTGACAAAAGAATTGATTAGCCTCTAAAGAAATTTCCTTGAAGGGATTTTTAGATTGTTTTAAAACTTAGCACATCCTGTCATTTATTAGAGTAATCCAAGTAATTCACCGACGACATGTTCAATAAAGATGATTTTGACTATATAGTTATAGGCCTATGTCAAAATATGTTGAGAGATTTTATGGACATTGTAATTGTAATTTGTTATAACTTCAAACTTGCTACATAGTACATACATATCATATTAGAAATACACTGTTCCATAAATATTGCAAAACAATGTCAATGAATTTTGTTGTACTAAACTCTAAATTCCAAAAAGAATCATATCCGTTTCGGCACCGCAGTGGGAATGGCCTCGTTTCGGAGCGCTCAATCTGCGTATAGTCGGATGCTAATAGCAATGGGCAATGCAATGTATTCAATTCAATTCAATTTCAATCCAATTTATTTCAACCATAAAAATACATATACAATAATTCATGGAAATATAAAAACATGGGGTTAGGAGCCCCTAAAGAAGTTTGAATACAAACTTGTGGTTGGGGCTCCAACCATGACATATATATCGAGAAATTAACTAAAAAAACATTAACGGGAAAACAAATATAAACAAGAAAAAGATTATATGTGAGCATAAGACATTTACAGCAAAGCGGCCACGAAACGCACACAGAACACGGCGTCAAGCGACACTGCGTCCCTATATAATATGCGTCCGTAGCCGGTGCTAGTATTACAAAACATAACAAAAACATGTGGAGCAAATTATTCATTATTTAATTGGGCGTGTTTTTTATACTACAAGAATATTTCATTCTTCAAGAGTTTTTTAAATTCATCAAAAGTTTTACTTAGTTTAATATCATTGTTTAGGTCATTCCATAACTTAATTCCATTACAACGTAAGGAATTTTGACTGATTGTAGTTTTGGGAAGAAATTGATGAAAATCTGCATATTGACGGGCCTGTACATGTAATATGAGTGATAGGAGGCATTTTTGCTAAAAAGATCATTGAAATATCTGGCAAGGCATTCGTATAATAATGATACATAAAGATATAAGTATACATAAGTACAAGATCAGAGACTTTCAATGCTTTACATTCAAGGAATAAATTGCTTGAATGCCACTATTAAATGGTGCATTACAAACTGTTCTTATTGCTTTTTCTGAGTAACAAAAAGTCTATTCAAGTGTGTTTTAAATGTATTCCCCCAAATCATACAACAGTAAGTGAGATGAGGCAAAATCAATGTATTATATAATGAAATCATAACATGTCTAGGTAAAGTAAATTTAAGACAACATGTAGTTCTACATAAACGAGTGGATAGATCATCCAGGGAGGTGGGAGTTCCACCTCCCTGGATCATCAATAGGGCCTATGTGGTTTCCATGCAAGATAAGAATTCATTTATTTTGATACATAAGAAGTTGATATTTGATACTTGGGTAATAATCTTGCCATCCATAATGACTTGTGGAATATCATTACCAGCCTTTACCAGCCGGCGGCAAGGGAGGGGGCCTAAAAAGGGGCCCACTTCGTGCGAAAATTTGAAAATCGTGCCGGTCGATTTTTCGCTCGGGGTAGTGAGCAAAAAAATTTTTGGGACCCGAAAATTTTTCCTACGGAAGGGTTATTTTTTTCCACCGCCACCCCTGGGCGCGAGGAGGGGGCCCAACTTCTTTTTTTTCAAAAAAAAGGGTGTTTTTACCTGTTTTTTTTCTAGGGGAGGGGGCCCGGGCCCCCCTGGATCCGCCACTGGCGTTGACCACAACATACTGCATACGATTTGATAAATAATCACGAAACCAATCAAGAGCATGACCTCTGATTCCATAATGTTCCATTTTTTAAAGAAGTATGTCATGGTCAACGGTGTCAAATGCCTTTGAGAGATCTAAAAAATAAACCAAAAGTAAAATTACCCTTATTTATTTCTTGCATTATACGATCATACATATGAAATATTGGCATGTATGTAGAATATTTTTTACGAAAACCAAATTGTTGCAAAATCAATATAATATTATAATTCAGAAAATCATATAAACGTTCAAAGACAATTTTTTCTAATATTTTTTAAAAGAAGGGTAAAACAGAAATTGGTCTATAATTAACGACATCCTTACGGTCTCCCTTTTTAAAAATTGGAACAATTTTTGCAGCTTTGAGTGGGTTTGGAAATTGACCATATTCAATAGACATGTTGAATACATGACAAAGAGGAAAACATATTGTTGTATACATTTTTAAACAATGGATGGTATTATGTCATCAGAGCCACAAGAAGACGTTGATTTCAAGGAGGAGCAGATCTTTAATACTTCATTTATATTAGTAGGTTTCATAAACATTGATTTGGCGTTGTTATTACCTAAAACGCTCATAAAATCAGTGTGACATTGAGGAATGTCATTGGCAAGATTTTTACCTATGTTAACAAAATTGAAATACATGGCTTTCATTTGATTGCTTTCAATACATTCATTCCTATAGTACATTTTTGTTGGTAGAGAAACATGAGATTTTTTTCCTCCAAATATGGTTAATTTCTTTCCATGTTTTTTCATGTTTCCTTTTAGGATTTAAAATCTTTTGTGAAAGTATTCCTTTTCAACAGAACGGATGATTTTAATCAAGGAATTTTTGTATTTTTTATATTTCTCTTCTTTTTTTCTTTTGGTTTTTAATGGTCCAGAATATTTTCGAAAATCTTTATACAAAGTATTTTTCTTATTAATTGACTTTATATAATGCCAAATGAGATCCAGGGTTTATGAATTGACAGGGAGACATTCATTATATAGATACGATCAAATATAGAGTAAAACAGGGCCCCGTATTACAAAGAGTTGATATCAATCGCAACTTATTTGCGATTGATATCAATCGCAACTATGTACATAAGAGATAGGAGACTGCAAACTTGCGATTGATTGGAGGACTTACGATCGATTTGGATCAATCGTAACTCTTTGTAAGACGGGGCCCAGATCATAAGCATAAATCACATCTTTTGAGGCATAAATAGGTTTCCAGTCTACACAGCTTAATTTCTTTTTGAATCTGTAATTGTAATTAATCTGTATCTGTAATTTACAAAATGAGACAATTAAATAATTGAGCAGGTAAAGGAAATAATTATATATGGGGTTCTTAGAAAAAAGAAATATCAAGAAATTATTGATTATTTATGTACCATACATAATATATTCAAAATATCTTTTACATATTTTTTGTTATGTACACTGTCTTGATATTTTTTGGTTTATTTTGATAATATAGAGGCCTGAATTGTTCTTTGCTCTGTGTGTTTTATTATGTGCCTTATATGCATGCCATATATTTTTTTATATACTTTATTGTGTCGTTTTTTTGTTTCATGTATATAAAACTATAGAAAATTTTTGTATAGTTTTGTATCTTTTAGATGTACCTTTTATGACGAATAAAGAAGACCTTAAATCAAATGAAATCATGTCTAGATATTAACGTAATAGCTCACTCTATTTTAAAGTTATAGGAGATCAAAATGAGACCAATAGCTAGGGTCTTAAAAAAAGGAAAATTACTACGAAAAGCTCAAGATTAGACACAAAATAATGTATAGGTTTTATATTATTACAAAACCAAAATACAACCTTTAGATTTTTCAGGGCTTCCCGCAAATTTCAGAAAGTACCTAGAACAGATTGTAAACTGAAAATCATACCATGTGTCATGAAAGGGCTAAACTAATACAAATCAGTAAGACAACGGATACTTTTACCCCCAAGAAGTGCACAAACTCCACCACGGGAGGGGAATTTTTTTTACTTGGGAGGGGCACGTTGATGGAACTGGCATACATCATACATCGTCTACAAAAGCAATAGCTGATTTAGATATACTTTGTCAGGAAAACTGCAATGAAAGAAGCACTAAAAAGGCCAAAGGATGCAGTTTCATTCCAGGAGGACAGGACTGATGGAGATATATTTTAACGGGGTAACCTCGTTAGTCATAAGGACCGCTATTCATACTGACGCGGAACTTCCTATATGTAAAGGACCGCTATTCATAACACGGAAAGGGGTTCGCTATTCATAATTCACATAGAGGATCATTACTCGTAAGGACCGCTATTCATAATACGAAATGAGGTTCGCTATTCATAATACGAATAGCATGAATAGCATCCCTCTTCTCATATTATGAATAGCGACCCCTAAGAATAACGACCCGATTTTGTATTATGAATAATGACTCTTTTCTCAAATTATGAATAGCGGTCCTTATGAATAGCGAGCGGACCCCATTTTAACGTGGGATAGAGGGGCATTTCATCTTTTTGAAGGGGCTCTTTGTGCCTTTGTCTAGGAGGGCAAAGTTTCTTGATTTAGAAAAAATGGAGGGGGCGATCGGTAAATAACAAGTCAACAAAATTATAGATAGTTAGAAGATTGAACCACCGTAGATAAAAAAAAATTTTCCTTAAATCTATCCCGTTAAAAAAATTCTTCAAATAATCAAAAGGAGTGAGAGAGGGAAAATTATTATCAATTACGTGTACTATACCAAAAGCAAAAGGTGCGAATCATTTTAGTACGATTATTCATAGGGCGATTGTAGTGAAGCGAGTAAAGTCTTTATATAGATCTCTATGGAAGAGTCCGGTTTATAGTCTTTGAAAATAGTCGCAAATAGAGATATTCAAGCTTTAAGTTTTGGCATGAGATGAATGAGGTAAATATAAATGCAAGTCCGATTCCAGGAGACTCGAGTATCCCCACTTTTCTTTTTAACAGGACGGATTGATGCCCCATTTCTGAGACAAGGGCCCTACCTTTTTTTTTAGGGGGTCAAGTTTCGTCATCATTGGGGGTAGCTAGGACAAGCAGAGTGACCCTAGGGATGAGTGCGGAGTGCGGACAGGTTGTGTGAGGATTTACCTCGATCCATGAATAAGGCAAACTTTCATTTCGTTTGCATTAAAACATTGCATTCTAACCGCTCAATTAATTACATCAATCATCGGTTTCAGTACCGTAGACAAGTTTCATTCTCCTTCTTTTGTGTGATTGTACGTGTATCAAAGCTTTGAATCTCACACATAATCAAAATCAAAATAGCTCGACTAGCTGGAACTATTTTTTAAAATTCACTACCCCGAAGTGTAGATAATCATAAAATAATGAATAATACGATTATCATAAATCCCCCCACACACACACACATAGAGATCAGTGCAATCAGGTAAAGTCGTCGAGTGGTAAAAAAAAACATTATGCCAAAAGGGAGAAGGGAAAAGGACAAGAAAAGAAGACGACTGGACCACCCCCACCATCCCCTATATAATCATTAGACTTGTAAATTTGCATTTCATTTTCCGAGTATGACTGATGTTCCCACCCTCTCGTCATCGTCGTCATCACATACAAAAATGAATACTAGCAAGCTTTTTCTCAAACAGAGTTTCTGCCAAAGACTAGTAAGATAAATCATGACGTCATATACGGGATAAGCCATATAGAAAAAAGATTGTGTGAAAATGCATTGACACAACACGGAAGATGATTTTGTGATCATGTTATGACCGGCGTCTTTTGGCAATTTTTTGTTGATATTATTTTCATAACATACCGGACATCGTCACTGTAATATTTGTCATTTGCATTTAATGAAGATGACCCTACTCTCAACAAGTAGTGAATAATTTATATGACAGCGGAGTTAAATCCGAAAACAGAGTCAGAGTCAGAGACGGAGCTTCTTCGCAACGCAACGCCGCGTGAGGACCCGCCGCCTGTAGTCAGACACGGACTGGTACAAAATACCAACAACAAACATAGAAATAATCTAGATTTGGATCAGCAATAGTAAACAGTTTAAAGTTTCTTCAAACATGGCCCTTTTGACTGGTAAGAATATTCTCATAGATATTTCGGGAATACAGGTTTCAAGCTTTTCATTCATGAGTTATAGATTGTTCAATAAATTGATGAACCAAATTGAAATAATAATTAATGAATATGATTATGACTATGTCTATGATATAGTATGAGACATTGAATGATTGACAGCGACTAAACAGTATTAAAATAAACATGTTTGTAATTGTATACGAATGAAAACGAATGTTTAACTATTTAATATTCAATATGTTTCTTTACTAGACATGATCTTATACATTTCTTTATTTTACGGTTCTGTGTGTTTACTGTAAATAGACTAGATCTCTATATTGTCTCTTAATTTATTAAATTAAGATTAAGAAGACAGTTTTTTTATAGATGCATAATAATAATATTAGTACTACTATAGTAGATCTACGCAGTACTAACAGATCCAGAGTTCAAAATTTGAAAAAGGTTCATAACACTCTTCAGTGTCTAACTGTCTAGCATTACCAAGTATTAGTACTACTGTTAGTTGATAATATTCATGACTATCGTTATAAAATATTGATATAATTTTGCCTAAATGTATGTTTACTTGTATATACATGTAGTCTACATGTACTTGCATTAAAATCAGTTAAACTAATATTGTAATAATATTGCATATATGCAATGATGTACACATAAACCTGTATGTGCATGAAAATATTTCCTGAAATGAAATCTGATTTTTTAATGCATCACCCCCCCACCCCCCAAAAAGAACACTATACATGTATTTTCCTGACTAAACACTTGGCATATTACTTGTGTGTACATATGCACGTTACACATTTCGCACCTTATTCAACATCTATGCTTCTTTTAAAACACAGTGCATGTACAGGTTTAATATGCATGCAGATCTAAAATGTACATGCATATTGATCTAGACGGACTAGACCTACATGACTATGTTGATTTTGTAATTTTGTTTGTATCTTTATGTACATGTAGATACAAGCTATTTAAGAAGCACTTGTATAAGTTGTATTAATGTTATTCCTCTTCTTTTACTGCAGGTCAGCGGTTATTCTGCCTGATGTTGATCCCATCATTCATGCAGACTGTGTATTCCATTGGTAAGGATTTGAACAGGAGAGTAGGAGACATTAACAATATTACTAGTAGTATAGTACTACGCATGTTTGTAGCTTCCTATTAAATTGCACATTAAACGATCGTAGTAGTTAGCACTGTAGTATTTATGGGGCAAAAAGGTACAATCCAGTTTACATTATACATACATATACATGTGCTTTACATGTAGCATTGTAGGTACTGGTATACTCTACCCTGGCTGTAGATTTGGGAGCAGGTTTTCTACAATATACATTTAGATGAAATCATGCAAATGAAGTACTTACAACACTGTAAATGCTCCTGTTTCCCTTCTTCATGAATCTTTCTAAATGAAGCATCAATATTGTAACATTGCTTTATCTATTTTGATCTGTGACTGAGAGCACAATCATCGTACAGGATCATAGAACGTAGATGAACATGTAACATATATTTGTACATTTACATACATGTACATGTACATGTAGATCTCTACATTCATGTTATTGCAAAAAAGAGCTGCATAATAAACCATGTGAAACTGCTTTTTATACTACCAGTAGTTTTTTTTTTATGTGATAGGCCTTGTTGGGCATAAAACTTGAAGAAGAAAAAAATGTTTAGTTTGAAAAATATGGTTTCTTGTGACTAACATTTGATTGAGTAAAAGTAAAACACCAAGTAGTAAATTGTACTTTGCTATAGTATTGCCGTAAAAATAAAGCTTATAATAATGATGCATATATGTCTTTCTCTATCAGTTTCAGCTCCCCTAATAGCATGTCCTGCGGAAAACCCAGACAGATACGAACAGCGAGGGGAGATAACCAGCCCTAACTACCCCGATGAATACCCTCCTGGTTCCCAGTGCAAGTGGCGGATTTATCATGACCCTTCGGAAGTTGTGACAATCAGGTAGGCCTACTTTTATGAAAGTAGTAGAACTTTAAAAGGTCTTTTGCTTCATATGTCTCAGGTTCCATGCTGATAGCCAAGATGTACATCCAAAGTATCCGCTTCAAATAGTAAATCTGTAAAGAGATAAATAACAAAATTGCATTATTTCTGAATAAAGTAAAAGTGTGAGAATTTTTCTTTGAGTTTTGGGTCTGTTTGATTTTATGACTTCCAAATACTGTATAAAAATTATCTTCTTTTTTTTGGGTGATTGGTCCTTGGTCTCTTGCTTCCAGACAGAGCTTTTAAGGCTACAATGTAGCAGTCATGTAGGATATACTTAGAGATGCTGTACAGTTGTATGTCTTGAACAGAGAACCACCCACATACATTGTAATGTACATTTACAATTGGGTGCTTCTGTATTTTGTAACGGTGCACATTGTAAGATGACAATTCTCCTGCTACTAAATGTATAGTATTAGTACCACTACTAATGATAATAATCGTAATCAAAATGGTACAGTAATCATGGTAATTATGATAGTACATGTAGTACTATTATTATTATTATTATTACTATTATTATTATTATTATTATTATTATTATTATCATTATTATCATTATTAATATTATTATTATTATTATTACTATTATTATTACTAATATAGAGATATCGACTGCTACGTGAGGACTGGCTGTTTTTATACAATCAAGGGCAACTTTCCCGCGAGCCAGTATAGAAACAGCCAGTCCTCGAATATTAAAGCAGTCGATATCTGTTTTATATACCGAATTGACACATAAATCTACCAAGAATTCTTACCTTATCCTTTTCTTGAGTAAAGGTTGGTTAAAACATCACATAAAATCTGAGACACTGTCTGTTAATCTTTGCTGGAAAAATGACTGAAAGTTTCAATCATTTGGGAATCGCAGACAAAAAGCACTGTATGGTGTCCGCGCTCGCACAAAGACAATTTGGACACGTAAACCAATGGGGATCGCAGTATGAGGGCACTTTTCAAAAGACTATTGACTGGTAGGCGGGTACGAGGGCACTTTTTAAAAGACTATTGACTGGTAGGCGGGGCATGGCTAGATCACAACTCCAATTTCGACCAATCAGATGGCTAAATTTCTAAAGTGAGGTATATAATAGCTACTACTACAGTGTACATGTACTATCATAATTACCATGATTACTATACCATTTTTATTATGATTATTATCATGATATAAATGATAAAAATAATAATAATAATGATATTAATAGTGATAATTTTATGTACATGTAGGTGTTCATTTGAAGTCATTACAGAGCTCCCATTTTTCATAATTCTTGCTATCGCCAATACCCCCGAATGCTGGGATGTGCGCCTCTTGGATGTAATTTCGAGCCACTTCCAGGACTTACATACTCAGAGCTGCCAACCATTCCGTTTTTTAATCCAAATTACGTTTTTTTTCTCACAAAATACGTTTTTAAATTTTTTTTATTTTATATATATATTTTTTATTTTTTTATTTATTTATTTTTATTTATTTTTATTTCTTACATACCACACGTCAAACAACTGCCCTAATATGTTATTTTGATCACAAATTCAATAGAAACTAAGGCTAAAACATACTTGAAGAGAAAAATATTCTCAAAAAGAAGCATTGGAAGTGTGTCGTGTGTGGTTGTAAGTTTTGTTTTAATGAATTCCTTTTTTTTGCTTGAAATTCCTTTTTTTTTGCCATCATGATTTCTTTTTTTGGTCGCACAAGGTTGGCAGCTCTGCATACTGTACACCTGTACTTCCGGTGTACGGTGCATGCATGTGGTGCTCGCGGGGTACACGTACATGTATGATGCTTGCGCAATATCCAAAAGCTATTTCTTGATTTCTCTCTTGTCTGCTGCTACTGAAGTCCATGATTGTTGAGAAGAAATACTTAGGGGATCCCACTGCATGCCTATCATTTTGTGATTGTTCTTTGTCAAAATACCGCGAACAGAGTCGCAATCGTGCAGTGATTTCAAACTTGTCTTCCGCTCGGACGTAACATCTGCGCATTTAGGGGTATTGGCGATACCGAGAATTGCTTTGTTAAATACCCCCCAGGAATAATTCTGCTTTACATCTACCAGTTTCTGTGCAAGTGAACATACATGTGCACTTTCATTATGTTAAAATGAAGAATGACCTTTCCTTTTCCATTGACATAAATGTACACTGTCTAATATTTGTGCATGAAACAAATTTAAAAAAATTTTATTTCCTTGTTTGTACCAATATTATTTGCTGCTTCAATATGTGATGGGAATCAATCCTTACAGTCCCAATACATGTATGGGGTATTTAAAGTGAAAATCATTTATCATTTTTGAAATGAAAGTGGATGAAATTGGTTCATGTTTCATATTAAGTATTAATATCAATATGAACATTTGAAAATGTAAATAGAAAGTGAAAACTGTTTGATACAATGCGTGAATGAGAATTACCTAGAATGTCCATGTACATTTTAGTCAATATTTTTCCAAAATGCTAGTCAGTAATAGCTCTGTATGTACAGGCAGGGCTCCAAACTACACTAACATGATTTTTGATTGATACCTCTAGTACACCAATATTTACATGTACAGGTACATGTACATGTAATGTATATGTATACTTTGCATGTTTAAATACTGGTATTTTCCTACAATTTCCTTAGCTCACAACTCACAAGCCTCTCACCTTGTTTTACAATAGGCATGCAAAAGCGTTGCAGTGAAACAAACAGAAACATTGATATCCTGTGAAACCAGAAATATTTTGACATAAAACTGTTGTAAATTGCTAAACTATGGCTTTTTTTAATGGCAAAACTTAGCAAATTCCCCAAAATATATTGTGGTTCATTTATTTTCAGAAATATGAACCCCTTTTGAAATTCAAATTGAATTTTTTGCGTTTCACACTAGGCCGGGCATGTTCTAGAAACTTTGTGACTTGACAATTTTGCAGATTGTTAAGGATCGTAAATTTAAGGTTGTTCTAATCGTGATTCATTTGTTTCGCAGCGTGACTCTTTCGTGAATATGAACTGCTGCAAATCTTTCATAAAGCCTCTCTAAAGTGTTGGGAGCCCAAAAAATTTGATGGCAAAATTTCATCTAAATTGTATAATGATGTGAAAGAGGATGTCATTTAACACACACTTCTGCAAGGATTTTCAAAACAAATGTGTCTGAAGATGAATATTGATGAAAGAATACAAAAATGTGGTTTTCTGCATACAACACAAAACCCAAATATGGTATTCTGTCATCAATATTTGTCTTTGAACCACATTTGTTTTTAAAATCCTTGCAGAAGTGTGTTTTAAATGTCATCCTCTTTCACATCATTATACAATTGAAGTGATTTTTTTTGCCATAATTTTTGGGCAAATTTTGGGCTCCTAACACTTTAGAGGTGCTTTAAGTGCCTCGTTAAAAATTACTTCATTCTCCTGTTACAAATAACTGTATTTTAGCAGTTGGAATGTGAGTATGTACATGTATGCAATTCGCATTCTGACTATTGAACCACAATTATTCATAACAGGTGAATTAAATAATATGTAACATCATACATGGCACTTACTGGTAATAGAGATTTATGTATTAAATTTTATTACATTATGAAAATGGTCTATTCAAGCACATAAAAGTTTATGAGTTTACAGAAGTATACTACACTACTTTGATCACCATTCCATGCAGCCAATCTTGGGGGGTGTTTCATAAATGCTAAGATCGATTTTAAGTTGGACTTAACTATGGCAGGCCGTTCATGCCACTGTTTGTGCTCTCACCATTTATTGGCATTGGTCTCTCAAGGGACGTAGAAATCATAGTCACAAATCTACAGACTTTACATTTTTTGATAATTCATTATTGAAGGAAAAAATATTATCTAAAGATCATAATGGTGAGAGCAAACAGTGGCATGAACGGCCTGCCATAGTTCAGTCCAACTTAAAGTGGATCCTGGCCTTTGTGAAACACTCCCTTAGACATATTACTTACAAAGTTGCTGTCACATGCTACAATAGATAAAAGATGCAGTAGCTTCTAGACTGTCAACAAAAGTGTGAAGGATTGACGTTGGAGTTTATTGTTGTTATATCATTTACCCGAGTAACTAAACTGAAGGTGCACCACAAAGGCACAAGTCCAAAGTTCAAAGAGTGTACGCCCCCGAATCTTTTACTGTCATATTTATTCATTTGTGCAGAGTCTATGGTTATTGAATACTCCCAAATGTTAAGACTCCTATTTTTTTTTTTGCTCAGTTGGTAAACTATATAAATATATATATATTTGTTTAATCGGGGGAGGGGAGGGGGTATTGACATTTCATATTGAACATTGGTACTATCAAATTCATGTCCATGATTTCATGTGTGCTTTCTCTTTCAACTTTACCATGACTCTCTCTCTCTCTCCTTCACTTTATTATCTTTCATTTTCTTTTGCATTTTTAAGTCTACTTGAAGATGCATCATTCTTTCTTTCCCCTACCATTATATTAGATGTAGCCTACATGTAAGTAGTGATGTGACGGTGTACACTGCACATGTAGAAAATTAACTACACGCCTACATGGATAAACGAGGAAACAAAAATCACCTGTTTTTCAGCATTATAAATTGCTTAATTCAATATTTCACAAAAATATCCGTCATCAGTCTAAAAATAAAGTGTAAATTCCAATGCTACTTCATTAAATAATCATTTCGATCCAATGTCGTTGAGTCTCTTCGGTTGTCGTCATGCAAACAATGCCAATCATTGCGGCCTGACTTTCCCGTGAGTGCGATGGTTTCGTATGCACTACCATTACTACAGTAACAACTTTTCCGAGAAAATCCTTGTTCCGATGTTTTCCCTGAGCGTGAATGCGCGCTGGTTTCCATTGTCCGTCATGTATGCTGGATTGCTGGTCTTACGTGGCTGAAATACTGCTTTTGTTTTTAGTAAATTTCATAAACGTGTACACACGTGTACAAGCACGGATAAACTGGCCGTGTACATGTAGAGGAAATTACACGCTAACTCACAGCACTAAGCCTTAGCCTACATGTACATGTATGTACATGTACATGATTAGGTCACGCTATAAATTCAAGCATTATAAAAACTTTTCGGACATAAGAATGATAAGAGTCAGATAAGGTACATATGAATATTGAATTCAAAGACATTGTAGATTCACATGTACAGTGTATTTGGGAATAGCACCATAGTCCAGATCTAGACGGGATTTATTTCTGAAGTCTACAAACTACATACTGTTAACAACTAAATTATTCATACCCTGTAACTCTTACCAAGTTTTTCCAATTTCTTAAGTATGTGAAAAATTCCTGAATTTTCTGATGTATGTTTCTTGAGAATGTCACATATTAAAGCTTACATATAAAGTATTCAACAAAGGCCCTAATTCAACCAGTCCACCTTTCATTCCTGAGTTACAAAAAAACACAAAACACATCAAATTTATAAGGGGTATGAATGATTTAGTTGTCGACTATGTAAACAGTCTACACATTATATGTACTTGTACCGTCGCAAATAAATTCAGGTGTACAGGAAATTCCTAGCAGTGACAATGCATTTTACATACATGTACATGCAATTGCATATATATTGTTAACTCCTTGTACATGTATATTTACATGCACTTCCCTTTGGGGATGATATCACAAGTATACATGTACATGTACATGTTGTACATGTAGTCAGAGACACAAGATTCAGTGAATACTAAAACATCCTCAATTCTTCTAAATCTTAACAAATATCAGTATTGAAACCATTCCAGTCATTGTAAATAGAGAATTGTAAAGGCCAATTCAAGCGGAAAGCCATAATTTTATTCATCCAATGACGTCTGCATTAAATCAAAGGTTGTTCTCTGAATGAAAAGCTGTATTAACAATTATGTATGAGGGAGTAGCAAAAATTAAGTGTGCAGAAAATGTCACATACATGTACAGCTCTTACACATACATGTACATGTGGAATTTCAACATTTCCATTTACAGGAATTTAATAATAATTTAATAATAACAATTTCACGATGTTGTATTGTTAAGTCAATCCCCTTTAATATATGATCTGGTCGTTTTTCTGGTTAATGATCTACAGTAGGAAGGGATAAAGAAGGGAAATCAAAAATGTCTCATTAGAAGGAAGAGGAAGTGATAGAAAACTGCACCTTTGTATCTATATTTAGCTTATGTTTGATTAATATGAGATGTTGATATGTGATCTCGATGTTGAATGTAACAGAGAACATGTACTTGTACTGCATTTCAGTATATTATCACATCAAATGAAGTATTTAAAAAAACAGTGTACCGGTAATCGTGTGTCCTGACATAGTCATTGTATGTTTCTGTATGCTACATACACATGTACCTCATGTGTAAAAGTCAGGTACACTATGATTCACTTTAGTCTCCATGTACATGCACATTGTAGGATACACAAAAATACAAGAAATTATGATGCTCTGTGCACGAAGAAATTGTTTTTCAAATGTTTGCCCTAGGGCTCTGTCAAGTAATGATTTTATTTGACTTTGAAAAATATTATTGTTATGCAATCCCCTAAGGGCTAAACAATTTGTAAAGCAATTTCTTTGAGTAGGAAGCATCATTACTGGTATTTCTTGTATTTTTGTGTATTTTCCTGAACTCCGAGCAGAAATCTAGACTTTCTTCTACATTGTTATTGTACAATGTAGGATACTTGGAAATAAAATGTATACAGACAGTGAAACTTGTTTATAAAGAGCACTCAAGGCAGACAAGAAAAGTGATTTTTATAGGCAGATGGTCTTTATGTGCAGGTTCCTCTAGTACTGTAAGTGTTTCAATGAGAAACCATTTTCAAGGGAAATGAACAAAATGTGGTCTTTCTATGCAGGTGGTCGCTAAATCAGGTTTGACTGTATAATCATTGTGGGTTGTTTTTTCTGTTCAAAAGTCAATTATTTTTTTAGTAAACCAGCAATCGAGCTCTGTTCAGAAATTGTGTGAGGTGAGAATTTTTGCTGTTGTTGCACAATGTATTCATAAGATAATGTGACATCATTAATCACCTAAAATAGAGGTATAACATTTGGCAAAGTACAAAAGCTCCCTGAAATATCATCATGCTTGCAGAGACCATTGTAAAGGTAAACATAAATACAAGTACTGTACATGTACATGTATGTAAGTGACATTTTCCTGAATTCCTCACTTATTTTTCAGCTTTCAAGCATTCAGTGTCGAGGAAACAGACGGGGCACAGTGCACATCAGATAAGCTTGAAATCCAGGAGAAATCCATAAGGACGTACTGTGGATATGAACGCCCATCACCGTACATCTCTGACCCGACCAGTGGAAGCAAGGAAATCCTCATCAGATTTGATTCCGACCAACAAGTAGCCGGGACCGGGTTCTTGCTGGAATATTATAAAAGTAGGTATTCTGATGGCCAAGTACTACTACCACTAGTCCACTACTACTAATAATATGTCTTGTTTACCCAGGGTAGCCTCATCAGTATTAATACTGTTCTCCATGAAGGCCCTGCAATCATACTATTACCCCTTTTAATAGCACGGCTACCGTAATAATGCACACAAGCATTAAAGGTATTACAAAGTTTTGGTATGGGGTCATGAATTTGGTTCAAATGAACATATTGGAAGCTTATGCGATTTTACAATATTGAATGATCATTGTCGCGGTTGAAATCTAGTATAAAGTGATGAAATTGTAAATAATAAACTCTTTATGTTGTATAGCGCCCTCTCAAGACTGATATTACTTTAGCTTTAAAACAATGTTTCTTGACTACAATCGACCGATTTGCTATTCCCGTTTGGAAATTATATATCAGAACTGCTTATTCTGAGATTTTCATGGTCGCAGCTACAATGGAATGGCCTTAGGCGCTATTTGAAATATTTGATATTTTTATTATTCAGTTTGCTCGAAA
The DNA here is from genome assembly GCA_037976565.1 of Mesocentrotus franciscanus. NCBI lineage: Eukaryota > Metazoa > Echinodermata > Echinoidea > Camarodonta > Strongylocentrotidae > Mesocentrotus > Mesocentrotus franciscanus. Next base: position 14,331,617 of record CP137676.1, read on the forward strand.
GCAGAAGTGTTTTAGGGGCTAAATTTTTTAGTGCTTATAATACATCCACAGGGGCATCCAAATATATCAAAATTTTAAAGAATTACTATCCATCCAATTTCAAAATTTCCCAACACTTTGCATTACCTTTAAAGGAATTTCTTCCTACCAGGCACTCATTCACTACACCTAGGTGGAGAATGGCAAACTTAGATGAATATCTTGCCAAATGACATTAGTGCATTTGTGTTAATAATTGCCATATGTCTTTACAGTGACCATATGGTAGGAATACTCCCCAGGGAGTGGAGATGGTGCATATTTTGCGTGAATTAATCCGATGACGGGGTAATAATATCTGTAAAGCGCTTAGAGATGGTATTTCTTATTTAGTGCTATATAAATCTAGATTATTATTGTTTATTAATACTGCCTTCTTTTCCACTTCACTTTATCAATCAACAGGTCAACAAAATTTGGACTCTTGCCCCGATGCAGAGCTGGAGTTCTTGTGTCAGAACCACAAATGTATACCTAAGGAGTGGCTGTGCAATGGTATGGACGAGTGCGGGGATCGCAGTGATGAGGCTGTTGATGTATGTCAGACAGGTAAGACAAGATAGAATGCAAGCAGTAGTGGATATTTTTGTTTGGGGGCATGACCAGCCTGTGCCAAACTCCTTCTTTACTTAGACACAGAAGCCTTTCTGCTGATAAGACATATACTTAGTTTATCCCGCACCGATAAAACGTTTGTACTGGAAATGTTCAGGTGCTAAAAACCGATAATTACCAGTTGGAGGATAAAGTTTTCTTTTTGCACCTGCATTGTGTTTTAAATTCCCAATTTGATGTAAATACGCAACTAGGATTACTAAAAAAACTTACAAGCACTTACTGACTTCCTGTGAAAATTGGTTTTCTTTCCAGAACCCTCTGTTTCTCCTGTGACGGGCATCCCTTACTGCCCGCCCCATACCATTTACTGCCTGAAGATGGATGGCATCACATCCCAGTGCCTTCCCGAAGACAAGAAGTGCGACGGCAACCAGGACTGCTACAACAACGAGGACGAGCTCGGCTGCCAGGCCACCTGCATCCACGAGATGCCCCCGCCGTCCGGCTCCTTCTCCTCCCCCAACTTTCCGGGCAAGTACCAGAACAACCTGGACTGCCGCTGGACGCTCGTCGTGACTGAAGGCAACATCATCCAGCTGCGGTTCGTGTCCTTTGACATCGAGCTGGGCTACCTTCGCGACTATGTGACCGTCTACGATGGCAGTTCCATATCAGCTGTGAGTGGTTGATTGTGAACTCAATGTGTATGCTGGCACTTGAAATCAAATAGTAACAAAGCTTTCAAATATTTTGATGATAACTGTGATGATTCATGTTGACAGTAATTTTGAACATACATCGTAACTTTCCTTCACTTGTTTAAGAGAGATGCAAATCACACATGCATTAGTTTCTTTTCTTTGCTGATCAAAACCTAAAATGCTGTATACATATTCTGTTCTGCAATATCAAAATGCCACTAAATATCTCCAAAGAAGAGAAAAACATCTTCTTAGCCCAGCTATACTCTATGGCTTTTGTACAAATTTCTTGGATTACGAGCACAACGTGTGAACTTGCTTATATTTGTTCCTCCTCAGGACATCATTGGTACTTACTATGGCTACAAGTCTAGTAGCCCTGGGAGCAGTACTCATTATCCATCGGCTGTCATAGAGGGCAGCAGCAACCGTCTTTATGTCACTTTCATCACTGACGGCAGCGATGCAAACACTGGCTTCAATGCAACCTACCAGAGTAAAGGTAAGAGGGGACAGTCGACTCAAGGTCTTCATTGTGCATTTATTATGTTTGTGAGTAATGTTACTTAGGAATATTATTATTCACTTAAAGGGATGTTGTTGCCATTTCTATTGCTAAGTTTTCTTATAAAATACAAAGTAGCCCTATCATTTTGTTGTATTTAATCCCTTAAAAGGATAGTGTGATGTAAAACACTTACTTGACTAATTGAAGACAAAAAGTTGGTTGATTTGGTTTAAGACCAACTAGATGTATCAGGAGAACACAAACTGTCTCCACATCCAAGACAGTGACTTACACTGCAGAAAAGGGAGGGGTAGTGATTAAATTTATATATATACTGGTTAGGTCATATAAAATATCTCCTTTGAACTTGTTCTTAAGGCATTGCACTAACCAAAGTGACGTTAGGTAAACTTTTATGCTATGTTTGTATTGACAAAAAATACATGCATACAAACAAAGCTTTGAAATGTATATGATTCTTTTGTGTTGCATCAGGTGATTGCATAGATGATCAACGTACGTGCAGTGCAACAGACAGCAACTGCTATGCTGAAAATGAGCGTTGTGATGGCAAGATGACGTGCCTGAGAGGGGAGGATGAGCAAGGTTGCAGTAAGTATCTGGTTCCTTCGGTAGGATGTCAGAAAACAGTCTGGAAAGTGCTTCAGAGAAGAAAGTTGCAGATAAAGTCTGAAGTCTTTGACATGAATTTGAAAAGAAACAGTTGCAGAACATGGTGAGGAATATGCTTCCCAATAAAATTCCAGTGATAGATTCTAGACCTCTGTAATGGCCCATACTGATGTGAGGTTGAAGACTGATTTAAAAAAATGTTGTGACAAATTGAAATCTGATAATCTAGTGCACTTCTCATTTCTGTATTGCTTATTGCATAGGTAAGTGTGCGTAGGGGTGGTTTCGCCCACAGTTGTGTCTGTTTACCCCCATAACATTACTTATTTTCATTCATTTATGTGTTGAGATTAGCAGCAGATAAGCTTTTCCGAGAAATGCAACTGTAGTCTTGAAATAATAATATTCCACTTTTATATAGCACTTAATACAATGTCTCTAAGCGCTTTACAGATATACTATTTGAAAGAGTAGATCTAGGTCTTTTGACCTCTGTGTTTTTTTTTCCTTGACTAACAGATGGTTGTCCAGAGGGTGACATACCATGTACTACATCCTCTGATCCACCATTGAAATGCTACAACAGTGCAGAGAGGTGTAACGGTCAGCCACGTTGTTCAGGTCAGTGCTTTAAACAATGTTTTGCTTTAAACCTAAAAAGGCTAGTTTGCCCAAGAAGGTTCAATCGATATCTCAAGCGGTTTGGGAATAATTGCTGATTGATTACACATGTGTTGACATTTCCGCCCCTTGTACAATATGTACCGGGTGATATCTCACTTGTCCTTGCATAGTGCAGCAATTGTTGATGCTGCTCAGTACTATTTTTTTGAAATTTTATAAATGTGGTATCAGGAGATGAGTAAAACTCTAACCAATAAAGTAAAGTATGCTTGAAGTGCCAAAAAAATAAAATATTCTCAAACATGTTGCAGTAAAATTGCAAATGGCAGATTCTCCTACCCCCCACCCTTTCATAGTTAAAGTTTATATCATTGATTGACATTGGTAATGTGATTGCCTTCAAGTTCACCAAAATACAGTAAATGTATCATTTCTTTGATATAAAGTCTGATCAAAGCTATTAGGGCTATCGGCTTAATACAATGGCCAAGTGTACTCAAATCTTAGATTTATTTGGTAAGGTATAGGACCAAATATCTTGGACTTGTCTTGTTTTGAAGCACCATTTTGAAGAACAATCCCGCTTGAATTGTTCTTTGCGTTTCAAGTGTGAATGGGACTCACACTGAGGTGTTGAATATTGAATGACATTGCCTTGATTGTTTTGGTGGCTACTTATCCGCATCTTTGATACATTTTTCTAAATCTTTTATGCTGTGTGGTGTTGTCATTATTATTTTGTTGTATTGCTTTTGTATTTTGACACTATTCTATTATATTGTGAATATCTGATTGCTTTGTAAAACAAACAATATTGGCCTTGAGCTGCATGTCATGTTGATTTTTTGATAAACCAATTAAATTTCAAATTTTAAAAAATTGATGTTGAATGATCTTATTCATAATTCTCATAGGTAAAGAGGATGAATTGGACTGCCCAGCATCGTTGTGTAGTGGAGAGCATGGTCTCTTTCTCTGTGGAATGGGCAAGTGTATTAAAGAGAACTGGATATGTGACTCCAATGTAGACTGCCCAGACAGCACAGATGAAATGAATTGTCGTAAGTAACCCTTTTTGACCCAATTACTGTAATGTATCCCTGGTCATGGATGTTTTGTATGTTGCCATTGACATTTTTAAAGGGATTGGGTATCTTTGGCTCAGATTCTAAACAAAATACTGGATTTAGCTCATGTTCCAATCATAATTATAAACCTTTAGGTCAGTCAGGAATCCCATGACTTTTACAGTTTTTATAACACTACAGTCTATCGGGGAAAATGAGTATGGTAAGACCGTCACTCAAAGATTTTTACTTTTTGAAGCACTTCATGATCATTTTGAAGTGCAATTTTGTTTAGGGCTTCAATATTATACCATATCACAGACACTGATAACATATAGGGCCATGCATCTCAGATTTGTAAAACTGGAAACATTGTTAAACAATGCCTTTAAGTAATCATAAGAGTTGGCTTAAACGGAAATATTGCCTAATTTTTGAATGAAAGCCAAAAGTATTGAATATTGATACCAAAATGCCTCAAACATTGATGAATGTATGCCAAATGTTTTAGATGTTGGTGTATAGAAAGGGAGATAATCCCCTTCTAAGCTGCTATAAGTTTTTCATGCATATATATATACCTTAGCAGATGGTACTAAAGGCATGATTTTATTATGCCTCCGCAACGAAGTAGTCTGAGGCATTATTTCTGATTGTTCTCATTTCTCTTCTCTTCTTATCCCTATCCTTTTCAGCAATGTCCCCTAAGGTGATCACAGCAGCTGTAGTTGGTTCCATAGTGTGTGGTCTCCTGCTTATAGCTGCCCTCAGCTGCACCTGTAAACTCTACCAGCTGTACCACAGCGACCCCCATCCTCCCACCCACGTCTCCCCCCTCAGTGAGATCGAGGATGAGCTGATGAGACGAGAGGCTCCACCCTCCTACACGGCCAGCATGTCCTCGCCCCACTTTGATGAGGCCCAGCGGGCCTTTATCGAGAGTCTGCAAGCCGCTGCACAAGCCAGAGCTGGGGAGAGTAACAACGGTTCCGGTAGGACATCAAGAAGGAGGAACAACTCGCATCCTGAGGGAGGGGAAGCACCGCAGCCAAACACAAACAGGCCCAGCTCTCCAGATAGCATAAACACAACTCAGGACACGATTTCTACCACTGACAGTACTACGGTTAGTCCTCCTAATCAACAAAATCCTCCATCATCAGATGCAGCTGATGATGGTTCTTCCCCTTATACAGAAATCTCAGAGCTACGGCAAACGGCAAACCTGGGTGGCGATACGGCAAGTAGTTGTACGACGGATACCGACTCGGATACAAATGCAGAGGCAGAATTGGAGCATCGAGATCATCAGATCATCAGGGCGGCAACTAATATACGTCGCATGCGGTTAGCAGGGGGAATACAGAACATTGTGGATACTGTGACAAACCGACAGAGAGAAGGTGCAGCGGACGGGGAGACGAGGAGGCGATCAAGTAGCGGCTTGCAGAACATCATCCAGCGCGTCAGTCGCACCAGGGAAAACCAGCATAGAGAGGAGGGTGGGAACGGCGGGGCAAACTCCCCAACCAGTGTTTCCCCTCCCACCCTGGCTGGCCCAGACGGCACATGCACTCCACCTAACACGCAAGAAAGTTCATTCACTAGCGAAGATGATCATTCTCCCGAACGGGACAATGCGGTTAACCACCATTCAACATCATCTGCAAATGGGAGTGTTGCGGTGCAGGGTACCGCAGAGAGAAATGAATCATCCGATGCCTCAGACCACAAGCCTAGCTCCAACTCACCTCAGCCACCTCCATCTCCCTCACCCAGCTCCAGAAGTGACGATGCACCCCTTGATCTTTCAAATTCACATGCTTTAGACGATGAGGACTCCCCCATCGTAGATGATGATGATGAAACAATGCTCCTTGCCTCATCATAACTTTAATGAACCCTCACCCAAAGCAGATGCTTTAGTGAATACAATTTATTTCATGTGCTTTCACCTGCGGCTTCAACCATGTGGATTTGTATCTCAGTATTCATTGAATCACTTCAAACAATCTGAAAGACTCCATAAGGGATCTTGCTTGGAAGTCTTGTGTGAAGTTTCTCACCAGTACACGTGTTACTTTTCCATCACATGAAAACATTGCAATTGTTACTGTGAACGTGAATGAAGGAGTGAGATTTCGAGGAGGTCTATCATCCTAATGGAAGTTATTGCAGCGATTTTGGAACATATAATGGAACATTCAGCAAACTTATTGGTACAATTCTTATATACATGTAACCGAACCCAAGGAATAAAAAAAAACTTTTATCATCTAGGGGAAAGGTGGACAAATGCTGGATGTTATGTATAAGGAAGGAGTTCAATGATATTAACAAAAGAATTATTCATGTTTGCAACAAACAAAAGCAAATGATGGGAAGTTGGTGTGATGACCACATCTTTTATGGATTCTATGCACCATATTTTGAATTGCGTAATGCAGGCGAGACCGCCGAGAGCGTTTCACTTGTCTATTCAACCATCTGCTAATTGTCTCTGGGGGTGTTTCACAAAGACTAAGATCGACTTTAAGTTGGACTCAAGTATGGCGGGCCATTCATGCCATTGGTTGCTATCCCCATTGCTCTCTAAATTATAATCTTTAGATAATATTTTTTCCTTCAATAATGAACTATCAAAAATGTAAACTCTGTAGATTTGAGACCACGATTTGTACGTCCCTTGAAAGACAAATGCCAGTAAATGGTAAGAGCAAACAGTGGCATGAACTGCCTGTTATACTTAAGTCCAACTTAAAGTCGATCTTAGTCTTTGTGAAACACCCCCCAGGATGCTTGCACAACGAGTCCAATTTGTTTTATTTGAATCTCTGATTTCTTTAGACCCACTGCTGAATGGGTTGGCAAGTGCTAGATTAAGCCCACTTTTTATATTTGAATTTCAAATTTTCATATGAATTATATATAGCTTCTGATTTAGTATATTTTGGGGTGCTTTTTGTTGCGGGTTAACATTTTGTATATTTGAAATATTTGTGAACTCTTTACACACTTTATTTTGATGAAAAAGGATTGACATAAAAGAAACAAAAAGTAAACCAAGGAAGTGGTTTTAATACTTCATTGTAATGATTCTATTTGGTGGTACAAATTTCTATGGGCCTTACAGTTATGAACTTAAAGATGGTTTGTCCCTTTTACAGACCTAAAAACCTGAAGTTCCATGAATCCAGTGGTTTATTGAAGAGGTTCATTATTAGGAACCTCCCTCCAAATGAAAAAAAAATAGAAACTGGCTTTCAACAAATAAATTCTAATTTGAATTCAAGTTTGTTTTTTTAGACTCGAAGAATATTCGTTCTTAATTCAAAATTAATTCGCCCCTTATATCTGTTGAATTGAAAATATTTCCCTCTGCGGCAAAATGAAAACAGCGCTAAATTTGCATTTCTTACAAAGAAGTTTCAGAACCTATGACTGTAAAATTTCGCACATGATATCTGAAGGATATAATTTAAATGCTCACCAAGTTCGACTTTGATAGTTTGTTTTACCTGACTGCCAAGAGACCACTGCTCTACCACTGAGCCATCGCGTCTCTTCTGTCATGGAGTTTCATGAAGTTTGCACAAGTCTGCAAAAGGGACTTAATGCCTTTAAGTTCAGTTAAAGATAGTTGCCCTGTTTGTCCCACTGTTTAAATCCTCATGTTCTTAACGTGTAAGATGAGATTACAAAAATTGTAGAAAAGGTATCAATAATGATTCTTTGCAAATTTTGGGCACATTTCTTTACATCGCTTTCTCTACAGTGTACATTGTAAGTCTTCTTTGCTATATTAACCTGAATCCTTTGACATAAATTTATTTTTTTTAAATCCCCTTATGCCATTGCGTTTAAGTCCATTGTGGGTCCATTATGTATAAACTTTGGAAGGACATGCAACTCCTGATGGAAAGTAACATACTCGACCTTTCATAAGTAGCATAGAGTAAGTAGAAAATCGGATGAGAGCTACCCAAAATACATGTAAGTTTGGAAAAGACATTTGGTGTGTCTATTGTACTTGTCTCATCATTCAGGGTTCCACAATATCTTTTTTGGCAGGGGGTTTGGATTTTTTTATTTTACAGTCTGTATGCATGACCCCTACGTAAAAATTTCCAAATTTTGGGGGGTCTGAACATGGATATTGAGTGTCCATGTATCCCGGGCGCCTGTTGGTGTCGAGCCCTGTATTATGTCTCGTCTCGTCTATGCATGTCTAAAGTGCTGTGGAAATTATTATTGCCTTGACTTTAGCTCTAGCAGCCATTAGGAGGACATGTTGCATTTCAAGAAGTAGAAGTAGAACTGTAGATAAAATGCCTTGTTTGAGTACAAACACACTGGAAAGGAATTTGAACCCAGCCTCAATACCTATACAGCTTTCATGAAACATAGTATTTTTATTTTATTATTTTATGATTTGGCTTACCATTATGTACATCCTTACATTGATAAATCATAAGAGCCAAGCAGTTGAAATTTTATATTGAGAGCTTTATTTATGGGTAAGTTGTGATTACAAATAAAGTACTAGATATCTATATCATGATATTTTATATAATCATAAGACTAGTATATCCGGTGTGTTGCATGGCTTTCATGGTTGCAAAAACTTTATGTATAGATTGTTTGCACAAATATCATTGACTTTGATGCTGTATTTATAACTAAAACAACAAATTTAAATCATCTCCTTTTCCCTTTTAAAAAAAATCTGGGTTCAGCAAAGTTAACCTTTGGTCTACAATACTGACGGTCCACCAGAGTAAGAAACGGGTTTTAAAAAAAAAGTTTCATGCATTTTAATGCTAACAACCCTTTGCTTAACCCGATGGTGCGCATTCACATTTAGCAGAAAGGTGTAACATGCTTGTGCTGTTCTGCCAGCCGCATGACAATATTATTTCTAAACACTTGTAGAAAATATAGATTTGTGAGGTGCCTTCGTGTACAGATTATATCTCTAACATAACACTTGCATGTGGCATGGTAGATTGCGCCTTGCCTGCACTAACTTGCACCTTGCACTTTACTCTTTGCTCATAATAGCAAAAAAAGATAATTCATCTCTTATATACATGTATAGAGATAGGCACAATTGGAAATGGCTATTGAAAAATCATGAGTGATACACAATTATTACATACTTTTAGCATGCTAGTTAATATCTTGGTCATTACCTGTATGCATGTCGAGAGAGAGGATCAGAAGTTTGGGATTTTGTCCAGTATTCATTGAGTTGCATTATACTATTAGTCATCATGTTTGCTTTTATTGAAATGATGGCAAAACTCTGAACAAGGTATCAAATCTTTTGCCTGAAACCGCAGTCATCTAGACCACCTCCTTTTTTGTGTGTACCTTTTTGGTGATTTGGGGGTGTTTTATTATATAGTCCTTTATAGATCAACTATATTTTTGTTTCAAGATGGGTTTTTTTTCCTCTCAGAATGATTTTTGTCCTCTCTTAATATGACTTTATAAGACACAGTTTTTATTGTGCAAATTAAACTTTAGTAAAACCGAACCAGTATAAAAAGAGAAAAACAAATTAACATTCAGTGTAACAATGATCTTGTGAAGTTAATTAGCACATACCTGTAAGGACGTACCGGTAATGATCATGGTTTCATGTAATTGTGATTTTCTCAGTTTGATTTGACAAGAAGAGTTCAAAATTCTGAGTTATGCTGCCTTAGTGGAAGAACCAACACATTGACTGAAAATTTGAGTCCCAGACAGCAACAGAGATGTCAATTTGACTCCACAATTCAACATCACCAAACTTTTGCTTCCCTTGAACTGTTGAGGGAATTGTGAAGTTAACCAGTTTTGATGTTTTGCATATTTGACCATAATGTCATGGTTCAAAGATCCCCCTAAGTACTATGTTAACACAAGGTTTACTGTGTATAATCATCAAATCTTTGGCAATTATTAAACTTTTATTATGAATCTTTACATGCAAATTTCAACATCACTACAATACAAATACATTAGGCACTTTGGTCATTTGAGTCGGGTTTGTCAGGAACGTTGGGGGTGAAGTGAGAATGAGGATAATTGGGTTGATGAAAATGAAGGCCAAGCAGAGCTGAACTGTATATTATTGATAAGAATCACATGCTGTTGTATTTGAAAATGAAGCATCTATATTCGTAAAGCAGTACTAACAATAGTATCTAGATTTTCGTGTACCATTTAAAACTGCCACTTTTATCGCAAGTGCCGAAATGGCCACTGCGTGTTCACCTGTTGCCTCAGAATTAGATGTGAGGGTTTAGAAGTACCTTGTTTTTGATATAGAAATACCCCAAGTATTATTACTCTTGATACCAAAGTACTTTGAGTGGTATCAAAAGAGAAACATGTTTGTTTTGTTTTAGCATTGCTTTGATTATTTAAATCAGCTTGCATGGTTACCACCCTAATTTTCAGACTGAACAAAAAATGTTGATTAAGATTATGTTATGAATGCTGTAAATGAAACAAGATTCATGTTATGCATCTGTTAGAAACCAAAAGCTACCTACCGGTAATCAAATTGTATAGCTGAAAGAATTGGCAGGGATCATTGATAGGATGATATCCATTATTTGTTCATTAATACCTAACGCTACTTTAACAAATACAATTTACAAAAATTAACAGTTGGTATAAAGTTGATGCATAGAAGCATGATGGTGCCCAGATTAGTTAGCCTTTATGTAGTACTATCATTTGTCACTATCCTTTTCTCATGTTATATACTTCAGCAACTATAACTTGTTTTATTCTCTGTATCCCTGACTTTATCGAGATTCTCACTGAAGCTTCGAATATTTGTAAGAGCATTTATTTCTGAAATGATGCATATTTAGACAATTGTTTGCTTTTGTTTATACATTTTTACATAGTGATCATTAATCGGAAACATATATTTTTGTGTTTATACATCTTTTGTATAATTTGCATTTTTCATTGCTATGTGTTATATATGAATTTGTTTTTGAAAGAACTGGAGCTTTGTACATTTTAAAGGGCTAATTGAACCTAATTTCTTGTAACTTTGGAAATTATAGAAGAGTATATTTATATCTATATATATTACAGAAACAGATGAGAGTGTATCATCGTCTTGTACTGACTCACACTGTAACGTCTTTTCCCAGAAATTTTGTGTAAAAAATGAATATAAATGACCATGATGAAATGGAAATTGAAAGTCTACATGTTTCCTTTGAAGCTAATAAGAGGGGATGTTCTGAATTATAGTGAGATATGGAAAATGTGAAAATTATATGAATGATGATGATGAGGAAGAGGAAGAGGGTGATGATGATGATGATACTAATAATATTTGTGGTAGTAATGGTGTGCTATGATGCTGATGATGTGATATAGTGATAGTGATGATGATAATGGTAATGGTGGCAAAGATGATGATGTGATGAATTTGGAGGTGGATTTAAAGACAAAGACGTTATTAAAGATGATGTTGGTAGCAGTGATGTGTAAGATGATGATGAGGAGGAGGAGGAGGAGGATGAGGAGGAGGAGGAGGAGGTGGAGGAGGATGACGATGGTGTTGGTGACATGCGACTATCGTATGTGCAAATAGTGGTGGTGATAATGTTTATGATTTTGCCATAATATGAGGAAAGAAGGCATCATTATAGCAGAGAATTAGAGGTGAATGAAAAGAAAAAGAAAGGTTACTAAGAATTTTTTTTATGTTATTGAGTGGAATTTTTAAAGTATTGGGAGAAGAAAAGAAGAATTGAAATGCTGAATCAAACAATGATTGAGAAGGGGGAAAAAAGTGGTAGGTTTTATTTTTATTAATACAGTTTTTTTGTTAACACCAAGAAGTAGCAAAAAGTTTGAAAGAAAATAACACCACCCTCACCCTTCACTGAATATGCACTGTTATTCTTATCGTAAACATGTTGTATGTTCGGCTCAAGTATCCTAACCCAACCGAACAAGTAAATCAAACGCCGCATCCCGATCGTATATCCTGTAAACAAGTCGGATACGCATGCCATAACGCAGCCTGCGGGTATCCGCTGCGCATCGGGTACCAGCAGACACCCATGGAAGCCAATTTCGTAATTGATTATTCGGATAGCCCGTAGTCATCCGATATAATTTGACTTGAAACCAGAGACCGGTTCTATCTAACTCTCCCCTGCGGGCGGGGGTGTTTGGCCGTGGGATGGGGATGCCGTCCAGCCGTTTGTTTTTAGATTACATACCTCTCATAACAATGACAGGGAGGCGGATGGGTAGGGAAGACCGGTTTAGGGAACAATGCAGAGCTTGAGATACAATTTCTTACGCCAATGGGACTTGGAAGAACAATCAATAGTTTCATACTGTATATTTCTTCCAATACTACATTCGATCATCCGACTTTTCTCCGGCATCTTTCTATTTTTAGTGTTTTTCCCTACTTCAGCCTTCCCTCTCTTTGGTTTTCAAAATTTTGTCTATACATAGATATAGTCGTAAAAGGCATTCACCTCGCTGATGTTCAATGTTCCTTTATATATCAATTTTCCTCTACCATGCAATCCATTTCATTCTATATGTTATAAGTGTATGGGGATGGGCTGCAGTAAATTTGACATTTCTGATATTCGAACAACGAGGTTATCTATCGTGGTATTATATTTGTATCTTATAAAGTATAATTCACTAAACATATGTAATACAACATGCTATAAATGTATACACAATGAATCCAATAGGCTTATGATGTCACTTCGTCGTTAACTTTTTTCTTCGCTGTTTTGGGCCAGAGTCATCACCCCTTCACCCCTCCCCCTTGATATTATGCCCATGCACCCACGGGTAATGTTATGCGTTATCGTATAACCCACTCAAATGTGTAAATATATCCACTTGTACCTCTTAAAGTGCAGCGCGTCTATCACATTTAAACTGGTTCAAATAGTCCCATTATTGCTTTCCACCACTACAGTTACACGAAAGATGTAATGCAGTGATACATTAGCAGAGCTACAGAAATCTATACGAGACATAGAATTACCATGGGAGCAGGAAAAGCAAGTAAGACTATAGGCGTAAGAGGCGGGGCTGAGGGCTGTAGCTTTCCAAAATTTGGATATTACTAATATCCAAATTGCGGCGACAGTATTCTTACATTTGGACAGTTTGCCCTTCTCAATCATGCAGACAGGTGGTCTATCCCTATTTTCGTATCTTATTTCGTGTACTTAATTTCATTTTCATTATGATAGACTGTCAAAAATTGGATATTCGTGCATGAAATGTCAGCCCCTATATCGAAATTGGACCCTTAACTCTATGACAAATACAAAGGGGTGTCATGTTTTATGAGCCTCTAATAATCATGATAATATATTAGGAGGAGAAATTAACTTGTTCTGAATTTTAAAAATGGGGTTGAAATTAATCTTAAAGAAATTCGAAACAAGTTCATAATTTGATATTCCTTATATACTAAAAATGATAACTTTCAATTATGAGCAAACAGAGAGCTAATATTCTATAATACAAGAAGTGGAATTTAACCAAAAAACACACCAAAAAAACTAACATCTTCGGACATCACTTTTGATTAATAAAAGAAAAATGCAAGAGGGATAAAATATCAATAAAAGCAGTAAACGATAGCATGGACACGGACGGGACACCACTAGGAGGCACTCCCGTTGCTAGGCACCCGTTTCCGAGCATGGAGGTTGCAGAGCCAGGGGCAGGAGTGGTGTAAATTAATCCTGTCGAGAAGGTGAAGTTCAGGAGAAGTACAGAAGGGCAATCGAAGCCTACAGGGCAGTGAGATTATGACCACGAAGAAAGCTGAGCCTCCTTAGCAAAAACTTACAATGTTGAGAGAAAAGAGCCGACTAAGAGACGCAAAGCCCTTGTAAGTTTTATGTTTTTATATGAATTTTTCACGAAGTAGATTAGAGCCGTGGATAATGAACTTATCAGCTTATGTTATTCTGAGCATATATTCACTCAGTTGTCCGCTTTCCAAGGATAACAGAAAATTAGCACTGGAAAACCAAATATCCGAAGCATGGAGAAATTGATTGGCAGGGGAAAGTTGTGTCGTGAGCCGAATGATTGCATAAATCGTAAAGCCAATATATTTCACATCTCCTGTTATTTTGGTTAAGGGTTTGATATTTCGATAATACAGTGTGTAGAAATGTTTTAGACATTACAACAAAACAAGAAAGAAAATTTCAGGTCATTTCAAAGAAGTAGAGAATATGGATAAAGGTCTAATGGTGAGTGATCATGGGGCCTATATTTCATTTTTTTTAAAAACCATTAAAACGGTGTCAGGGGCCTCTTTATTTCCTGCTTTCCTATTTTCTAGCCCAGTTAATGAATCATTAACAAACGTTGCCGTACGCCTACCCCTTTTCTTTATGGTAAGACAACAAAAGGCATCGGAAAACAGGTATATAGCCCATTTTAAAAACCAAAATGATTTGATGTATGCTTCTTTGGTGCTAGCGTAATGACGAGTCATTTCACTTAACCGTGTTCCGAATAGGCCTAATTGAATTTCTTTTGCTAAACGACGCCAATCCACTTTCGAAAATGACCTAAGCCAATAGCCCTCTTTTCGTAACGCATTAAATTAATGGGCATTCCTTCGTTGATAATATTACGGCAAGTGATTTATGTTCCGCATAACTTTATTTCTCGAATCTTAAAGCTAGTATTCATTCACATTTTCTTTTCAAGGCCTTTAAAAGGAGTGAGGGAAGAGGGGGATAAATAGAAAGAGCAAGATATAGATAGGTTTGGGGTGGGGAGCAAGGGAGGGTAAAGAAAAGGGAAGTAAGAAATAGGCCTAAGGCTAATTTTAACAAAATATGTACATGTTATTAATTAGAATCGTGGGTACTGAAGGGTTCAACCTAAAAGTGAAAACTATGTTGACACCCTCCTAAATAAAAAATATTAACACACCTGATTATATTCAAACTGACCCCACCCCCTCCCCTTAACAACCCCCTCCCCATAGCCCCCCTTCAAATCCGCGGAAATCCTACCCCTGCTCCGGACTGTGATCAGTCCCTTGCGCTTTGGTAACGGGAACTGTTATTGAGGGAATCGTCACGCGCTGCACTCTCCGGCCCAAGGGGGACGCAGCTGAGGGGGTTCAAGGGTCAAACCTCCCTTTACGCCTCCATCCTTATCTCATTATGAAAGAGAAGTGGGGAAGATTCCTTACCGTACCTCATAAATACATCACAGAAGATGCACTTTTTAACCAGTTATTCCAGGAAACAATCAATATTATGCAAGTGGAACAAGGTTTTGACTTCCATTGCCATGGCATGGCAAACTTCATGGTGTGGTGTTGTAAAATGGTAAATCGTAAATCAGAAAGGCTGGCTGGCTGGATGGATGGATGACACCCTTGTCATGTTATGAAGGCGTCAATGTTTAACCAAGAATGCAATACATTTCTGTATCGCAGGGAGCTTGCCCAGATCGACCAGGGAGATGTTTTGCCCAGACCCATATATTTAACAGGATTGACTTTTGTAAAGCGTTTGCTGAACGCGGATTAGTGCGCAACTTTTTTAAAGTTAACTCCCAAAATGAGCCTGTGTACAATGTTTTTCATACCGTGATGCGAGGAGGGTGACAGGGGCCTATGGGGCACTATGCCCTAAAAATTTGTAGGCATATTCTTCAATCTGTCCGCGGCGAATATGACCTTCATAGTCTTGTTTATTTGCCAGCACATTCGCTTTGGCTGCCCCCAACATCAAAAGACTGGATACTTTAACATTCAGGTTTTAAAAAAAGCTAGGTTTATGGTGGATTACACTTCGCAATTGGTTATCTTTTTGTTTAATCGGTATAGCATCGAATTTGATATCCTTACATTACATGTAACTGATGTTTAACGGGTAAAGCTATCTATGACAGCGACATTTTGGCCTACACAAAAGCATATTATCTTTTGAAAATCACTTAAATGGAATATCGTTTCTGTGTAGGGAAAGGCTGGCTAATCTATCAACAAGTTACACGGGTTAAGAATGTCACCTAGGTTTATATCAAGGGTTCAAATGGCAGTGTAGATGTGCCATAGTATACTAACAGGGTCAAAGGTCAAGAGTCATGATATACCCGAGGCGATTCCTCAATGTCAATAGTATGTCGACAATGTCTAGGTGAAAATGAAATATGACGCTTCGAGCGAAGAAACTAGGATGATGAGCGACTATGGGTTCCTTGAGGTATTTCTCTAAATCTGGGACAGGAAAATTCTAGAACCGAATAAAATAAGGAGGGCGATTACAAGGCTGGAGCAATGCAAGACGACCTATTCTATAGTTGCGCACACCGGCGGCAATAAAATAAGAAAATCGTGCCGGCGATTATTCGCTCAAGTGAGCTGGCAGAAACAATGCAAGCCCATCGACCTATTCTATAGTTGTGCATATCATTATTTGTTATAGTCATGTAGAGTTTTGACGATTGGGGGATGGAACAGAATAAGAGAAAGAAAAAAGAAAAAAAAGGAACAAAAACAACATGACTTACAATCTGGAAAATCTTGGCTTTTGCCGTGTTCTGACTTTAAAAATCGTTGTTAATTGCAAAGGTAATCTGAAACTCAATGATGAAAAGCAATAAGTAAATATGCGTAGGCCTATCCCTACAAGCCCTCAATGCTACTGAAAAAAAAACCCGCCCCTCGTCTCAATCTCAAAAGGCCTATACACCCATCTCGCTGGCGCCGCTCCGTGAACTTCACAAAGACATGATAGATATGGCGATGCGATATTTTTACGATATGTTATTACTCTCCGTGACAGCATTATACTGTTCTGATTAAGCCCTTGCATGTATCCATATCTGCTTCGGAAAACCCTCCGAGCAAACCGGTACGTGGGGTGTTTGTGAACAACATAATCCAAAACGTAACCGATAGCCTATACTGTGAAGGGTTTCTTATTAAAGATATTATCGACCTGTTTCATACATGCCACATGAACACTCAGACCATGGACCCTATATGCCATGCTCAGACATTGAGAAATGAGCATCTATATTTCCTATTTCATGCTCTGAATATTCGATCCATCCCTGTGAAATAACGAGACGGTACCATGCCGTTTCAGGAAAATAGACGCAGATGAAAACAAATCGTATGCTACATTCGAATATATCTATAATAAACAGAAATAATAATAACGATAAGTAATAATAACTTGGTCTT
Organism: Mesocentrotus franciscanus; assembly: GCA_037976565.1. NCBI lineage: Eukaryota > Metazoa > Echinodermata > Echinoidea > Camarodonta > Strongylocentrotidae > Mesocentrotus > Mesocentrotus franciscanus. The sequence continues at coordinate 14,348,990 of CP137676.1, forward strand.
ATCTATCCAAGGGAGCATATCAGTATTATCATTGTGGGACATGTAATTATCATTAGTCCACCTTGTCAAGTACCCATTCAATACCCCTCGGTCGAGAGTGACACTTTGTCCATATGTAAGCAACGATCACGTATCGAACCCGGGCCTCTCGTCTGAGAGTCAAGAGCCTTCACCAATATACCACAGTGCACAGTTAGGGGTAGGCGAACACTAAGGTATTTCACATGTCAATATAAGGTCTATCTATGGCAACGAGAGGTACACACAAGAATAAATAAATTATGGAGCTATTGGGATCAACTAATTTATTTGATCTTTAACCCGTAATGAAGATAAATTCATTCCGGCCAACCATTTATACACTTAACCGAAGTAGATTCTTTCATATAAAAAAACGTATGAACACTTCAAAAAAGTTTTACAATATCTGTGAACTTTAAATTAAAAGGGTTAATGCACTTACCCACCTGCACAAGGCGAGGAACGTTGGGCTCGGTGTACTGAGATCCCCCAAAAGTTGATAAGTTGACGACAGCGACGACGAACACGAAATGAAAAGTATCCATCCACGTTAACATCGATGATTATAAAACAAATTTAAGAATGATGACGATGTATACAGCGTCGTCAAACAGAGGATCACTACAAAAGTATCATATGCCACACGTCTGGTTCCATTCCTCATTTGCATATCCATCCTAATTTACATCATAAAACGTTAGCAGGCTTTGGGATTCCAAGGCATTATTATTAATTTCGCTAGATAAAATTCATTTCGTCTCAGCAACATGTAAACAACGAAGCAAATTCAAGAAATGATGAAAATTTCCTCTCCATCCGAAGTCCATAACCCCCATCTAAATTTACACGTGTTTAATTCTCTTGTGTAAGCGTTACATGGAAAATTTCTTGTATTCACATTCATTTGCATTATCATTAAATGTATTTCACGGTCACCTGCACTACATAATAATCTGGCTATATCAATAACATGACAAAAATAATGTAGGAATAAAGGGAAAGGTTAACGCACTTTCACTTGACCGACTAATGAAGACAGGTGCAAATTCTTCTCAACATCGTTGCACTATTCTTATCAATATTTACATTGTTTACTTGATTTCTTTTGTTTTGGTGTTGCACAATGATACCTCTGTTTTATTCATACAATGGTATAAGAAACAAAGACCCTTATTACATATGACACTACTTCGTTATGAGAAGCAATCCTTCACAAAGAAGAATTTATAAAATTTGTTAACTATCATTGAATATATTTTAGCGTTGAAGAAACCAGATTGAGAAAATTTAATTCAGACACTTTTCAAAACAGGATTTAACTATATTCATCATCTCCCTTCTAACGAAAATTTGTTTTCTTTCTTAAGTTAACTTTGATCAGTTGATATCATAATAGACAACATTGATCAAAAGAGACATACTTCTTCTACTTAACTTTTGTAGAGACCGAATACTAACTGGTCAATTGATATTTAGCTGTACATGTATAAGTGTGGGTATAGGCTAGTTTTCATGTTATCAGGGAGGTGAACTCCCACCTCCCTGATGTTATTAAGATTTTGCAATACACAACATATTGTTACCATTACCTTCGCTTTTGAGTGCCATGCGGTTTATGGGGGGAAAAAGTCTAGATTTTTCCTTCAGTCAAAATATAAAATCCTTTGAAATTTCCTAGACTGGTTTTGTGAAAAATTGTTTTGCTTTGAGATAGAGATCGTAAATTGGGCCAGTCTGGAACGCAAACTAGGAGGAATGAGACTGAGAGATCTGAGAGATAAGTACATGTCATTTCTTATTTCTCTCTATCGTCCATCTCTGATCACTGCGGTGGCGGGTTGTAATGATAAAATATTAGAGGCTGTCCCATCGTGGTACTTCCTTCCTACGTCACTCTAGTCTATCCTTAAGATAGAATTTCAAGTTAGTCACTCGGTACCATTCCAAAGATTAACTGGGATAAGAGAGAGATCGAGAGAAAATGAAACAAAAATGAAAGAGTGCAATAACGTAGCACAAAAAGGCCGACAGTCCATTTAAGGCAGCCACAAATATTACCATCTTTCGTTATGAAATATTTTCTCAATGAAAGCAAACCTCAGTCAATCCCCATTTCAAGTTCAGATCCTTTATTCCACTTTTCAAATTGTGTTATACTTTAGTCAAGCCCTATCTCATATTCAAATTCTTTATTCCACTTTCCACTTTTAGTTCACACTTCTATGGAATGCTAGGTTTTATCTTCCTCCTTCAATATTCATGACAAAGATAATCTACCAAAGACTTTATTAAAAATCGGTTCATACTCATATTATCTTTTTCTTCCCATTTCATTGCAAAATTAATATTTTGGACAATTTTTATTGCAGGATTAAAATAATCTGTACAGGATAAATGAGTTGGCAACAGGCACTCCATAAAAGTGTGAACTAGTTAAGCCAGGCTTAACTTAGTACGCGCTATCGGAATACCACCCTTTGTCCAAAGATGTAAGCACCGAGAGCGTTTCGAACCCAGAACCTCTCGTATGAGAGTGAAGAGCCTTTATCAATAAACCACAGTGCTCCTAGTATGATTCTATGAATACCGGCCTTTGACTAAAGCATCTCTTTGTTCATTGTCAACGAATTCGCTGGAGATGACTATACCCGAACTCATCTCGATGTCGGAGTGTACCTCTCGAATGATTCAAAACAAAGTCATGTTTACTCTGTCTTCCACAATCAATACATCGACGTAAAATATTTTACTCTTGCTCTAGTTTCTGCCTTTTTTCCTGTCTATCTACCTCGAATAAATTGACACAACCAAGCTGTAAGGCACAGGAGATAACTCGTCAGGAGCAAGAGGGGAGTGTGCCCCCCCCCCGCGAAACTACTTTGTAACAGTGTGTAACCACGTGTACTCGCTTGCCCCCCCCCCCCTTCTCGGGATTAATTAGAAGACAGCTCTTGCTTCTTTTTCTGTTGTTGTTGTCGTCTCTCCCCCTCCTCCTCTCTCTCTCTCTCTCTCTCTCTCTCTCTCTTTATAACTTTCTCTCCATCTTTCTATTCATTCTCTTCGTTTTGTCACTGCTTATTTGCTTTAGATTCCGTCTTTTCGCTTTTAAAAATCATAGCAGCGCTGATTCGTATTTTAAAAATACCCATTTTCAATAGTAGTAGTGGTTATTTTTACCTGACTGCTAAGAAAGCATAAATGCTTGTTAGTAAGCAACCAGAGGACCGACGGCTTAATGACCTCTCCGAGGGACCTGGTAATGAGGATTAATGCCTTACCAAAGGGCACTAGCGCATCGACTTGGTTTCGAACCCGGGTCGCCGGATTACGAGACCACTGCTCTACCAACTGAGCTATCGATCGCGCCTCCTCGATATATTAATCCTTATTTTCCACTCTTAGTTTGAATTTTGTCTGACCATAGTCCCTTCTATCTTTTCATTTGATACTGAAATCTCTCAAATCCACGTTCTTCTGCATCTTTTCCTTTTACTTTGTGTATTCTCTACACCATCCTCTGTCTATCTTACTCATTATCTACCCCCCTCTCTCTCTCTCTCTCTCTCTCTCTCTCTCTCTCCATCTCCATCTCCATTACAGCGCAGCGTTCAGGCACCATGTCCACATCTCAACCAGATAATCCCCTCTCCGTCCCTCCCGTCAACCTCTTCACACGTTTTAATACTGACATGGATCTTATCATGCTTATATACAAGTGAGTAATACATCATTTTATTCTATTACGTCATGCATTCCATTCTTTAGTATCACCATGACAATTACCTGTATAACCTGTATAACTCACCACTTGCATTTGTTGTTGCTCAGAATGGAAACGTTTAGTGGATATTTACTCACTTGTCATGTTGATATCTTTAGTATGAAACTGATCAAAATGGTCTTTTTCTATGTGACTCATCATCATGATCTTATTTTTCTCTCCTTTGCCATCTCCTCCTCCTCATAATCATCATTCTCATACTCATTCTCCATCTTAGCTTCATCCTCATCCTTATCTTCATCCTCATCTTCCTTGTCATCATCATCATCGTCATCATCATCATCATCGTCATCATCATCATCATCGTCATCATCATCATCATCACCATCATCATCATCATCATCATCATCATCATCATCATCATTCTTATCATCATCATCATCATCATCCTCATCATTCTCATCCTCATCATTCTCATCTTCATCGTCCTCCTCACATTACCATCATAATCACCATGACGATCCTGAATGCTATTGATCTGGAAACTCATCGTCGACTTCTTCGTCATCATCGTCTTCATCATTGCCGTCAATGACCTTTTCCAACGTTATCTTTTGACCATCTATTATCCAATCATCACAGCAATGGAACACGTACCGGCAGGGGCGGATCCAGCCGGCGGCAAGGGAGGGGGCCGAAAAAGGGGTCCACTTCGTGCGAAAATTTGAAAACCGTGCCGGCCGATTTTCCGCTTAGTGGTGGGGGTTGTGAGCACAATTTTTTTTTTGCCTTCAAAATTGAAAAAGGGGCCCATCTTTTTCCCTAAAGGGTGTTTTTACATGTTTTTTTCTAGGGAGGGCCGGGCCCCGGGCCCTGGATCCGCCACTGCGTACCGGGGACCAATCTCATAAGATCAACTTCAAGCCTACATAAGTCTTCAATATTGGTAGACCCACCAAAATGGTTAACTTTGCATCTTTCAAAACTAAACGTCGCCTTTAAACATGAAACGCTGAAGGGCAAGAAGCACTGATTGTACCATTTTGTTTTCAAGAGTCTACTTCAGCGATGACTACGTAGAATCGATTGTCACCACATTCACAGCTATTTGAAAGAGTATTGATTCTTGGCTAGCATGGCTTAGAGGAAGCAGCGATAATTATCTCGGGCTCTAAGCGTATTATGTGATAATTAGTCTCGCCTTTTAACTCCTGATCTGGCGTCATGTACATTTATAATTCATAAGTCATTAAGTCTTTACCCCCATGTTTTGAGTGCTCAAATTATAAACCCATACGACGGAAACACATACAGGTGTATCATGCAAAATACATATTTATGAAGCGAGTGTTGTCTGGCAGTTTTGCCAGATTTGTAACCTCTTTTCTCTCAAGGGAAAATCATGCTATTGTATGCAACAGATGCGTTTTCATGCATAAATCTATTTTGCAGGGATCATTTTCGTATTAGATACGTTCCGTCATATATTATAGCATCATCGTCATTACGATAACTACCACAATCATCATAATCATCGTTCTTATCATTATCGTACTCAACATCACATCATCATAATCATCATCATCATCGTCATCATCATCCTAACCATCGTCACCTTTGTCGTTGTTTTAACAGTCAGAGTTACATAGAAAGAAAACAAAAAGTTTTAACCCTTAAGAAGCAAAGCATCCTTGAATGAGATGAAGAGGTACACGAGGAGAAGAAGTGTGCGTGTGTGTGTGTGTGTGTGTATGTGGGGGAATAAAGGAATGTAAAGGACATACGAAGGGGATTGAGCATCAGGAAGAAATGGAGTAATATTTACATAGTACGTATGCGATTACAAACCCTGCATTGACTTGAATACGGACCAGTAAGTTGATCCAGAGTTCGAAAAAAATAACCTCTGGACCACAAGAAAAATAATGATTGGCAGACGTTTTGTATGTATGGTATCCTACCGCTATATACCTACGAAATTAAGTGATTATAAAATCAGATCGATCCTGCTCTCCCCGATAGTCATCATATACCGTCTGCGATAATAATTTTTCTCTTTAATTATAGATAGACCGCTTCCGATTAACCTCATTTGTTGAACATACAAAGTGCATTCTGGTCGATATTGTGGCATGCCCGTTGGTATGTGGCGATACAGAGAATCAAAAGTTAGCCCTTAATTTTGTAGTTTACATGGTTTAGACGTTAAAGGCGTCGTTTAACAATGTTAAATCTGAGATGCATGGCCCTTCGTGTTATCAGTGTCTGTGATATATTTATATATATATATATATTGGGTATTATTGAAGCCCTAAAAAAATTGCGCTTAAAAATGATCATGAAGTGCCTCAAAAAAGTAAAAATCTTTGAGTGACCGGTTTTAACATACTCATTTTCCCCAATAGACTGTAGTGTTATAAAAAAACCGTTAGGAAAACGAAAAATGAGATTTCGATTTCCAATCATAAATATCTTGATAATCAGACAGGCGATCGGCTTGTACAAGTCATGGGATACCTGACTGACCTACAGGTTTATAATTATGATTGCAGCACGAGCTAAGTCCAGGATTTTGATTCAGAATCTGAGGCAATGTTACCGAGTCACTTTAATAATAAAATTTCCGCCTCATTCTTCACTCTAATGGAAGCATTCATACCACTGAACAAATCTTTGTCGTCCTTTTTATATAAGTTTTTTTTCTTCTCGAGACAATGAAATGAAATGTATGATTTCCATGTCTTTATGTCTTTCGGCCTATCCTCCCCATTCCGCCCCCCCCCCCCTCTATCTGCTCTCTCTCTCTCTCTCTCTCTCTCTCTCTCTCTTGAGATATATCACAAAAAAACAAACAAAATGAGCGCAAACAATAGCATTTGTGATTTCTCTTTTAAACACTTCAGTATTTCATCATGTTGTCTATTATCCTAATATGTACATAATTCAGAGACAGAAACTTAAACAAATTGAAATAGAAAATAGTTGTATTGTTTTCAATAAAGCCCGGAGTCCTGAGCTTGAAAAACAAATAACAAACATAGTATGACAAGTATAACGAAGCGACATGCAATAAGAATCCCCTGCTTTCCCGATCTTCAGAATATCTTTCGTCTTACTCCTAGGTCTTTAAAAAATAACACGTGAACGATCTGGACAACGATGAAAATGACGACGACGATTATTTTTTTTATAAAAACATTAATGAATATTTCGTAATAATTATAATTTCAAACAGAAAAAAATTGGGGGATGTCGAAAAATGTCTTCATGTAAAATATTTTTAACAGGCAAACAACGACAGACATTTTGTGTTCAAGAAAAATGCTTGGAAATATCGATAAAGGGAAATCCAACCCAAATAGACAACTACTCTAAAAGAAAGCAGAACAATCTGAGAAACAAACTGCTGAAAGTTTCAATTAAATCTGACTAAAATAATATAAGAAAGTCATGAATTTTTGAAAGTTGTAGTCACTATACATATGGGCACTTCAAATTGACTGAAGCGGTAATGTCAATGTGATGTAGTGCCGGACTACTTTCCCATCTGTTCCAACATATAAAATGACTAAAATTTAATTTTTTCAAAGATGTATTGCTCAGGAGGGTCTATTCTTTTTAGAGGACCTATGATAATAATATGCTATCTATAACATATTTTGAGTAAGGGAGAAGGAACTTACGAGAAAAACAGAAATTAATGATATTTTTGTACACAGCAAATGGGAGAGTTATCCAGGTCATACGTCACAATCCACTGACCAAACTACCAATTTGAGATTCGCATAGACTTAGTGATCTCATATTTTAAACATTCATAACTTCCTTTCAAACTTTTGCCATTTTGTTTCTATTATTTTTCTGCTTTCATACAGATCAACTTATTACAAGGGTTGGACTGCCCTTTAAGACAAAATATTCTTAAGATTTTGATAAGGAACTACTTCCCTGTTAGAAACTCATAAAAAGCGTATTGATAAAGGTAGCCACAAATATATTGTATTACCGCTATTTAATTTCTGTTCCGTGACTCACCACCGCCGTCGTCATGATTGCCAAAGAATTGTTGTAGAAGTGGAAATCATTTACATGTACATGTATTTTATTTTCACCGATAAACTTTATGTCATTACATCTAAAAATAAAATTTAGGAAATGTAAATGCTTGTATATTGATAAATACACCGTTTATGGAGTTTATACCCTGTGTGAAATAGCAAATCATCCTAGAATGAGCATCAGTAGACCGCAAGTTTGTGGACTTGAATTATCCATTTTCAGAATCGACAATTTCATTAACACCATAGATCATGGTTTATTTCAAGTGTCACTGTATCAGCATGATCAGTGACTACTTAACGCGACAAATACGTCAAGTACTGGCTATAGTTTGTAAGGGACCTCGGAAGCGGTTGAAGACCTTGCATAAAAATTAAACGCAAGTCCCAAATACGCGACCCTGATTGGTTGAAAATCAAGTTGCGTTTAATTTTTTGAGTTGCGTTTAAACGCAACTTTTTATGCAAGAGTACCCAGGATCGTGATAGTTGGGGTCTGTTCACACAAGACTAAGATATTATTATTATTATTATTATTATTATTATTGCATGTGTCAGAATATTCCGAGTTAAAAGAATAAAGAGGTAATTATGAAAAGCTACAAGAATATCTGAAACAAAAGACCCTTTTCGTTACAGATCTATGGAAATAAAGATAATGCATGCCATATTTCACAGTCTTCAATGATATCATGCATTTCAGAGAGATGCGTGTGATTTTTGTGCGAAAGACAGTCAACTCGTCATCTCTTTGTAACAGACGGACATAAAAATGCAGCCACATCTTGCCTCTCAAAATCGTTAAGTGCAGTACCAGCTTTCAGCCAACAACAGAGACATTAAATTACGTATTCCATGTGCAAGAGACATATTGAAATCATACGATTTTAGAAGACGATCCGTATTTACAATCATGTTTACATTATGTGCAAAAGATAATATAAAACTTTCTCTTTCATAATAGGAGACCAAATTTTACAGTGGATGGATGCTATTTACAAATACAAGTATTACAGGAAGCCATTAAAAACAAACCCCTTTTATATTCTAACATTTCCGAAGAAAGTGTTCATATTTGCTATAATGATCGCCATCTGACGGCTGATGTTATTACTAGTACTAAAACGCTCAATAAAATGCTATTGCTTGTTGCTATCTTCACTTGTGGGTTGCAACTGGATTTAGTATTTCCAGTGTTCTCAGTGTATTGTACTTCGTAAGGGTCCTCCTCTGAGCAATGAAGTAATGGACTTTGGAATGATGTAGCTCGGAGGGACTCCGTGTTAGGAGTTTGCCCATCGCTGGGGCGTTGTCCAGTAAAGAGCAGGAGACCCGTCTCAGGGTCCGGCACTGTCTTTATGAGCTCAAACTCCATGTGAGGTAAGTTGACCCCTAAGACGTCACATCCTCCTGCTGACGTCACGTCGAGGGTCCGTCCGACCTTCCACGCGCCGCGCTTTCCGCATCCGACGTTCTTGGAGTTGAATCGCTCGACCTCCTTATCGCACTGCGGTGTGAGGTACATCGCGAGACTGGTGAATTTAAAATTTGTGGCGCCCTCTACAATGGCCGACGGCTCTCCTGCTGTTCGCGTTCCCTTGACTGACACAGTGTACTTGGGGAACTGACAGAGCGGGTCGCGGTAGAAGTGGTAGTGACCCTCCCATGTCTGATTGTCGAAGAAGATGAGGTGACGAGTTAGAAAGTAGATGTGTCGAACCTCGCAATGGACGCTGACCCAACCCCCGGATAAGGCAATGTTCTCGTGTTGTATCCGAGGTAGAATGGGGGGCGCGTGCTCACGCGCGTTGTAGACGATGTGGCAAACAGCACAGTAATTCTGAAATGAGAAGAGAGATAAGTTTTTTTGTAATAAAATGTATTACCTAATAATGAAAAATCCTAAATTATCAGGAAGAGTAAAAATTCTTTGAGAGCACTGTAATGGAAGCCTACCAATTAGGACAATTCTATTGTCAGTTTGATGAAAAAACCTATCGTGATTTCAAAATAATTAAAGCTTTACTCGATGTTTTATGTAAAACAATGGATATCACGGTAACACTATTGCATCAAATTCGTACTTTTGAACATCAATCGCTTAGGCCCTGTAGAAATTAGGTTTTACATAATAGCTGAAAGTTTGATTGATTCCATTGCTATGGTGACATAAAAATGGCGTTCATTTTAGACGAAGACAAATCGCTTGCCGAGTGAAGGAGACACCCAAATGATACAAACAATTACTGAAGCTACTCATCTTAGAACACTTATACCCCAGTCTTACCAACGAGATTGATACCAGACCGGTAAAAGACCGTAAAAAAATCATTACATTCCACCGAATGACCAATAATTGGTCGGTTTGGAATTGGTTTGTTGTTGGTTGTGTGTACAGTTGTGACTGAGGTATAAAGTCAATGGGCAGGCGGGGCAAATGACTCGACGGTCTGATTGACGGAGGTCATTGGTTAATTCTTCCAACGACGCGACAATTTCTCGGTAGCGCCAACTCCGACAGAATCAAATCAACTTTCGTCTTGTACTGATGCACATCGATGAGTTTGCTCCAGATTGCCAGAAGATTGCGTTCCAAGTTTCCTTTCAACGCCGTATACAAGCGAGCGACCATCACTGTTTTCATTAGAAAATCCCTAAATCATACAATTTTGTGTACCAGCCATCTGTCTATTCTCTCTATTCCTCAGCTTTTATTTCTCAATAAAAAGCTCAATGAATTCTTGTTCTTCTTTACAATTTATAAAGGTGAGATTTAATATTGTGGATGTATTTTGTTGTGGAAACAAAGGTACTATACGTTACTGTATTTTGTAAGCGAATGAGCATCGTTAACAACTGAAGTTTTCCGTCTCAGTTTATTATTCAGTAAAAGATACCACATCAATGCATGTACGTGTATGTCATAATGTATTATTAGGAGTATTATCATCTGCTATTTGATTCCAGTGTAAATTTTTAATTTACTTGGAATTTACATGAAATGTTATCATTTTATTCAGTCATTTAGTTTTGTTTCAGAAAATGTTCTCTTTGTAATCTAGTTTTCATCAACTTAAAATGATCATACTCATTTCCTCCTCCGTTCCCTAATTCATCTCCTCTAGACAATCAAGTCTTTGCGTGTTTTATTGCGGTGTTTAAAACTGTCCGTATTTCGTCTACATGACAATAATCTTATTTATTTCACATGCGATCCTTTTCACGTTAGTTTTCTCTCCCCTGGAGAATTTGAAGGGGATATAGTGAGGTTGAAGAAAGAGAACAAACATGAAATGTGAGCTAGAGACCCCGTTCCACTGAGTGGCAGGGGTAACCACATTGTTTGACAGGTTGGCCAATATCTAAAGGAGATGTGAAGTGGTTTTACAGGCCAGCAGAGGGAAGAAGATGCGTGGAGAGTGAGTGAGTGGGGTGGGGATGGAATGGGTGAGGGTGGGATGATAGTGAGACGAGGAGGGATACAGATGGGGAAAGAGAAAGAGAGAGAGAGGGAGGGAAGGAGAGTCAAAGAGAGGGAGATAGAGAGAGAGAGAGAGAGAAAGAAGGAGGCATGTAGAGGGAGGGGAATTGAACGAGAGAGGGGGAGTCTGAGACAAGGAGGGATACAGATGGGGAAAGAGAAAGAGAGACAGAGACAGAGAGAGAGACAGAGAGAGGGGGAAGGAGAGTCAAAGAGAGGGAGATAGAGAGAAAGAAGGAGGCATGTAGAGAAAGGGGAAGTGAACGAGAGAGGGGGAGTCTGAGGGAGAGAGAGATAGATATAAGGACACAAGGAACAGAGACAGATTAGACAGAAATAGGGATGAAGAACATACAGAAGGAGAGGAGGAGAGAGATCGAGGGGGAGGGGTAAAGAGAGGAAGGCAAGGAAAAAGGTTTTATAGAAATAGGGAAGAAAAGGGCCAATAACAGAAGGAGGGAGAGAGAAGGGGACAGAGAGAGAGAGAGAGAGAGGGGGAGAGATAGATAGAGAGATAGAGAGAGAGAGAGAGATTGGGGGAGGGCGAAATACATTCAAGAGTGACTATGGCGAATAAAACGGAGATATACGAACAATACCACAGACAAACTATAGCCGAAGGTTGTAACTCCGCAAGACATAGTGTGCCTGGGATCAAAGAAGATAACGTGGGACAGAAAGACAAAACGGAAGGAAATACGCCTATCACATCATTAATGTAAAGAGAAAGATAGAACACCGTTATTCACGCGCTAATTAGCAAATACATAAGAATAAATGACTCCCACAGACTTTGTAAATGTTGTACACTATCTTCTTGGAGCTGCGCGCTATTTCCCATGTTTTTTGCAGCAAAGCAATTTTTGTTCATCACACGGCTAAACACATTCGCAACAGATCGGCTTACACAAAAACTTATCACCCGACAAAGCACATTGGCAATGAGTACAAGCCCCCTTCAATCAAAGATAGTAGTCAGGACTTCGTAGAAGTGACTTCAGGCGGGGCAGTAATACAATCGCAATTCATGTCCTCCCTATGGGGGAATAAAACTCACCCCAATACAATGGAAAGTCGGTGCAGATAATGACCACTTCAACGCATCTCCATGCGAGACACACTTGACGAGACCTTAATGAAACTCTAAACTAGAGATCTAGTTTTTCCGGTACCTTTCCAAATTTCGCCGCATTTTTCCTTTTCTCTCCCCCTCACTACTTAATGTGGAGGAGACATTAGTGAAAATGGAGGACGCCGCGCTTCCTCTGTTTCTTTTACACACAGACAATAAGACACGTTTTGTGATTTCATTTGTTGGCCCATTTAAAACATTTAATCTGATGAAGACATGAGCGAAATCAAAGACGATTGGATTACACTCTCGTATTCGCTCATGACGCGATCATGTATCGCGTAACCCTAGAGAGCCCCGAGACTAGTGGTTGAAAAGTATGATCTCCTTTAAAACGTGGTCCAATGTCAAAGATTTAAAAAAGAACACCAAGGCGCATCTGCCAGGCTGTGGACTCGGAACGGCGGTCTCAGACAAACTGCCTTTTCCATTGATTATTCAAATTTCTGGTAGACAGAATAATTATGAAATTATTATTTAAAGAAAGCAAAGGGTAAAATAGGTTGAGGATGGAGACAAAGAGGAGACGAGGAGCAACATTTAGGAGAGAAGGTGACAGATTAGATTCATAAATATTGGTGCATTAATACACTTGCAACGTATGTATCGTCATAGTTATGACCATTCGTATTCCGAGTGGTGTTATGGAGACATTATTAGGCTGACAAGTGTATATTAGTACCGTCGGTAGTAATAGGCCTAGTGGTGGCGTGGAAGTTTAAGTAGTAGCAGTAGTAGTTGTAGTAGTAGCAGAAGTAGTAGTAATATAGTTGTAGTGGATGTAGTAGTAGTAATAATAGTAGAAGTAATAGTAGTGGTGGTGGTAGTCGTAATAGTGGTGGTGGTGGTATAGTAGTAGTGGTAATATTAGTAGTAATAGAAGTGGTGGTGGTAGTAGAAGTAGTAGTAGTGGTTTTAGTAGTAGTATTAGTGGTGGTATTGGTAGTGGTAGTAGTAGTTGTAGTGGTAGTAGAAGTAGTAGTAGTAGTAGTAGTAGTAGTTATATTAATAGTAGAAGTGGTAGGAGTAGTAGTAGAAGTAGTAGTAGTAGGAGGAGAAGGAGTAGTAGTAGAAGTAGTAGTAGTAGTAGTAGTAATAACAGTAGTAGAAATAGTAGTAGTATTAGTAGTAGAAGTAGAAGGAGTAGTAGTAGAAGTAGTAGTTGTTGTTGTAGTTATTGTTGCTTTTTTAGTTATAGTAGTAGTAGTCATAGTAAAAGTATTAGTAGAGGAGTGAAATAGCAATGAAAAGGATGATGAACAAAAGAACTTGATTAATACCAGAAATAATAACATGTCTTTGAAAAGACCGTGCTTTATTTATAAAAAAACAATAACATAAAACACACACATAAAAATAAAACCCCTTTATATTATGGATTGGGGGAACAAAAGAGTGAAAGACTTAGTTGATACTCGGTTTACATACGGATAGATGAATGGATGGAGATCTTGTCGAGAACAAAGAAATAGGAAAAAGAAAGACAAAGAAAAATAAGAAGTTAATAAAATCAAGAAAAAAAGAAAAAAGAGTCGTGGAATGTTTTCCGGGGCCTTACGAATGGCGACATTACATGGAGAATAAATAAATTGTAAATTTCGGATGAACAAAGAGATATCTCATTCATGAACCTCGGGATAGTCAATCATGCAAATGCCTCCAAAAATCATTAATAATTCATCTTCCTCCATTTTCCTTCATAAACCTTCCTGCAGGACTAGTAAAATTTAAAAAAAGAATCACGTGCTCCTGCCGCGAATATGACTTGTGATCGAGAACACCGCCTCCAGTCGACTTTCGGATGTTGAACATCTTAAATTTTGTTTGATGTTACATGCAGACAAGTCATTCCTAATACCTGGCTCAAATTAGCGCGAAGTTGTAACAGATGAAGGAATCTGGGTCTCTGCCCTCCTTTGCACAACGCCAGTGGCAAGATATTTATTTTTAACAAGAGCGGGGAATTCAGTCCTTTCTTGGCAACATAATATGGTTTTTCATCATCTTATTCTATTTATACTCGGAGTAACCCGTCCATCTTAAAAATTCTAAAGCCCAAACCCCAATATTTTCTTTCCCAAATAGAACCAATGCAATTTTATTAGTATACAATTGTAATATTCGAGTTATACGCCAAATACCAAATGATGTCGTTTTCCCTGAATTAGGTTAAGTACATGTAGATTAATTGGGTCGTGGCTAATACAATTGCAATCGGGATTTAGCCACGGGGTTAGGAAATTTGCGTGGTTTAAACCTAATACGTCGTCATGATTCTCTTTCTCGAAACAGAATACCCTCTATTCATGACATCATTAGGTCTAAGCTGAATGATAACTTGGTGGCAAATCTTCCAAATAAAATCTGAAGCAAATATGGTATATTGCATATTACTTATTATTCTTTCATTATTACAATTTTGTTTGTTCGGAAATTTACGAAGAGTTTTATGTTGAACACGATCCCAAAGACCTTCAAGATATCAAAGCTCTCTTGTGGGGTCTATAGAAATTGCGTACGGATTATGTAAATTGTCATTGTAATGTTCGAACATTTAAAAAGTGACGAATAAAGCTATTGAAACAGCCTCAGGTTATGTTCTTGATATTCTTTGTGATAACGTTATTGTAGCATTACATGTATTCTAATGATCGCTCACAAAACGAGAAGAATGTGAATTAAATATTTTCGAACCAGTATTGCTGTGACAAGGAGATCAATCAGCTTTAGGTTCTCGTACATTACATTCTGCGCAGTGTGAGAATAGATGATGATCTTGGCAATATGCGCAAGGAAAACATAGCCATAATTCAATGCGCTCCACTCCATTCATGGAAAGCAGGCGCCACGTGGTGCAGATAATGTTTCTACATCTCAGGGAACGTCACCACTGCCGTTAACTATTTTCATGTTGTGTGTTTTAATTGGGGTAGCAGAAGACTAGTGTTTCATCCACAAAGCTACAATCCTATCATCATTAGATATATATCATTTGGTATTACTGTAGAAAGGATTTATTATTATTTTAATGTTACCTTAAAATAAAGATGTCGAAGTTCGAGGATAACTAATTCAACTTTATCCATTATTGCCCATGACTGTTCCAAGTACTCAAGCAATTGATATAAATTTTCAAAACATACTTTCCTCGCCCAATGACTTTTTAACGTGAATGTTTAAATCGAATGGTTGGTTTTTTGCAACAGATTTAATATCTTATAACATTGTTATAACCACTTCACATGGCATGTGATCGAACAATGTTTATAGAAAGGTAACAATATCATAAAACCGAAGATAAGCTTATCAGAAGAGCCTAACAATTTCGAAAAACAGTCATCAATCAGGCAGTGCAGACGCACCGCTACAGTTTAAAATAGCATGACCTTATTAACCCCATTCGTTCGTCTGCAATTAATTCGTCTCCGCTAAGTCTTGTTCTCACACCCATAATTTCTCATCATTATCATATCTCTCTCTTGGCGCTTCTATTTCTTCATCAAAAAATTGTTTTCCCTGTTCATCATGTCGACAGGATTAATTGACGTCTTGTGCGCTCTGAGATATGAGTTAATATGATTTACTTTTGTGACAAAATGGTGGCTGTGTTTGCTCACATGGGGTCGATTGACCCCCATGTCGTCTGCAAGTACGGATTTTGGTCACATTTTTCCCGCGGCTATACGAACTCGGGATTGATAGTCTCTACACAAGACAGGACTTAATTATTAGTGATATTTCATGGCAAGGCATCATATAGGTGTGAACTATTTGACTTTGAAGAAACGTATGAGTTGAAGTCACAAAATTTATTGTGAATATTAGATTAAACTGACCATTTTTATAGACCTGTAATTTTATTTACTTCAAATTTGAGTTATAGAGAGATGGAGAGAGAGGGGGGTGAACATTTAACAGGTCGTATGTTGCAGAATTTCTTATTAGAAATCTTTCATGACCGAAAAGCTACTAATTTGTTATAAAAAATACATGGCTTCATGTTCTTATCGTTCCGTCATGGCATGATATCAAATAATAGCCTCTAAAACACATTTAAAAACTTTAATACATAATGAAAAACAAGCAAATGAAAAAAAAAACAAATGAAAAACAATCAAAAACACTAACACTTTATAAAAACTGATTCATCCAATAACTTGTAAGTCTGACATAATTATTTGATTGATCCTGGAGTCAAAATATTCTTGAAATTCGTATGTATTTATCGTGCTCATGATTTCTCTGTTTATGCAAGAAGTGTTTGCATCGCAAAAATTCCATTGAAATATCATGTGATGACAAGCTTTAAAATGGAGATAATTTATATCAATGTTTTCTTTATGACTTTAGAAAATGTATTCTTAAAACTGTATCTGTTTTGCAATTTTGCCACTTTCAATGGTATCGTTTCGCTGCATTTGTTTTTGAACTGACAAAATTTCTTTCCTACGGTATATTGGAAAAAATATCCATCAGTATCGCATTTTGATAAATAAATATACAAAATTCAATATCAAAAATATTTTTTGGATTTAGATTGTCAACGAGTTTGGAGATCAAATCTAAAGCGAAAGGTTTGTAACGTGAGACAATACAGCCAAGTTTAATAGCTTCGGAGTGCACACATTGGCCAGGAGCGACGTCATCTACATGAATATTCATGACTTCGAGTTGGCGCCCACGGTAATCGGTCACAAAATTACGAGGCGAGAAAGAGAAAGTATCAATAGCAGGAGATAGTCTGTACGAAATGAAGTTAGGCATTCTTGACTGATCGCCACGACTTGCCGAGACGACATCAAGTCACTAATGATGCTATCGCACTCCGAAAGCAATTGAAGGCAGTAGATAGGTAGAGTGGATAGCCATCAACTAGCGAATTACATTACGTCACAAAAAGATTCCGAGAAAATGAACACGTCATTAAATCAAGGTGTATGGACTTAGAGACTAGCAAGGGACATCAAGTTTTCGAATAAGCCTTGGTATGAAGATGAAAGGTAGCTTGGAGCAAGGATGTATATTCTGTTTTTTGTTCAGCCGCCTGGTGACATCGCAGAAGAACCAACAATGTTTTTTGGATGATATTTGTTCGAAGATCCGAAGCTGGGGGTAGGTTAGAAGGATGTGACAGGATTGGAGTTTAACTAAACTATAACAAAAATCCGAGGCCTGGAGAGGATAAATGTATCTTGTTATCGACAACTTTTAGTACAGGCCGATCTAACATGTTTGCGAAAACCTATTTCTTCGGGTACCTTATCTCCATTCCTCCCCTTTTCTCTCTGCCTCCTCTCTGTCTCTATCTCTGTCAAAACATATCTCCTTCTATCACCACTCTCTATCTATCTCCAATATAAAATGTTATCTTTATTTTTTCTTAATTGCAGACTCCAAAGAAATAGCAGATTTATAAATTTCAGTTGAATAAAACCGATTTTTAGTTCCCTACACATACAATCATGCTATTATATCAAACACGATCAAATTCGGGGTATGCAACTTTCCTATTCGGAATACAGGAAGTACTATGACAAAATATATGGAGTCAGTGACGCAATATAATTATGATCTCCTTTCATTATGCCCAGGCGCTCGCGTGGAATCATTAATCCATTTATGTTATGTAATAAGTCCCAAGTCAAGACGTGGCGCCAGCTTCGGAACTGGTCACGTGATGACCACTTGTCAACGTATCAGCGCGCCGAGAACAATACGCCAAGATTGACTTGCTAGTGCAGCATCAACGTGATTCAGTGTTGTGTGTATAACTGTAGTGTTTCGTTGCTATAAGAGGAGTGTAATAGATTCAACCCTGCGTAAACGTGTTTGATCGTCGACGAACTGCTGAGATGTGAGATATTGGAACATTAATGACTAAAAGTTTGGGGGCGGTGACAAAATATCCATCCAATGTGTTTAAGACTTTGAGAATTGATAACTTAAAACAGACACCGAAAGAAAAAAGTTCGAAACTAAAAGGTACAGCAATTTTCGAACCCTTGAAGCTAAGAAATACAATGAGGTATATGATTGTCCATTGATAACATATGTTCAATTTTCATTAAAATGCTAATATATAGTAGACTACTATAATGTTTATCATCATGATTTTACAAAGAAAAGTCGCTTTTGTCAATAACGATTTTCGGGAAGGAGAAAAGTACATGTGACTTTCATGTAATGAATTCCAACATATGCCGCTTATTTTTACAATAAAATATAAAATTCAATTTCCTTCAGAAAGGTACAGTATATTGTAATAAAGACGATATTCTTCTCTTGAAATACTATTGAGTGTCATCGACCATGAATAACAATTATCGACTGGTTATGATCAACCTATGCGCATCCTAATAATAATTGCAATACATGGTCAATGTAACTTGAATATAACGAGATGATAAACAATTTGGGGATTAAGGCATGGATCTGTGAACATTCTATCTATGTTCTTTTATTTCAAATCAAATGCAGGTGCATCGTTCACGAGTACTCAACGCGGGGGTATAATCCCTTCCTTTCCTCTCCACCAAGGGCTTTTTGAAATGCATCCCCAACTAAAACGAGACAATATCCGATCTTAGCTTTTATTATCTGGCCGGATCGTGTGCGCTGCATGATTCCCACACCTACCCCACCCCAACCGAACGCTCCTGAACAATAGCGTCCATTTTTTAGCGAATGGAAATTAATTTTAATCCGATTTTTCTTCTCCGTTTCAGTTTGGAGGAAATATAAGCCGCAGGCGGTAGACATTTATTTGCCTTCGGTCCCAGGTACCGGTGGCGATGTATGGCTCTTTGTTCTTCGCCGCCTGTCGTCGGGGTAAGCCGGTACCGACAGGCTTTTCAGTCGGTCTAATCTGGCGTGGTATATTTTGTAATATTATTAACTTTGTGCCGCTGTCATTGAGCAAATAGATGCTCGGATTAGCACAGTTTTGCCCCCTTTTTCTTCTTCGACTAATCACAATAGGAACACTTAATCAATCGCGAATGAATTCAATAAGAGGCCTGAAAATGGTGGATTGTTAAGATAATGATTAATGGGAGCCCATGTTGATTGCTGGCTGAGGTCTAAATTTTCTAGTTCATTGACATCATCCGACACCTTTCAGACTTTTTTGTTTCTCTCTTTCTCTTTCTCATCACATCATCGCTTGTTCGGGCACGATGATTAGATGTAAGCTCACTTTGTGATTGGTCGTTCAACCAATTGAAAATGGAGCGATCAGACTTCAAAAGGCGGTGCCGCTCGTCAGAAATACACTGGGCATCTTTCCAGAGATGTTTTGAATACTAAAATCTTAACAAAGGAGTATTTTTCGATGCAAACATTCATATTGATGTTTCTGGTGTTTTGTGCCAAGCTACTGTGGAGTTTTGAAGCATTATTAATCGTCTTTTCGTGCGGCATAGAAATCTTGGTATTAAGATAGATACAACACTGTAACACCCGAGGGTTTGAAATATTAACTATGTCATCCATAAAATATCAGCAGCTACTAAAAAGGACAGAAGTACATTTACCTTTCCATTTGGAATCCCATGATCTTGCTGAAAATGAGGTTATTTTAGATTTCTCAAATGGAATATAATGATTACTTTAACAACGGATTTGTGTTATTATAAATTATTGTGACCTATTTTTTTTTTAAGTAATGTTTTACACCAGAATATGAAATTAAAATTATTTCAAATCAATTAAGTTATTTAGCAACTGAATAAGTATTCATAATCTGAGATGCATGACGACTCACATGGTTCATGTCTACAACATAACAATCGGGAACAATTAGAAGTTATACATATTATTTACAGGTTTTCTATATAGTGGTTACTTTTTATAATCTCTAGGACATCATTGATGCCATTTGAAAACAAAGGCGCGCATGACAGGCTAGCTTGATGATCTTTCATTCATGAGTTTCTCCCCCACCATGGATCAGTGGCTTTTTTCTATTTGTGCAAATACCTGGGGGCGAAGACGCCAGATTGCTTCATTACGATGGAGAGATTAATTCGTCTTAAAGTGAAACAATAGCATCTTCCGAGACTGAGAGCCAGGAGGGTTAATAAGTCCCTGTCTCATTTTACATATTGCGAAGCTACTGAAGTCGCTTTTAAGAAGATACTTCAGGGGAGAGTATAGGGATAGCAACTTCAGGACCGACATATTTTATCCATGGAAATCTGTTTGTGTAAATAGTTATAATCTATTACCATGATTACATTATCTTATACCCGGCACCCCCACGTTAATGAAATATATACATGTAGGGGGATACGACACATCTCATAGGGTTCCTACACAGAAAAAATAAAATTGCCAAGCCTTAACTTAAAGCTTAAGGAAATGACTTAAATCAATTATGAATTGGTTATCACGCAGTTGCTTGGTTGTTTAGATCAGCAAATATTTAAAAAAAAACAGAAACTTGTTGGAAATGACATTCACTAAATAAGGCAAAATTCGTTTTAGCACACGTTAAACATGTTAAAGCGCGTGTCTGACATGTGTCCACACAGTCATGACACTAGTTCGATTTCTTATCTTCCGTTGCTTCGTAGTCAGCTATTAGATGTTATGTATACATTATCTATCAATATCGTTTGACAGCTGTCACTTGTGCGTATTTTTTAACATTCAATGAATGTTTCATTTGATTTTGTGAGAATCTGTTCCCCATCTTAACTGAAACTGATTTTCTTTTTCAACAGTGCCCCGTCCAACATCAGTCAGATGGACTGAAAAGACACCCAAACGGACAGACAGACGGAGCAGGCTAATGAGAAGGAATGATTGCTGTCGCTTTGCTCAGACACGACTCTCACAGGACCAGGTTATTTCATCCAGCTGATCAACTTTCAGACGGAATGTTGTAGAACCTTGTAGGCTGACTGCTGATGAGCTCAGAAACCAATAAAGGCAGTTGCATTGATTTACCCATGGTGTCTGTCTGTTTTGAAAATTTACCCACATGTAGAGAAAACTTAGGAATACAAAATCCGAAATTCAAAGCTCCTGAAGTTAGAACTTTTCTTCTTCGTCTCTTCGGGTACTTCTCAACTTCCCATCACAAGGGAACATTGGGAAAAACAAGATGCAGAATAAAATATCACATATCGCCTTCCGCTTCAATTTGATTAAACAACGATAACTGTCTATATTTATCTCTCAATAAATGTTGAATTTCGTTAGCTATAACCACAGGGGATTCAATTACTTTTTTCTTCTGCCAATGGGACAATTTTTGTTTAAATGTTGGGCTGTTCAGATAATTATTAAACCTATGGTACCCGAGTGTCAAGCAATAATTAATAATTATCTTACATTGTTTGAACATGTAGGTCCTACTCTATGTTTTGTGCTGTAGCTGACTAGGAAAATTTGATTATATAATGTAATATCACATTTCCTTTAACATTCAACATTATATACTGTGATTTCAGTCATATCTATGAATAAGTTAGTACTTGATCTAACTCAGAGCTCTTAATTCTTCTATGTGACGTTGCTGTGTGTCACACATTCATCAGGTGAATATTCGAGAAGAAAGAAAGGTTGTTGCAAAGAAAATCATCCCAGGTGCATGCAAATCTATCCATCTGTGAAACGCTGAGATTTTCGATAAAAATTGCACAGAGTAGCGTATTCATGCGACTGATCAGACAGCGAGCAACCATGCACGAAATTGAACGAGTGGGACCACATTTTGTGGCGTACAGATCGTATCTGGCCATGCACAAAATCAAGGAAGTGGGGACTATGCCAAGCAAATAATGACCCACACGAATGTTACCAGTGGCCCATCTGCCTCGAGTGATGACTTTAGTTAAGATAAAGAAGATGACGAAGATGTTGCAAAGGAAAAAATGCAAAGGAAATGTCTGGTTCTGTCTCAATGGTCTTGTAAACTGTGATGCAAGATGATGATCAACAGGGGTTATGCTTTGGAATGTAACTTTCTAGTCAGCTAGATTTCATATTTTTAAGGAGCATTAACATTCCAAAGATGGCTTTTCAGACATTGTAGAAGTTTTATTCAATTCCAACATGCTAAAGAAAACGTTTGACACTCGTATATATTGTGATTCATAATACATTTCTGTTACCATTGTTATTTTCTATAGTCCTTTGCTCTATTTTGATATCCCAATGCTTACAACCACTAAAACTTATATCGCGTGTCAAATTTAGAGTGTTTCAGTGTATTGCATGTCATCACGTCTTCTGTAAATATGAGATATATCGCTGGATTACTTTTATTGAGAATATCATAATGGCGATGCTCGCTCGTAGCGTTGTTAAATCCTTCCAACAGTTCAACGAAACTTAATTTACCCTATATTGTAACCAAAACAGACGAGACCATTTAACGTGATCCGTGTTAAGAGTAGTCGGATGCGATGTCGGTAACTCGACAACACGACATCGGCTTCCATTTCATTTTCCCCGTCGAAAAAGGCAGAGCCATTCACGGTTATACATGTTGAAGACCGGCAAAGTTCAAGTCGAGTGAGGTCCTTGTAGAATGTTCTGTGGAGTGGGATTGCCGGTGTAATTCCAGATCCGATAAACCCCGAGGTCATAAAATCTTGAAAGCTTGATCCCACCGCTGCCACCATAATTGTTCATCACGCTCTTTGCTAATAAAGAAGAACACTAGCAAAGAATGTGTGCACTACTACATTCCCACCACTTACCAACTAAAAGGGGTTGTGCTCTACAGCAACGTCAATATATATTATCGAAAATTGCAATGGCAACATGCCCTGTGGCAAGTGCACGTTTCTGGGCTGTGTCGCGCCCTAAGGGGGTAACATCTCATCTCATCGGGGATCTTAGTTTGGTAAAGACGCGCAATTCACTGCGTGTTTACCTCCCGGAATTAGCCAGGCTACAGACTGGGAATGTCTTATTTCTGAGACGCCAAGGGATATCTTCGTGATCAGTCTGAAGAGCAAGGAAATGCATGCACCATCAGTGAAGTCCCTTTCTCCATTCCTGTACTAGAACATGTTTTAACAAGGCCTATATTATATTCCTATAATAATTTGTACGTGTCTGCAAACACGCCAACGCCGTAATTTCCCAATCATGGTAATAGGCAAATTTTAGACGTGCATTTACGAAGGGCTTTTCATCAATCCCCTATAACCTGTAACATTAAACAAGAACAGACTCCTGCAAACACTGATTAGTGTAGAAATGGTCAGGTTACATCCTGATAGTACTTTGCTATTTCAGTTCAGCCCAAGGTCTGCATAATATTAGTTCTCAACTTGATAGGACAGGCCTTTCAGTTTTTTGCGAAGATACATGGATGATCTTCCACTTTCAGAGTCGATGCGAGGCAACAAAAAGACCATAATTACCTAGGGACACATCTAATTAATGCAGATATTGTTGCATTAGTACATGTAAGTTCTCTTATCAAATATTTGAATGATTAAAGAACATGGTGACAATTTAACACGAATACATTAATTCTTTTTCATTGTTTCAAGTTACCTATAGCACTATATAGAAAATACTGCGCGAAGTTTATTCTGGCAGGTGTAATTCTATTGCTTTTTAACAGGTGCATAATCTGATAATATAGTTTGTTACGCATTAAAATCGACGCACGTGTTATTTACGGGTGGGGGTACATTATATACACTACGGAAATAGGCATAGAGCTACTAGTTTCCATTCATAGAAACCAGAGAGGTGGAAGCAATGTGCTCTATTCTGCCAATCGAATATCAACGAAGCGAAATGCTTAAGCGTCGCTTCGTTTGCAAATCATGCATAACAGTTGTTCTCAATTCAACCAGTTTACCCCAGGAGTTCGGAAATGTGGTTTCGACAGATAACCCGAGGGCGGTGGTGGGCATATTACCAAAATGCGGAGATTTTTCATCAGCAACTTTTCATCCTTAGCCTCTATTTATCTCGTATCTGCAAGCTATCTGAAAACCTGAAACATTCCTCTTGCCTTACAGTGTTGATTTACATAAAATAAAGGTTCTATATTAAAACAAATGTTATCCTAAATTTTCACACGTTTGAAGGATTTTCCTTGATTAATATTACTGTACAGTCAAAGTTTTGTAATTATTCCAAATTAAACATCTCTAAATTATATTGTCTTTCAGTTCTCAAGAATTCTAACACCAAACTACCAATTAAACAAAAAAGTTTTTGATTCTGCAAAGATGCTGTATCTGTTGAGAGCCAGGAGGGCGTTAACTCTGTGTTAAAGCAATGAGTTAACGCCCTTTTGGCTCCAAATAGACGCCTTATCAATTAAGGAACATGGACAATTTTAATTTTTGATTTTTAAACTGCGAGGTTTCTATCTTGCCATGTTGAAAACATTATTCTTTGCTTGCCTGTAGGAGATACTTTGCAAATCGTCAACGTGGGAATTTCTGGTACTTAGGTTGAACATGAAAATGGAAATAAGCATTCTACCATGTTCAACGATCACTACCAGGGGACATTACGGTCTTATTGCGATACCATGAGGTGTTTCTTCTTGAAAGCTATCTCGACAAAGCAACAGCTCATTCAACTCTTTTATTTAGCATAACATGTGAAGGACATACATCTTTCGGCACAACTGAATAAATCCATGTTGATGAGCACATTATACATTGTAACTCTATTAGCCATTCAAACCTTGTAACTCTATGCATCAATCCGACGATCCATACCTATATTGCAACGGACACGATGAATGTATTGTGATATTCAACACCAATTACTTGGATAAAGATTAATTTTTCTGCATGTAAACCATTACGAAATGTTAAAATGAACCACGGATATTAAAAATAAATATGAATTTAATTTCAGTATTTGTCCTCAGTGAGCTATCAGTTAAGTGCATGGGCGTCGTGTTATTGCAACACCTTGTCGTCAATAATTTGAGGTAAGTTATACCACATGTCGTAGTTGGTCCATTCACATTTCAGCCAGCGTAACACTTGCATTCATAGAAGAATAAATAATAAAAAATTGATAGATGAATCATGCAATAATCATAACCCAATCAATGTACTTTACTGAACTTTTGTATAAAAAATCATTCTGAAAAGAGCCAAACTGCATTCGAGACCTTGATTCCTGGAGATCACCTTCATGAAATCCAGGGATACAAAGGTGACTGTCCTGCCCTGCATGCACTTTTCTCAAATGTAACCATCCTTCGTCCACTCTAAAGCGATACCAACACACACAAAGACTCCAACATTTACACAGGCCAGACACATATGAGTCATGGAATGATTCTTCCAGCTCTGTAACTTCTGAATATTGGTACGGTTTGGGAGTTCAGGAGAACTCTTCAAGATCACCATCATCACGCTCATAAGTCGACTTTTAGGAGGAAGTACGGCGGCTGGGCTGCATGGCAATGATTGAATGCTATCCAATTTACGACTATAAAATAAGAAGTTTTTTTTCTCTCCAACCAATGTTAAATCAAATTCTGATTTTATTAGTCATGATGAGCCAATAATCGGTGGGGCGTACTTCATTTTCTCCTGAGCTAGGCGAATACATTGAGAAAACATTGAGCATTCAAAATCAGCCGGCTCTTGGGGATACATCTATCTCCAGAACATATTGACGGAAGACTTGAAAGCTGTTCACACATTCGGATCAGGAGGAAGAGTCAATAGGTAAAGACTGGTTCTCAATCCTTATCATGCTGGTAAAGCCATGCTGGTATATCACGCATCAGCATGCTATCACACATGCGAGAAAGGGTTGGGAACCTATCTAAAAGCGTGGGGGTTGCTGGTTTGTGTGAACGAAGCTCACGAAATGAACATTATTGGGAGATGAGAGTTGATTGATCGAATGTTGCAATTAAGTCCATTGCCAACATTGCCAATGACGGTTCCCTTGAACTTTGAAAAGACTTTACAGACATGAACGGAAACCTTTATTGAAAGGTCAAATCTGGTCAAAAGAGTAACTCTTTGCTCTCCTTCTTATACAGTTGATAGTGATGTATTTACCAATATAGGTGTATCAAAACTATTCTCCATCATGATCATTTTGCTTAAAATTCTACAAAGCTGTCACAATACCATTTTACCAATACCATCTGTCATTCAAACGAAGAAGAAGTAGGAAAAGAAGAGGATGAAGAGGAAGAAGAAAAAGGAGAGGAAGAAGAATAAGATAAAGAAGAAGATAAAGATAAAGAAGAAGGAGAAGAAGAAGAAGGAGGAGGAGGAGAAGAAAATTCTCAATCAAGCATATCGGGTGCTGCTGAATCCTAATGAATAATTGTAGAAATGTTATCCGCATATGATTCAAATTTATATCAATTATTTTTTTTCTTCTCAATGCAGGTTTTGACTAACTGACTATATATAATTAACCCACTTTATGAGCATTCCTTTAATTCGTTCACTTACCGAAAACGAATGAAGAGCAAAGGCTTAAAATGTGCTAGAAATAGAAATAATCAAAATCGGATAAAGAGAAAATAGAATCCTTCTGTTCAGAACGCTTTGCATACATTTATTTCAATCGTCAGCGTTCAATCAATTTCTCCACTTTAATCTCCTCATTTCATATGCGCTATTCGATCAAATCCGATGTTACGATTCACCCTCATTTTCTCATTTCTGTTCGTCAAATTGGACATCTATTTCAACAAAAGGCTTCCTTTCAGCATATGTATTATTCAGTCTTTTATTACTTTAGTTTAACAAACCAAAAATGCAAGGAAAAATTAATTTGATTCTTTAGTGAGTTACCATCTACTGTAGATTGATGAGTATCATTTCGCCAAACAATTATAATTGTTGTCATTTTGAGTAAGACTGCTTTAAAGCCTGTCTGCACTAGTTTGGCCAGGAGGGATTAGACCTCCCAGCGTGGTCACTGACAGGTGGTTACTTCATCAAATCAGCTCTCCATTAACATAAGACAAAGGAGATCATGGGGGGACCAACGGGTACCGCTTAGGCATTGTTTGCTATATAGAGGGCGCAAGTAGCTACAAGTAGTGCAGTCCCGCTTTAATTCGTCTACAATTCAGAGTACGCACTATTCCCTGCTTCTAATTATTATGAAAATGTATGATGTACATTACAGGCATATTATGGCGCCATGCAATTTAAGCAAATAATTGCGCTGAAAAGTTCAACTTTTGTCGCTAATCAATTATTTTTGCTTGCTATGCATTTCTTTTACTGATTAGTAAATTTGTTTGTTGCAGTTCTAAAACCTTACAAGACTTCTACCAGTGGAAGGGGGAAATTCGAATCACTTATGTGGAAGAACTTGTTCGTTTAATGAATAAGATTTCTACCAAAATATGTCTATATCTAGGTTCCGCTCTTTCAAAATAGCAAAAAGATCTTAATTCTAATATGAAATACATAAAAACTCTAGTCCTTCTGATATGTTCATTATCAAGTGTATAGATTTACACTTAATTGTACACAGTTTTGTCGCCTTCTAATTTGGAGTAAAATTCAAAGAATATACTTGAAAAGACGGGAAAATCATCCAGAGGGATGACACTGAAAGTCATATTCGGGTACCATGACATCCGGGTTACCTTGACCACAAACCACGTGAAGTCATCCAAACTTTCATCAACCCGAGAGAGGAATACCCCGCTCCTGGGATCTTTATTGTCAAGAGGGTCACCATCCACTAAAGATATTAATACATAATTTCTCTCTCTCTCTCTCTCTCTCTCTTTCTCTCTTTCTCTCTCTCATCTTTCCCTTCTCCCTCTCTTGTATCATTTGGTTAAGGAGACCATCATGCCGATCTGTTTTAATTCAATTGTGGCCCTTGAACTTTCATTCACATGCATAAGGATGACATGAGAAGGCATCCTCGGTAACCCTGACTACAAAATTACTTTGACCACCAAGCTCATGAAGTCATCCAAACTGTCATCGACCAGAGGGAGGAATGCCCCGCTCATTATGCCGATCTGTTTTGATTCAATTGTGGCCCTTGAACTTCCATTCACATTCATAGGGATGACTCGAGAAGGCATCCTCGGTAACCCTGACTACCAAAATTACTTTGACCACCAAGCTCATGAAGTCTTCCAAACTGTCATCGACCAGAGGGAGGAATACCCCGCTCCTAGGGTCATTATTGACAAAGGGGGTCATCCTCCTCCACAAATATTAATACATTTTCTCATCCCATCTCTCTCGCTTTCTCCCTCTCTTTCTCTTCCTCCTTCTCCTTCTCTATCTTCTAGTCAATGACACTGGAAAGCATCTTCGGCTACCATGACAACAGGGTAACCTTGACCACAAACCACGTGAAGTCATCCTAATACTCATCGACCAGAGAGAGGAACACCCCTCTCCTGGGGCCTTTATTGACAAGAGGGTCATCCTCCACGAAATATTAATAAATTCCCTCTCTCTTTCTCCCTTTCTCCTATCTCCTTCTCAATAAGATCATTATGATATTCCATATCATCTCCTATCTCTATTTTGCCTTTGGGTTAGAGGAAGATTGTATTGATGACTTCTTTAGTGAGTGAGTGACTCTTCTTCCAGCCCAAGGAGATGGGCAGTCAAAACACTTGAGTCATCTTGCCTCAAGATGGCGGACAGACAACCTGTCTTTATGTTTACTCAGTGAGATATTGTTAACCTGAAATGAAATAGTTTATTAGTAAACCGTTATTGGTTTCACGCTTATACGTCGGCTCAGGCATAAGAGGATTTTTTTAAAGTCTTTGAAAGTGAATTGACAGCATTTTTCTTACGTAATAATAATCGTTGATGATCATTAACAATTGTTATCCAAATTAAGGCTACGTACATGTATTTGTAGGAAACCTTATTCTGAACCCTGCTTCTGCACAAATGTCCTGACGCAATGTGTACTGTTTCTTTCTACCCATGCGTATAAATGGGTATCTCGTAGGAGGTGATCATCGTTGTGTTTTCGATTTGGTTTCATACGCACAATTTTAAAATAGCGCCTGGGTCGTAAGCCCACCACGCATTGGAGAGTGTGCACTTTAAGTAAAGAAGTGTTGTTTGATTTAATGGCGGGAGGGGGACTGTCTTGGATAAGTAATTGAACAAATTAAGTATAAACAAGGTATAAAGTTTCCTTCCATAATCAGACAATCCAAAATATCTGAGATCTATCAAAATGTCCCTATCCATACATGCGCAGAATAAAAAAATATTTAACGTTTAACATGAGAAGCATGTTTCGTCACGTTTACACCCTTATCGTGAAGTTCAATCCTTTAAGCTGAAAGACAAAATATAGATTATCCTTCATGCTCTCACATTCTACACCGTCTCAAGTGCGAAAAATATTGAACATTGCATTCTTTTAACTCTCAACAAAATAAAAATGATCGTCAATCCCAGCAAGTCGAATACTTAAGTCTCCATTTCCATATCTGGCGACCCTCCAATGTAGATCAGGCTTTACATGCTGCTTCAAGTAGTATCGATGCACTAAAACAGAGGGAAAGGGATTGTCCGAACCCGCTGCGCTCTTCCCTGAGCCGGGGGCCAAGCAGGGATGCGAGGAAAAGACAGAAAACACCGTGTAATTAAATAGTGGATATTGAGTATTAGCGCTGAACCTGTCATGATATTAATGTTCCGAGGAAACTGTGAATTTATGAAACAACGCGTTCAGACGGCTGCATGTGTGAACTCAACATTAATAAGTCAAACTGTCCCGAAGATGTTCTGGCTGCTCGTCACGAATGCTTGAACACATCTTTTGCGTAAAGAGATCAATAAAGCATCTCAAACAAAAAGGTATCATTTTACGCGAGATGCAGTAGCTGTATTTATATTTACAATATACTAAATACCTAAATCATCACGCAAAGTTCTGTACAAATATGAATACATATTTACTGTCTTATGTCAATGGAGGAAATTGTCACATGGCTTCAAAGGACAAGAGTTATTACCACTGAAAGAACACCGTTTACGAACGACAAGCCACTTTCTAACTAGCTAAAAGCGAAAACATTGGCGAAACATGAACATCTCTTCTTCTCGACTAAACAGAATAATCCCCATTACGAAGCGGATAAACTCGAGTGTGAACGCATTTTACAGTGTAGTTTGGGATTACCCCCTACTTAGTATGGACGGCACGTAATAATGGCAGGGCGCACGATGCAATCTGATATAGCTCTCCAGAAAAAGAAACGTATATGAAGAATGGGAAGAAAGTGTGGAGTGCTTGCCATGAAGAATGAGACACAAAGAAACTGTGAGGGAGAGAGAGAGAGAGAGAGAGAGTACGTTGAGGAGATTGAAGAGGATTAGACGAGAGAGGCTGACAAAGAAGGAAGGAGAAAGAAAGAAAGGAAAAGAGCGGGTAGCGTGTAGAGGAGAAAGGAACAGATAGATAAAATGTACTCTGACGAAAGCTGAATAGTTGGGTACATCTATTGACAAGTACCGGTATATAATATTTTTTTAATGAGCGATAACAAACTATACGGGATAATTGAATATTACAGAATGATCAACTGGTACAAGAACAGACAGGAGAGTGAGAGAAAAGAAGAAAAATATCAAAAACTTAATAACGTTTATGCTATTTGGAAAGAGAAGGAACAAAATGGGAAACTAATTCAATAAATCTAAACTGTAAAAACAAAAATCGAAATTAGAAGGTTGGTGAATTGGGAAAGGCATAAGAAGGATGTCAATTTAGAGATACAGTTCAAGACACACAGAGAGAGAGAGAGAGATAGGGAGAGAGAGAAAGAGAGAAAGAGGGGGCAGTGGGGAGATTGAAAGAGATGAATAGAACGAGAGAGGGAAAATATCTGATCGTCAGGGAAAAAAAATTAGGATTTTAAAAAGAATGAGAGAGAGATGGGACAGAAAGACGGAGAGAAATGACATAACGAGAGGGAGGGGAGGGGCACAGGAGGGGGAGAGCCTGCATATGAGAAAGGAATTACCTCGTACGTCAGAGGAGAGAAGGGGGAATAGAACAGAATTGATAGAGTTGATGATCCGTAGCATTATGTATTCATATTGGAGGCCTAGGTTCGGCCGTGATCGTATTATACGTCTACCACGCAACGACTGAAACAACATCGCCAAAATCAAATCTCGCCACCGAGATTGAGTTATGATGGCGTTGATGAGGTCCACAGAGAAACCATCATTGACGATGATGGATGCTTAAACATCTTCATAATAAAAATAATGGAGATTCACATTTTATATCGCGTGGTTGAATACGGTGCATTTGATATTCACGTCTATTAGATTTGAATTTTTGACAGAATTCCGTGTTTGACACATTTTAAATGTGATTGTTCTTCAATTCAACCCAAGATTGCGCCTTGCCTGTCTTACCGATTCTGCCATGACTCTGAGAAGTAGACAACCTTAGATTTGGTTAAACCCAAACGATTTTTATATAAATATATAACAAAGAAGACAACTGTGATTCAGTGATATATCCCCAAGAGACAGTTGAGATTGGAATTGTGCAAAACACATCGTAAACAATGACAAAAGAATAGCCACAGTAAAGAATTGACAGATAACAAAAGCATTTTCCACCCTAGCAAGAGACACGTTCACTCTTGGCTTCAAGCAGAAAAAAAGTGAGAGTCGATAACCATTGCCTAATAGTAGTCTCATTTTACGTCCTATCCGAAGGAGAGTAACAGATCAATTTGGACAGAGCCAGTACTGACCGTCCCCATACCAACATAAAAAACCATGGCCATGACCATTCTGGGCGATCCAAGTAGACTTTGACTTGATCCTCAGCAATGCAGTTGCGATGCTAATGTTTGGTTACACTCATTTTCATGATTTCTGCATCATTCTCACAGCATAGTCACAATCAAAAGGACATTTCGGTCATCAAAAGACATCACACACTCTGGAAGGATGTACCAGAGGGTATTCAGGTTTAAGAAGAGGGAACTACTCCAAGAGCAAAAGAAAAAAAGAGAAAAGAAAAGAAAAAGAAAAAAGAACCAACTAGGAGAAAGAGACAAAGGGAATTCACTCCGACTATCAGAGGGTACAACACAAACCCTTGAGGGGAACGATACAGTCAACCTACGAAAAGGGAGAAGATACCATGAAAAGCCTTACCATGCTTACCTCACTATCATCATCATATTTCCTCAACGGCGTCTGGTATCCTTTCGATCTATGGACTATCATCTGTGCAGGATCGGTGTGGATATCTCCTAGATAGAGGGTCTCAGACCTTCGAACTGTCCCGGTGTCTTCCATCCGTCTCTCGTAGACCTCCTGTCGTATCAACTGGAGCTCGTTCATGGTGAATCCTAGACCCGGTGTGCAGTCTATCTGTACGACGTCTCGTGAGTTATCCAATACGATGTATTTTCTGAAAACATGGAAAAGACAAGTCATGAAACAGAAAACGGTAACTACAAGGAGATGTTTTGAGTAGCTTAGCTTTGAAATTGAACCAGATTCAGTGCAAATGACTAACTCTATGTTAACATGCCTAAAACATATGGTGTTAGAGAGATGTTCAGGTCAACTATCTGAACTTCGACATGAATGACCATTTACTTCTTTAAGAAAAGATTATCCGACATACCAGGGCCTGTGCTCTATCCATCTAAATGTTATCAAACGATCATAACAGGTGAATTGGTTAATTTGTCACCAAAGACTCTTGGTGGAAAATTCAAACTATTATCTCAACAGTCAATCGAGGCTCGTTACACTAAACAACACAACAATCTGCAGCTGCATCACGAGCGGTTGGTTATGTTGTATTAACGGTTTATGCCATGATACTAATCAACTGTTTAAAGTATTCTATAATGTCAACTTATCCTCGTACCTGAAGATCGCAAGTGGTTGGTTCGGTTCCACCATCCCCGGACAGCTTCCATTCAGCTGCTGCGCCAGCATCATGGCGAATCTGTCCTGGAACACTGTCAAGGTTACCTTCTCCAACTCATAAAGGGCTTCGTTCGCCCCATCGAGGGTAAAGGTCAGTCCTCCGACGGTGAGCTGGCCCCGGACCCGGTAAGAGTAGGCCGGGGACTGGCACTGGTTGTCCGAGTAGTAGAACTGGTAGAAGGTGAAGCTGTGGTCCGAGTGGAACTTGTAACGTCGGGTGAGGAAGGAGGGTCCTGGTCTTGTCTCGCAGCTGTAATGGAAGAAAGAGTAATGTAAATCAGTGTAAATCAAAAGAATATCGTTACAACACATAATTAGACGTCTTGTTTGCCTACAATTCTTTTGTTTTCTTTTTTTCATACTAAGGACCAGTACAACATTAAATATGTAATCAACTACAAAACAACCACCATTCCTTCATATTTCTTTAACACCTGTGCTTTAACCCCCTAAAAAAAACAGATGAATTTAGCCTTCTCTGGCCGTTCTCTATCTTTAATTTTCTCTACAGGCATCATATAAAATAGGAATGTGACAATGTGACAATGATTATCACTTAAAGATATCATAAAACAAATTCGAATGTATGATCACAAAGTTCTAATACAAGGAAACACCATTAAGAATGTACACTCTACACTAAGTAAATAAGCAAGATTAGTGGTCAGGTTTATGCCTATATGGGTAAATTTTCCCCTGTTTTGATTACTGTTTACGAAACGTCGGACGAAAAATCTCTCAGTTGGGTTAAAAAGAATTCGAATACCTGTGTGACAAGGTGGCACCAAGGTGGCACTCATGTATCATGCTTTATACAACAACACTATGACATTAATAAGTGTCTTCTGAATTCCCTTTTCTCCTTTCTGCATTAATTTCATCGTTCTTTTTACCATTCATCGTCTTTCATTGGAAACATGTTCATCATCATTTTGCCACAAGCAATGCCACCGCTATGAAAACGTCTGCCCCTCCATCATCTTCAAAACCATCTACATCATCATCATCACCACTCATGCGGCCACATAACCTCCTTCCCCACAACCACATCAAACCTCCCTCCAATCGTTACAATGCAAACACTTTCCACAGATAATCTTCATTACAGATACGAATCAGTGGCGTAGTATACGAGGAGACATTCGGCAGTCCCCCCCCCCTGGTGAAATGGGGGAGAACAGAGAAGGAAAGGAAAATATGACTGTGGAAAGGGATGATAAACGAAGATGATCAGAACCTTCCCCCTAATATCAGTGGCTTCATATTTGCCTTCCGATCACCGACTAAGAGAGGTCCCTCCCATATTGCCAATGCCCCTCAACGTCTGCAACCATGCTACACTACCGATGAAGATATCTGTAGCATGTTATGAACGCAAAAATGAATCATCTCTGCGGATCCATTCATGAGGCAGGATGGAGGACAAAAATCTCGGATAATGACAGGGAAAATCGTTCAAATTGACCGAAAAACTAAAAGTCACACGGTTCATTAGGGCGATCGTTCATCCCAGCGACGGGGTAAGTTCATTACCCCCATTCCGACTGTCATCTTGATAGTCTATACATTTCAGACGCATATTCATCTTTTAATCGATATCTTGAATGAAATTATTCTGTTTCACAATCAAATGTAAGTTATGCAATAAATACTGTTTATATCTTAGCCTACACTTTGCTTTTATTGTGAACGACCGAACAAATGGAGCCAAATTGGCATCTTTCAGGCCAATCTTACGAGAACTAGTAACGGTAGTGAAGAAAGATTTATCCCTTTAAACTGTATACAAATATAATGGTAATAAAGGAAGAGGCAACTAGCCATCAGAGTATGAGCTTCGAGACTACCAATCCCAGCCAGTTTGACACGTGTGGCATCGATCGGTAGAGAGAGATTGTACAATCTAATTAAGATATCAACTCATCGCTTAGCCAGAGCTCCAAATGTCGAGCAGCAACTGACCAGCTAATATCGTGGTGGATATTTAAAATGGCGACTGGAAGGCAATCAAGGGCAACATTTAAGCACCGAATCCTATCAGAGGGCACAAAATTACTATTGATCGATATACGTGTATTGATCAGGATAAGTTAATTTAGGCCTACATACATATAAGAACCACTTGTTGATTTTTGGTCTAGAATCTGATTTTTGTTTCAAAGACACATGCAATTCCAGATTACCGAAAATTTCCAACAGGCTTTGAAATACTACTATTACGTCATTTACACTGGCAAACAATGAAACCTATGTAGGTGTTATCCTAGCTAAATTTGAAGACAGATACATTCCTTTATGAATGTATTGGTCAAATTAAAAAAAATGCTATCAAAAGGTCAATCCAGACCAAAATGTATTAATAAAGTACAATCATTTTCTCCCACATTACATGTAGAGTTCATCAATGTGGACGAGAACGGGTGTGTGGCACTAACATACAATTTCCGTATATGGCGTTACACAAACTCATTAAATTGATGTTGCAGACAGAGGATAGTGACTTAATTAAGACAAGAGGCATTCCAAGGCAACTCGATTTCATTCAAGATTAGAAGGGTGGTCTAATTCAACTGTGATAACTTAACCATTATCACAATGAAATAAATATTCGAATTAATGAACACAATGAAAGCTAAGTCGCATGATTGACACAGCTGATGGACAGATGAACATTAACAAGAAAATCAAGATTGAGCAGACAAACACAAAAATGTAATGTGGTGTTTGATAATCCAACAAAAGAAGTAGATTATGAATTCATCAACATTTTACTACCTGATGCTACACATTTGTTGTTGTTGTTTGTTGTCGTTACTGTTTTGTTTTATGTTTGCTGGTAATAACCTATACAGTATATTTTCACGAAAACTTGACAAATGCGGTGCACTTAAATGTTTTCGAAGCTTATAATTTAGTACCAACATGAAAAAGGTCTCGGTTGTAGAATGCATTATTACCTATCACCACCTCCAAACATGCACAACGTAATTTGTGAATGTTCTGGCCTCAAGAATCAACATCACTCTCTTGTTTTTTCTCTTGATTCTCGAGTGTTGACGAACTTGGTTCTCTATACATAATATACCCAAATAATCACCCGCGGATTCTCGACACAGCTACGGATGACAGATGTCCTTGGACGAGTCAAGAACGAGTTTAGACTTGGCGGGAATTGACTATGAAATGGCAGGACTACTCACACATCTTGAATATTAACCATCTCAAGTTCACTACAAGTTGTCAAGTCAAGGTTTTCTTTCCAATACAAACACCCAAATATAACTTCTACATATTTTGGCGGATTTTTTAAATCGGAAATGGATCACGTGATCTTTCTCAAACATCTTAGCTGCCTCATAACATGGACTTGCACATGGCTAAAAACAGTGTAATCCGGCATATCGTGACTTAAAAAAAACTTGTGAAATACACATCTTAAATACGACCTTTAACATAGCTAACATTCTTCGCCAATGTTCTGGCCTCCAGGAATAACACAAATCTCTTGTTTTTCTCTCGTGTCTCGATTGTTGACGAACTTGGTTCTCTATAAATAATATCCTCACATAATCACCTGCGGATTCTTAACACAGCTAGGGATCACTGATGTCCTTGGAAGAGTCATGAACGAGCCAGGTTTGGACTTGGGGCGAATTGATTATGATATGGCAGGGAATATTTGAGATGATTTCTCACTACCCGGATGTCTATGATATTGAAAGCTCATGTACACATCTAAGACGTCTCGGAAAACTTTCGTCAGATATCTTGGATTTTTAAGATGCCTAAGCCATAAGCCACCGCAGACTGGTAATCTTATCTTCATAAGGCGCTCAGACGTGAAAGTTAATTATCCAGATTGCTAGTTGTGATCTAATTAACCTTCTGATTTTCTAACCTTTGTAACTTCTGTCATAATCCCATATAAATTATTATGACATATACGGCCTAGTATCATAAGTGATGTCTTGGATTTTTTGCTATATTCAAAATATGAAAATTTCATCCTCTATCTCCTTATTACTGAGACTTAATTCAAACATGCTCATGGCCTTTAAATTGTTAACGTTCCATACCAGTGGTCTACTATTGGTATAATTTGGGTAAATCCCATTTACCTGCAATGCGGATACGCACTGCACTTGCGTGGCGGACTCTACCACATATAGGTCACGTGATTAACCGCGTGTCCACGTGATAGGCATTACGCTCCAATCGCGTTCATTCATGTACAGTTTTGTTGAGAAGGGTCAGTTCACGCTTAAAATCTCAAGATCTCAGGTCGAAACTTGTCGAAATGAAATTTCGCGATGATTCGTGTTAGTCTGAATCCACCTGTTGTTGTTGTCACTCGATAACATTGTTTTTTTGGAAGCATTCGTCACGGCTATCACATTCGTCACATTTTCGTACTCTCCCAGGATTGTCTAAGCATGCATAGTGAGAGTGCGTGTGTTCATATCGCGAGGTTAAAACCCACACGGTATGTGATAAATCATGATAGTCCACCATGGTTAAAGCCAGAGTAACTCCTTGGTTAAATCTAATATCGACCATTGGCATTGAAAAAAGGTCTTCGATAACTCAATTTCAGACAGCTTTACGAAAGGACTTATTTTAAGAAAAAAAACATGAATTTGGTCTAAGCCATAATGAGAGTGTGTTCATACTGTGAAGTTGAGAACTCGTGTCTCTTATAAATCATGAGTTCACCGCGGTTAAAGGTATTATCGACTATTTGTGTTGATAAGATCTTCGATAACTCGATTTTAGACAACTTAACGCAGGAACTTGAACATTGATGTGGACATATGGACCAAGCGATAGTGTGTTCATACCGCGAAGTTAAGAACCACACGGTATGTGATAAATCATGATTAGTCTACCATGGTTAAAGGCAACATCGACCACTGGCATTGGTAAGGTCTTCGATAATTCAATTTCTAGATTACTAAGAACGTCAAAATTGATTACAGTCTCACATGAATTTGTCCCGAGTATCCATCCCAAACTATTAAATAATTTCCTTAGGTCATCATACCAACCTACATACAATAAATATGTTCGTCCTACCTCTTATTCTCATGGAAAACAATACCAAATGTAAGACATGACCTTTGACCCATGTATGGTAGCTTTCATGCAAGAATACACCTGCTATTTCACGCTTCTCTGGTAAGAAACGACCCGGCGTTCTCCATATGGCAAGACTTTAGTCTGTCTAAAGGAGGTGCCATTCTCAAGTATTAGTCGAACTTTCATGAGTAATCACAAAGAAGTAGATTCTTTCTGGGTCCTAATATTTTGTTTGAATAATATCTCAATTCTGATTTACCCTTCACCCGAAAAAAAATGTCCCTTAAAACCTATGGCTCCTTTGACGTTGCTAATTAATTTAGCATGCATTTCAACGCCAAGAAGGGTAATGTTCAGAGTTTCGACATATCATGAACGAGACAGTGGAGCAGGGAGATATGAATAAACTTAACGGTAACCAAAGTAACATAGACTCATAACACAAACAATTAAGATGAGAAAATATCTTTGCTCCATTAATAATGATTCGAACACTTTTCATACTCAAATGTTTGACATTAAATTCGTCATATTGGTGTCGATATGGACATGCAGCAGATACAGTAGAGTAGGTCAATGATATGACATGCGACTAACATGTTTACAAATCTACCAGGGGTCTTTATCTACAGACTAATTTTCCTAAACAGATGTTCGCCAGCCTGAGGGGTGAATGAACCTGAACTATATTCAATTTGATATCAAGACCAGAAAATAGAAGCCCGTCTTAGCGAGAAGACGGCAGGAAATGACCAGAGAAAAATAATATGTAATTGCCAGACCAGACTCAACCGTCAAGCCAGACTTGCCAATCAAGAAGAAAACACACTTGCTATTGATTATTGATGCAGAGGGAGGGGGAGTTGAACTTTAGATTACCCCGGAAAATCTCATCTTGTATTTCTTTGAAATTGTTTATTACAGTTGTAGTTAATTTCTTTATTGCACAGGCAAATCGTTTTTTCTTCCTATGACTATACTTGTTTCATATACATTCATGTTATTGTCACCAGCATTCCCTATCCCTCCATCATATCCACAACTTCTGTACATCCAGTCCTACAGGTGATGCTTCCCTTTCTCTCCCACCACCATCAGTCTGTCCTATAATCTCACATATTACAAGTCTGTCATCACTCATGACCATCAACAACAAATAACACAATAATATACCATCACCACCAATACCTGACCACCACCTACTGACCACCACCGTTTACACCATTTTTAACAAACATTTCTTACAAACATCACCAAACCACTTCCAACACTGCATCACCGGACCATCAACCAGATAAAACCAGAGCTAAAACTCAACGAGCATAAAAACTCTTTTTATTTGTTTCACACAGTCAAGTAACACTTTCACTTCACACTTTAATTGTAAATAAAAGTTGTCTCGTTGAAAGTTCAAGCTAGATGATCATGTTACACTAATTCATGCCACGCCCTGGTCTCCGTGATGGAATTGCACACCTGTACGAGCTGCCTTATTATGTTCCATCTACTGTACTAACCCGGACCCAACATAAGTATGCATTCATTAACGATACAAACAACATTTGTCTGCTATACAATCGTACCGCACACAAATAATATTATCATGACACCTATCACTATTACAAGTATCACCATCACCATCACCATCAACAACAATTAAAAAAACCATTACCACCTTTCAACACCAAATGTCACACCATACACCAATTTATCTTTACAAACATCACCAAAACCACTACCAACAGCAGCATCATTGGGACCAATAGCACCATCACTACCACCAATTTACCATTAATAATTCCGTTTTCACTCTTTTCAGATTATCTTTAATTTTTCTTTCAACCTCCTTTTCCTTCCCTCCTCCTTATGGCTGCAGATGACATGTTTAAAGAATAATGCATGTATTTCATTTCACAAAATTCTATGCTTCATCCACACTCCTCCTCCTCCTCCTCATTCCCCCTCCTCCTCCTCCTCCTTCATCTCCCCACATCTCACTTATCCCATTACCCACGACCAGGTGTTAAGCCGCATGCGATGACCTCTTGATATAGTGAACCATTTACAGAACGACCTCCCCTAATGAATTATGACATCGTTAGCGATGGAAACAGTTGTCGAGCCGCGGGTTACAGATGCATTCCAAATACCCCATCAAGACTCTTCGATACCCCATCAAGTCTCCCATTCCAAATTGTATCCGGCTTGATCACGGTCATACTCGTATTAAAGCAGACCGATTTACCTTCGCATGCTTTCTCGCTAATATATTTCTAGAGTTGAGGTAATGAGATAATGTTATTAATCAGAAGATGGAGGCAATGAAGTCATAAAACATTCGGTGAAATCCATCGACTGGATTCGTCCAAGAAAACGGGGTTGCACTAAGGCCTACCATTTCTTTTCTTTTTTGGTTTCTTTTTTGTTTGTTCTAAGTGTCCTATCCGTACAATAATCCATACGCCAAATTCGCACCTCTTATTGATGGAACAACGAAATGGTATACAAAACATATCCACT
Source organism: Mesocentrotus franciscanus (assembly GCA_037976565.1). NCBI lineage: Eukaryota > Metazoa > Echinodermata > Echinoidea > Camarodonta > Strongylocentrotidae > Mesocentrotus > Mesocentrotus franciscanus. The sequence goes on from CP137676.1 coordinate 14,389,902, forward strand.
TGTGCCACGAGATGTAATCTGGATTTTTCTTTAGCGTTTAACGTTTAACATTAATACCTCAGGCACCGAAATGCATGCACCCACACAATGTGTGTACCATCTCCACTCTTCACTTGGTTACGTTGGGGCAGGGCACACGGTATATTCAATCACTAATGCTTTCATCATCCTGTACCTGGTCCCATTTCACATCTGGCCCCCCTGGGTATGTAGAGGCAAATGTATATTATTGTCACAGAACATTAGTGCAGTGCCCAGGCTCGAACCAATGACTTTTGCCTCTCCAGTCAAGTGCTCAACCATACACACGACTACAACACATCATAAAAAGGAATGCCTTGGATGAGTATTTAGACAAAATGAATAAAAAAAATTGACATCTTTGATCTTGATTAGATGCACTTACATGTATAATCCTACGTGTTAATATCTGACAACACACCGATACCTTTAAAAAAAGGCACGATGAATGTATTATCGGTGTAAATTATCAGTAACTTATAGATGAATTTCTTACGTCTGTCATAAACATGCAGTGATAGACAGAGGTACAGTGTAACATCTCTTTCGTTTCTCTCCCTTTCTCTCTCTCTCTCTTCCTCTCTCTCTCTCTTGTGAATGTCAAAAGATGAGTACATATTTCATTCCTTCGATCATAAAGTGCCAGTCGTATAGTTTTCGAGCATTAATCAATGGTATAACAGCTGAGAAGAAGATCAAACTTTTTTTTGATTGACACGGTGTGAACCGAGTCAAATTGACAAGAAGGGACAGTCAACCCTGCAATCAAAAGTACATTTTCTTTTGCAACGCGGAAACTTGGCACCTCAGGAACGGTTTGCTACATTTATGCAATCCTTCATATGACTTTGGGTAACTTTGATTTCAAATGATTTTACTTTTGATATTTGCTCACTATCAATTGCTTATTGTCGTTTGTCAGTTCGATCTTACATCATAAATCAGGTGTTTTTTCTCCATAAGCTAACGTTTTCAACATACACGTGTAAGTAATATGTTTCACCGTCTAAATATAAAGATAAACAAGCTCACAAACAAAGTCTGAGAAAAATTAAATTGAACTTTTTAAAATTTACATTTGTTTAGAAATAATACATTTACGTCAATGAGTATGCCGATTTTAGTCGGTACGAAAATTATCATACTAACTAAAACATTACGGTGTACACTACTATGAAATATTATCAAATGAGAACCCTCCCTGTCTCACACAAAACAAAAAACAAACAAACAACATATAAACAACGGGTACTTTGTGTTGTCACCGACATAAAATAACCGGTAAAATCAACCCTGGATCACCACTCTACCTGTATTTCGGGGAAAGTCATGTTTGTCGATTGAGAAGGCTGAGAAGAAGATGCTCTACAATGTTGTCTTTTGTGGGATGATCATGTAAACCGTTTATTCAATTTATCTGACGGTACACGCTCGGCCGATGAAACATTTGTACTTAACAGGATTATGAGGCAATATCGCGCTCTTTTGAGATGCCGCGCCAAAGTACAGTGAACTCCAGAGAAGGTGACGGTCACGGAGTGGCGAGTATCGTATTGATATCTATCTGCCCTCCTGTATATCTCTCTTTGTTTTTCTTTTTCTTTTAGTTTGTTTTCAGACACCAAAATCTATTGATTAGTTTTATATTATTTTGTGCCTTTCCTTGCTACATTTACCTATTTGACACGTAAACTGAATGGTGATGGTTGTCATCCTTATAATAATGTGTGCTGCAATGCGCTGTTAAAGATACTATGTCCCTTTTGCAGCCAACATCAAATTCTGTAGAACTTTGCAGGAATTATGAATATGTCATGTATGTCCTATCTGTGAAATTTAAACGTTAGCAGTGTCCTAATATTCAAATTATGCAAGGAAACCCGTTTACTTTCTAGACTTCACTGTCAGACACTATTGAGTGACTGACTGGCTTTTTCATCTTTGGTAATAACATACATAAAATGAGCTGTAAAGGGTACATGAGCATTTGTCTACATCAATAACCCACTTCTTGTAATGGCCAAAATTAAACTGATTGAATCTTTGCGCAGCATAAAACGTACGACCATTCGGTACAATGGTCTGAAAAATCAGACTATTACTTACTGGCTCTATAGCTCCTAAGTCGATTCGACAACTAATAGTCGTTATTTTCCCACTTAAAGACGTTTTCAAGCCCCCCCCTTTTTTTTAGGGAAGTTCTAAATTAGTATTGTCTTTCAAATGCCGTTGGAATTTAACCTTTTCATTTTTTGGCCTGCAAATGGGACATAGTACCTTTAAGATCACAACATTATTATGTGTTGCCATCTCACTTATTAATGCCTCAATTTCTTTAGAAATAACATTTCTGTCTATCTAGGCCTATCTGTCTATCTATCTATCTATCATCATTCTATCTATCTATCTATCTATCTATCATTATATATATCTATCTATCATTCTATATATTTATCTGTCTATCTATCTATCTATTTAACCATTTATTCTCTATATATGTCTATATATCCACCCTCAACCATCTACCTACCTACCTATGTTTGTATGATTTTATTTATTATAATTTATCTATCTTTCTTCTATCCCCATTCATTAAAACTCATTTTATCCTCTCTTCTCATCATACCAATCTCAACTTTCATTCATCACATTCTCCCCATCACTGCTTCTCTTTTTCAACCCATCTTCCTCATCCATCCTTCCCTCTTCCTCGCCCCTCGTCTCCTCCCCCTCCATCTCGGATGCGATCTTATGATGAAGGTGAATCCGATTCTTATTTCCTGCATGATGAAAGCTCCTGATAGTCACGTATTGCCAATCATTACGATGCATCTGATACCGGTATGAAAATTGGCATAATGGAACGGATTTAGAAACGCCGTGTGTTCAACCTGAGAATGTGTCCGCTCCTCCTCCTCCTGGGGACGTTAGTAGCATGTGGCAAAATTGTATCGGTACTTACTATTGAAAAGTTGCAAGTAGGAATACCTTAAATCTGATTGATCCAAACTTGTTAGTGTTGTTCTTAGACTCACATTGCCCTACCTTCTCACTCTCTCCATCCCTCCCCCTTTCGTATCCCCTCTCCCATTCCCTCTCTATCTCTCTCTTTCTCTCTCTATCACTCTCTCTTTCTTTCTCTCTGGAAAAGGCATAAAGCTACAAGTTAATATTATCGGAATCATATTCCCGCTCTTCGAAACGAAGCTATCAAGATGTACATCTATTTTTCAAGGGGCAGCTATTCCACCGACAATAATGAGACGCCCAAACCGTAACTGTTTCAAAAATGCTTGGCCCGTTGAGCTGCGTGGAGTACCGTTCTCACACGACAGGAACTTTGGCCTGGGACCGGCGGGGGACCAAATTAGGTTAAGGGGTTCTAAAGACGCCGAAAGCCGTGGGTCTTTACCGCGCAGCGAGACATTTTTAGTTTAACTTCAAGAACCAACAGACCCATTATCACCACACGAGATGAGGGGCGAAATGAAAAGCGGGATCAGGTATTTCTTGCTTACATATTCATCTTCATATTTTTTTTCTTCAAGTTAACGATCATCATGATTCGAAACTAAGAATAAATAAACTGAATTTATAGACACTGGACAAGTTTTCAAGTCACATGCTGACAACGCTATTGAAATGGTGAACGAAAGAAAATTCAAGTTCAGAGAAGTTACAACTTGAGTGGCAAGACAGTTGTTTGACTAACAGATTCATTGGCAGTCATACTATTGGCAAAACAAACTTTGTCTTGTATGAGTCGTATTCGCAATATAACCAGCTTCACCATGTTCAAATGAACTTAATCCCAAACCTCACCGTTAGCACGACGTGTAATCCTCATCAAATTTATCACATTACACCACGAACATCTAACGGAAACATTGTTGCCCTTCTCCTATGTCTTTCCCGATCCCCTTTTGGACTACGCCATCGATTGGGCGCATTTACGTCACCACAAGGAAGAAGAAAAAACACCGCCCTCCATACGACCACGAAACGTGTCGCATCATTGACTTCTTACCCCGTCTATCCCATCCCGACGTCCCCCTGGGTGAGGCGCTCGAGGAGAAGAACGAACGAAGACCGAGGTTTTTAATTCGATTTGTGACCACCTAACGCTCCGAGTGAGCTTCCTAAAAGATTATCCCAATATACCACCATCTTATATCTTAGCAAACATACTTTATTCTCCTTCCCCCCCCCCTCTCTCTCTCTCTCTCTCTCTCTCCTTATTTTCCTCTCCTCTTCGCGTATCTGATTACCTAAATACCATGTAGCCTAGCAATCAATATACATGTATCTCTTACCCAGAATATATTGTATACATATGTTTAGATACAAGTCCTACCTCAACACTCTTCGTCATTTAAACACTTTTTGCATTATTAAGAATGAATCATGACGTAAGACAATGGTTTAATGCGTTTGCCATGTTTGCGACCTATGCAAATAGTCAAGCTGAGTTTCTGAGATTCAAACGGGCAAGCCAAAGGTAAAATTTAGCCATTTGCTGTCCCATTCGATATTAAGGATAACAACAAATAAACAAATTTAACATCACGGGTGTCGCCATTTTCCTTTGTCTGATCTAAGCTCGAGTAAGGATACCAACTTGATCATGTTGATAAAATCATCTGGTAAAATCCACATTTTGAGTACGGGACCAAAATACCTAGGATTTACCCAAATATACTTTAACCTATAAATCGCATTGTTTGTCTCTTCACGACAAATTTCTTATGGAATTGATATCTTTTTAGTCTTTTGAATTCCCACGCAGAAGTGAAAGACAGAACTTGTTTTCATATACCTGGACATTCTGGCACTAACACGTTATACAGTGCTAGGGTCACGGAATCACGCAACTATAAACCGTTTGTTATTCTTTCTAGGTAATACTAAATAATAAGACAGTCAATCATTTATTAAAACAGCTTTCTCTTGCTTAAAATTCCTCCTCAGATTTACTTTTCTCAACCAAACTTTCGTTAATCTTTAACGAAAGCTAGGATCGGGCGTGAAGTTAAGAAAATAGAAAATAACAGTGAACTTTGTGAAGCGCGCTCGAGCAAACTCTGGATTTCCATGCGTGCAAATAATACTGTCGACCCCGCGTTTTGTACCTTTTATTACATGACCGTGTGAACTTCAAATAGATTTTAACAGATTTCCGAGTTGCCTCGCTGTAAACATCACAATCTTTTGTTTGCGTTGAAATGAATGCTGTTTTCTGTTCATCTATATGTCGAAAATTGAGTCATGCGAAATAAGCTGGAATGTTCTTATTATTGGGTTTTTGTAGCATATCTTTGACATCACATGAGCCTACGTGCTCCTTAGAATTTAGAAAACTTTCTCGCTAGTTTGTACTGTTTGAAGAGTGTCAGTATAGGTGAAAGACCTTCTAATGATGCTGAGTTAACTTCAGACAAAGTATAACGACAGATGATATAATATGAAAGCTTCAGAGTCAGTTAAGACCAATAAACTATAATGATGAGAAACCGATAAACCCTTCCCCTCTTAAAGCCATCCCAAATTGAGACATTAAACCCCTAATTGACGCCCCAGATAAGGAATCCTCGTGGCATTTTGGAAACGAATTAAAACGAATTTATATCCTCTGCAACATTAATGGGTTTGTCTCGTATATGTAACCACAATAACTTGCAATCAACTTCCAATTTACAAACCTCGGTTCTCGTCCAGGCATGCATATCGAATGTTGGTAGAGTCGATAATTAGTCGCCATTTCGTGGATAAACAACCTACCGAAAATACGTAGATTAGTCATGCAGTCTGCTACCTTCATCTCAGACAATATGTTGTTTGTCATAATATGTATAGAGTATGGATAACTCATGATGATAATCATCCGAGTAAAGATTTATTTAGCATGGCTGGAAAAATTAAAAGGATCATTTGCACATCCTTCTTGTCTTTATATAAAAAAAAAGTTAAATGTATTATAAATTCACGCAAGTTCTATAGATTGCATGGGTTGTGAGATAAGGAAGGGTATCTTATATAAGCCTTTGATCTGTTTTATATAATTATCCCTCTTGTTAGAAATCGAAATATTTATACAATTTGATTACTCAAACAACTGCGAATGCATCAGCTACTGCCATGTCTGACAAAGCTCTGACAAGCTCTCCTTATTTTTTCAGTACTACCATTTGAAAAGGATATTCAAATATTAAACACAGAACCTACATTTATATCGTTATCATATGTACACAATTAATTGATGCTCGAGGTCCCTTTAATCTATCGGATATTGGTGACCGCCTAAACAGATCAATATGGGGTTTCACGATTGACCAGGAGGGTACACGGGAGGGAATAGTATTACACCCTCCAGTGGAAACATTACCCATTCCGCACTTCCTTAAGACCTCTACAGAGCGGTGACTGACAATCCTAGAAAGATTATTACTTTCTGGACCGTGCTCTTTTATTAATATGATGATAGTGACCCTTCAAAACAAGTGGGCCTATAGAGGATATTGTTTTCATAATTAAACAAATTAATTCATGTCCGAGGTCCCTTAAATCTATCGGATATTCCTGACCGCCTAAACAGATTAATAAGGGGTTTCACGATTGACCAGGATGGTACACGTGAGGGGATAGTATTGCACCCTCCAGTGGAAACATTACCCCTTCCGCACTTCCTTAGACCTCTACAGAGCGGTGACTGACAATCCTAGAAAGATTATTGCTTTCTGGACCGTGCTCTTTTATTCATATTATGATAGTACATTTCAACATAAGTAGGCATATAGCGGATATTTGTTTTCATAATTAAACAAATGAATTGATGTCCGAGGTCCCTTAAATCTATCGGATATTCCTGACCGCCTAAACAGATCAATAAGGGGTTTCACGATTGACCAGGATGGTACACGTGAGGGGATAGTATTGCACCCTCCAGTGGAAACAGTACCCCTTCCGCACTTCCTTAGACCTCTACAGAGCGGTGACTGACAATCCTAGAAAGATTATTGCTTTCTGGACCGTGCTCTTTTATTCATATTATGATAGTACATTTCAACATAAGTAGGCATATAGCGGATATTTGTTTTCATAATTAAACAAATGAATTGATGTCCGAGGTCCCTTAAAGGTAAAGACCAGTTTTGGAAACGCCCCTCTCTCAAAAAATGAAATGGAAGGTCTTATTACCAATCATGTGAAAGAATATGTTTTGACTAATACGTGATGATACAAATTTTGCCGGGAAACCGCCTACTAATTGATATATTTGGTAAATTATTATATCTATTGGGACCAAATAGATATCGCGCACGTGGTCGTGTAGTCCCATATACATCTTTCTGTGTCCACGCCTAAACAGATCAAGAAGCGGTTTCACGATTGGCCAGGAAGGTACACGGGAGGGGATAGTATTGCACCCTCCAGTGGAAACAGTACCCCTTCCGCACTTCCTTAGACCTCTACATAGCGGTGACTGACAATCCAAGAAATATTATCGCTTTGGCAACCGCACTCCGTACCGTCATCTGTGTCACAATATTTACACTTCAAAAATGAGAGGACATAATTATAGAAGATCATTTTCATAATTAAAGGAATTAATTTATGTAATTAGTCCCTTACCCCCCTTTACACAAACATCCTCCTCTTTCTATAGTTCACTCCCACCAACTACTTCACCTCTTCCTCTTTCTCCTCCACCTCCCCTCCCTTTTTCTTCACCCCTTTCTTATGAGCTTAGATCATTGGAATGCTCCTCCTCCTCCTCCTAATCGTCATCATCATCATCATCATCATCATTATTATCATAATTATCATCATCATCATCTTCCCCTCCTCCTATCACTTCCTTTCCCTTTTCTCCTCTTCCTATCCTCTCTTTTTCCATCTCATCTTCCTCCTCTTCCTCCTACTATCCCCTCATCTACATCCTCTTTCTCCATCTTCCATCCTATGAACTGAACCCTATATCACCTGGCCTACGATCATATGAATGATAGGTCGATTATTGTTGTCTCGTCCTCATCTTTCTCCTATTCTCCCTCCTCTATCTCCTCCTCCTTCTCTTCCTCTCATTCTTTCCCTATCTCCAAACCTATGAACTGATCACCTGAGCTCAGATCATACGGATGCTAGGTCGGTTATTCTTGCCTTGTCCTCATATTTCTCCTATTCTCCCTCCTCTATCTCTTCCACCTCCTCCTTCTCTTCCTCGCATCCCTTTCCCATCTCCAAACATATGAACTGATCACCTGAGCTCAGATCATGTGGATGCTAGGTCGGTTATTCTTGCCTTGTCCTCATCTTTCTCCTATTCTCCCTTCTCTATCTCTTCCACATCCTCCTTCTCTTCCTCTCATCCCTTCCCCATCTCCAAACCTATGAACTGATCACCTGAGCTCAGATCATGTGGATGCTAGGTTGGTTATTGTTGTCTTGTCCTCATCTTCCACCTATTCTCCCTCCTCTGTCTCATTCTCCTCCTCCTCCTTCTCGTCCTATCCTCCCTTCCCCATCTCCAAACATATGAACTGATCACCTGAGCTCAGATCATGTGGATGCTAGGTTGGTTATTGTTGTCTTGTCCTCATCTTCCACCTATTCTCCCTCCTCTGTCTCATTCTCCTCCTCCTCCTTCTCGTCCTATCCTCCCTTCCCCATCTCCAAACATATGAACTGATCACCTGAGCTCAGATCATGTGGATGCTAGCTCGGTTATTGTTGTTATCATTTGAGGAGCACCCGAGGGCTCAGGCTGCACGCTCTAATTAAAATCCCCGCGCCAATAGGCCTAACACGAGGTGCGCACTGGTGGCCACGTATAACGTTCTTCTCAATCTACCTGTGCCCTGTTCTTTTATCATTTAGTTCAGAGGTTTTCTGATTTCATTGACCAAGTAGGCATACATCGGATATAAATCCTCCTCTATCATTCATTGCTTTTCGTGAGAAATGTAAACTGACACATGATAGATAAAAAGTTTTGAAAGTGTCGCAACATCTGTCGAAAATCTCGAAGTTTTGCAAATAGTGAAGTATGGACGTGATGTTTTGAGTTGATATTTTTTTCATGCGATGTGATGGATATTAATAATAAGGCTAACTTCGACCGAAGTAGTAAGTCCACGCTGACCAAGTGCTTTTTTGTAGACATACATGAATATGTATTTGATTTGATAAAATGAAAGTTAACTTGGTAATGGCGATTTTGAATTCTCTTTACAAAGAAAGATGGGATGGAGAAAAATCTTTCAGTTTCAATTGATCTTACTTCATTCCTCTTCTTGCACTACCTCTCCACTGACACAATGATTGTAGAAATACAAAGTGGAGAAAGAATCCGTGATTCTTTCGTAAATCAGTGATGTCATGCCGCAGGTATATTATCAGTAAAACCATACCTCCACGGTTGTTTCCTATATATACCCACACCATAGGCTCATGTGCCAAGATCATGATAATTGAGAAACGCTTGAAGCTGGACTGATTTGAGAATTAATCCCTAAGTGAAATTTAATGACCAATCACGACATTTGAACACCTCTGACCCATTTTCCCATGTAAAGACGAGAAGACTTATATCCTCAAGTGATAGCCATGGGTAAACTGGACTAAAATATTCATCGCACCTAACATGGAACACTATAGGTGGGACAGAGATAAAATGTGCACTCATGGGGCATGATGTTCTGGGAGATTGGTTTCTCGATATGAGTTATGATTTGATCATAAGTCACACAATGATGCTGGTAATAGGAAGTTTGGTTACAGGGTTGCTGTCTGAGGAGGCATTACTTTCATCTCTTTCGTAATACCAGCAGAAGTTGACATGAAGCTGTATTTTGAGAGGTTGGCAAATGATCACATATAGTCCCTTTGTTGAGTGCCTCTTCCACGATATTGATTCTATACCCATTTTCTCGGATTCATTCCTTCTTCCCCTTTTCTCTTCTATTATCTTTTACCATTTTCATATCATGAATTTTGAGAGGTTGGCAAATGATCACATATAGTCCCTTTGTTGCCTCTTCCACGATATTGATTCTATACCCATTTTCTCGGATTCATTCCTTCTTCCCCTTTTCTCTTCTATTATCTTTTACCATTTTCATATGAATTTTCCCATTCTGAACGAGGTTTCCTTTTTCAATCTATCTCTCTCCGTTTTCGAACCCCTTCAATTTTATTCCGAATCATCCTAAAATGATCTGGAAAATTGCCGGACATTTAGATTGGATACCCTTTCCATCAGACTCTTTCAAAACTATTTCGAAGTTTTGTTTGTATAGTAATAAAGGATGAAATACAGAGGTTTAATTGCCATCACCAACGCATCAACCATGTCAACAACAAAAAGAAAATCGAAAATAAAGAAAAATATATTCTTAGTGCCGTTTTGAACTTTCCTGCATCTGGGACAAACCATAACCATGATTTGTTTTTCTTTCTCCATATCATGTGATATCAGGGGAGTGTTTCACAAAGACTTAGATCGACTTAAGTTGGACATGAACTATGGCAGGCCGATCATGCCACTGGTTGCTCTCACCATTCCTGGCATTGGTCTCTCAAGGGACGTACAAATCGTGGTCACAAATCTACAGAATTCACCTTTTTTGATAGTTCATTATTGAAGGAAAATATATTATCTAAAGATCATAATTGAGAGACCAATGGTGAGAGCAACCAGTGGCATGAATGGCCTGCCATAGCTCAAGTCCAACTTAAGTCGATCTTAGTCTTTGTGAAACACCCCCTAGGTCGCAATGAAATAAAACATACATCAAACAGAGCATAATAATAAAAACAAGTTTATTATCCCTAAACTGAAAGCTTGTCACAACACAGAAGATGCTGATACAATTTATAAGACGGGGAGACACAATGGCTGCCCCCTTAATGAAAGAATGATACCACTACCGATGAAAACCCAGATGATATTATATATTTGTTTATGCTTTATCGATGTTTTGATTCCAATACGTATTCGAGCATCATTTATTATGTGCATCACCCGTGGAGATTCCAAACTTCAATCGACTCGAATCAATAAAGACTTTTTTTCTCGGTCTCTTTTCTCCCAGTTCTCCTCTTTCGGAAGGTCAAAACCCTCGAAGGAATGTAGGGAAGATTTTGTTGGCGTTGTCTATTTCAAAGAGTGTTTGGGGGATTAAAATGTTTACCGGGTGCACGTTCTCATCAACATTATGAAGTCAGAGTTTTTATGACATTTGAGACTGATTATCATTGTCATCATTGTGAATCAGAGTTCAAAATGTATCTGCATGTAATATTCCTGTGCATTTGAAGAAAAAAATGCAAACAACCAATGGAATCCGTTTTTGTATTCAGGTATTATGATCCACCGTGAAGTTTCAGTCTAACAGAGGCGGATCCAGCATTTAGGAATTTTAAAGAAGGCTGGGCTTCTCCTGATCCAACCTTTGAATATTTCGGGGGCAGGGACGGGAAATTAACCACCACCAACAATGAAATAATAAATACTTATAAAAGAATATCCCTTGTTTGTAGCCATCACTGTTTTAAAATCGTTATTGTCAGCTATGGCATTCGATTTATTCTTTCTTATAATACCTCAGAGAGTGTAATTCAACATTCTGAAGCAAAGTACGAAAGTAAAGGTTATGTGGTTATGTTCACGGTGTTCTTTTTCTATAGTTATGCCTACGCTGTGTTTTCTTTCAAAATAAATTCGTAATTTATTGGTTTCTCCAACCGTTTTGTTAATTTTATTTTTTTAAATAGAAGACGTAGCAACTCTTCGAAGTTTTTATCTTTGCTCGTACGTTTGTTTTTAAACTTCCCCTAAAGCTGGAACACATCCTTGACCAATCTTCATGTCAAGCGAAGCGGCGTCAATAGTTAATCTCTGATATTAGAGACAATTATTATTTTCGCAAAAATTCATTGCGTTTGTCGGCGTTGTGGGCTTAATCTGTATCGATGAGCGATGACCAATTTGTGATAGTTTCATTTTCAAAGTTCAAACCGAGTCCAACGCACCGTTGATATTTGTTTACAGCAGTCTGTTTTTTCAGATTTATGGAGAAGGATTTAAGACATCAAAATATTTTAGATCTTCAGCTTTTTCTTTTAAGAAAGAAGGCTTAACGTTTCTCGGCATATGGATATATTTTCTCGCAAAAGTGTGATGTGGTTTAGCGAGACTTACAGATTTGGTGAAGCGCATGCCAGGCATTTCAATGTGTCAACTTTGCCATCGCTTCAAAAACAAATGCAAAAATGGTACATACCGAAACCGGTTAACATTTGCCACGGAGTTGCCATTGTCAGGGGTAGGAGTGTAGGGAATTGCTTCACACAGATGGTAATTTTTTTTATTAAAGGGAGGATGAGTGAGTGGGGGAAGAGGAGGTGACAGAACGAGAGAGAGAGAGAGAGAGAGAGAGAGAGAGAGAGGGGGGTGATAGAGAGAGAGGGAAGGGTGGGGGAGGTACCGGAGAAAAGAAGATAAAAAACCACAGACACACGAACAGAAAGTATGTATACAAAAACAAACTATACATTCATTTCTGAGACTTAAATTAAAAAAAAAAAAATCCCACATAAATGGAGAGACATATTAGAATGAGAGGTGCAGTGTTCTGGGGGAACTAAAAAGAGACGGAGCCACGGGGAGAGAAAGGGAGAGATGGAAAGAGACGAGGAGGAATAGGAAGAAAAAAGAAAACCGAGACAGGCACGGAGAAAAGGGTTAAGAGATGCAAACACACCCGAGAGATAACAATAATTCAATTTTACTGGAGCTGACAAACACAATCTTCCTCAAATGTCAACGTAATTTCAAAATTGATACATACAAAACAGGATCCCAGTTAAAAGTTCAAATGACAAGATAAAATCCCTTCATATTTCGCGCTCGTCAGCAACTCATCATCGCTGCTTTTGGTCCCTTCATACGCACACACAGACAAGAGCGAGTCTGCTATTGGAAATATGTAACGGGAGTGACTTCTTAATCGGACCACGGTCCATATGAGTTTGATCAAATATAAATGGAAGACAGACGACACGAGGGGTAGGATTACAATGGTTATTTGCCCAGAATATGCCAATCATTTCCCGCCCACCGCAGATTTGATAGTTAAGCAGCCTCGTTCAATGCTAAGTTTTGTAATTCAAATTTTAATTGAGTTTATGATAATCATGATCTCTGCCATTAGAAATGTCCATCAAATCTGTATAATTCATCTATTGGAAAGATAAGAAATAGAGCATCCTCGTTGTCAGGAGAAAAGACCTTTTATCTTGACATTACGTTTTATCACCGACTGACAGGATAAATTATAGAGCTACGTGAAAAGTTTGTTTTCAAGGGAAAGGCTGTAATCAAATTGATTCTTCAATTAAAACAAAAATAATATCATGACAAATAATAGAATACATATGTGTTGAATTAAAATAAACATATTTTCTCGAATGTACAATAATATGGTTGAAATATATTAATCACAAGCCAGAAATGGACTTAAAAATGAAGAAGAAAACAGTAACTTAAATAAGACTAGTACTACACGCAACATCAGTATTCTATTTTGCGGATCATTAGACCCCAGTAAGCTTTCAAATCTGCCATCTTGCGGAGCATGTCTGACGTTAACATGCATGTTTTTTCCTCATGTTATGAAGAAGTGATGACATAATAAGTAGAAGTTCTCGGAAAGGTGCTTAGATCTTATTTTCCATCCGCTAGGGAAATGTTGCTTCTATATCCGGACTTCACCTATACCGTTTACAGTTTTACGGAAAAAATAACCTTGTAATAGTCATAACTGATTTGTAATACAAAATTAAGTTATAATTGTGTTTTTTTCTAGCTAGCTTTAGTGCTAGAAGCTAATGAACAAATTACCCTTTTCCCATTCAAGTGATAACGTAAAGATTTATTTGTAAAATTATCATAGAATTACCCTTTTTCGTATTCAAGTAATACAGATAAAGAATTATTTGCTAACTTGTCATAGAATTCATATCTGTGCAGACGATAGCTGAGTGTTCTCTTCTCCCTTCATTAACTCCAATTAAACTATAAGCCGATAAAATACGTTTTACATGAGAACACTCACACAGTTAAAACTATATAGATTAAACTGATTAACAAATGGAAAACAACGACAAAATCAGTGATGACTGAAGCTATACTGTATACGTGGTATATTGTCATTCCTGTTAGTCTGCCACAAACGTACAGAAAACTTTGATGATAATAGAAAACGACAGACAGTTTCACTTCGCGCCCTTTTCATGTCTCGCTCGATCACCGCGCGATGAAAAAATGTCGTTCAATGTCGTCTGCTCACACCGGCGAAAAATATCTAAAACCTCTTGCGCCTTCTTTTGGACATGACCTAGGGTGACCTTGGAGGTCCTAAGTCGATTTAATGATTGCCCTAGCTTCTTTCACTGTCCCTATTCTAGCCTAGGGCTGTCCACTTTATCTCCTCTGCTCATATCCTACTCTTCGCGTTTGTTCATATCATTATTTTTCGTTGGCACCACTCCCGAGTTGACCAGTTATTGCTTAGGGCATTTCTGAGTAGAGATAGGAATTTCATTCATCTTTTTATTTCTATCCAATAACTCAATTAATGTTAATAACTTTTTTTTTCTCTCTCTCTCTCTCTCTATATATTTCAAATTTGAGCACAATTAACAATTGAGAACATGATAAGGAACAGTGGAAAAGAGCAGGATTCTTTGCGCATCATCAAGGGGTGTATTCATGCAAGCTTTTAACGTCTCTAGTCCTATAAACTATAGATTTCCGCGATCAGGTTTCGCTGCTCATGACGTCGCGTTTTCTAGTACGCCGAGGCATCACACAGTGTCGACAGTGAATTCAGGTGACATAATCTTGGTGTTTTCGAAAACGTAGCATGAGATCGCACACAGAATGGATAGCGAAACCTGAGCCAGTAATGCTCACGAGATGTCATTTCGCTGACGCAGGACTGCGTCAGAGTGGTCAGCGACCGTGGCGTACATGAAGTCTCTGACGCGCCGGGTGTGGGTGACATCGTACAACAGAATGAATGCAACATGTAAAATTCAAACATTGCATTTTAATTAATGGCGTATAGGCTAATTTTCTTCACAGGATTGATTAACGCATGTAATGACGCAATCGAAATGGCGCCTCGTCTCGTGTGCAACGATCTTAATCCTAATCGAATCAGGACAAATAGAAATTGGTATTGACACTCTCCCGGACCCCTTCCCTCTCCCCCTCTCTCTCTCTCTCTCTCTCTCTCCCTTTCTCTCCCTTTCTCTCTCTCTCTCTCTCTCTCTCTCTCCCTTGCTCTTTCTCTCGCTCTCTCTCCATCTCTCTCCCTCACTCTCTCGTCCATCATCTTAGCTCTTCGTGACCCGCAAATATTGAAATGAAAACACTCCCGAGATGGCATTAACGAGAGACCCGTTCATAAAAAAAAGAAAAGAAAAATGTATTCAAATCCTTGTTAGGTTTCTCACGTACACTACAGGAATTGGCTTGAATACAAAATAAAAGCTTAAGACATACTATTTGACAATTCATACGAATTCCTTTTAAGAATGCACTTGCTTTTTAACAATATTTCTGAACAATGTGAAAATGTTTTTGAACAATGCATGCGAGCTATAAAGTATCGAAGAAAAATTGCCTGACATATTTGTAAAATGAAAGGGAACAATTTCTCTTGAAGGAATGACCGTAAAGTTGTTATGATGCTATTTTTAATGGAAACCTAGAACAGGATGCTAAGAGGTATTGTTGTATCCTTTTTAAAAGGAATTTTGCTGAATTGATATAAGGATAATAATTCTTAAATTAGTAAAATGAGAAAAGGTAAGAAAGAAAGAAAGAAAGTAAGAAACAGACCACCCCCACCAACAACAAAAATAAAAAAATAAACAGTAGAGTATGACGAATGAAAGGCTAAAAGAAGTTTACATAATTATGTAAAGTGTGAAATTAATTTACGAAAGGCCTGGAAGCGTATAATGATCAGAGAACGTAAACTAAGGTAATTGAAAATGCAAACAACCTAACAAACAATCATACACAACAAATAAAGAAACAAATAAAGAAACAAACAAACAAAGAGCAAACGAAAAGCAAGGAGAAAATTCAGATGGCGAGGGAGAACCTTCATCTAAGACGGAGAGGAAGAATGAAGGGCGGTCGATAAAAGCAAAGTGGATGAGAAGTAGTGAAAACAAGATGAAACCAACAGAAGAATATGAATGAAACAAGGGAAAACAACATCGGGCTGTGGTTTTGGTTTCATTGGAAAGATGAAAGAAAAGTGACTGAAATTGAAATTGCTCGTCTGTGGAAAATGTCAATCAATCGCCAAGTTCGTCTCTGTCCCGTCCTGTATTATCGATTATATATAGCGATCTTCCACCAGATACAATTATTATTGGGACGTATAGGATGAAGGGGAGAGATGGAGAGAAGGGGAGAGAGAGAGAGATGGACAGAGAGAGAGAGAGAGACAGAGAGAGGGAGAGAGAGAGACAGAGAGAGACAGAGAGGGAGAGAGAGAGAGATAGAGAGGGGGAGGGAAAGGGGGGATGAGGGAGGAGGGGGGGAGAACGAGAATCAGATTTTCTTTATTTTTGAAGTAAACATGCTTACGACCCTCTTTAATTTAGACCAGCCAGGACTGAATATTTAAAAACAAACAAACAACAAATAAAAAACCAATAAAAACCAAAAGGGCTTTAGTTCATAAAAGTCATTTCCGCTGCTGAATTTAAACTCATCTACTTAAATGTGTAGGCAAAAATTTAATTTTTTTTTCTATATAATTTCAAGACATGAAAATAGGTCCCGGTTGTAGGCTTATAAATATAAAGGCGTCTAGTTGTCGCAAATATTTCATTTAGGTTTTCAAAATGCTATATACGTATGACTATATAATAAACAAGGAACAGACACCAAGATCTAGGTCAATTTGGATGTAGGGCATATATCACTCTTGTTTTAAGAAAACTAAAACTTGGCACTATTCAATTTTTTGTTTAAATCGAGTTTGATCAATTAGGCCTACCTAGTACCCTAGCATATACAATGATTCTCTAAGATCATTTCTCACTTTTGTCACTTTTTTGTTTTCGGTTTTGTTTTTGTTTTCTTTTCATTTTCATTTATATCATTAGCTTTATATTCATTTTCACATTTACTTATGTGTTTTTATTTGCTTTTTCTGTTGCTTTGTTTTCGTTTCGTTTTGTTTTGTATTTTATCTTAAAAGGGGTTCTTGCCTTAAAAAAGCAAAACGACACTTGAATGATACTAACAATTTCTTACATAATATAGACGACCTATCATCATTGCCAACATTGATAACAACAAAATAATTGTTAAGGTTAAGTGGCGTCTAAAGGAGGAAAGAAGAAGAAGAAGAAGAAGAAGAAGAAGAAGAAGAAGAAGAAGAAGAAGAAGAAGAAGAAGAAGAAGAAGAAGAAGAAGGAGGAGGAGGAGGAGGAGGAGGGGAGGAGGAGGAGGGGAGGAGGAGGAGGGGGAGGAGGAGGAGGAGGAGGAGGAGGAGGAGGAGGAGGAGGAGGAGGAGGAGGAGGAGGAGGAGGAAAGAAGGAATACGGAAGAATGTAAGTGCAGAAGGCGGAAACCCAAGATGATATAGGTCCATGAGAACGGACCTTTCTGTTCACACCCAAGGCCCAATCCATCTTGCCTCTAACACTTGTCGCCGGTATAAATCACCCAAATTCTCTCAAGAAAAAAAAACTAGGATAAATCATCGTCATCCTCTTGCGTGAAGACAGTCAAAAGGAGAGCCAAGTAAATCATCTCCAAGGAAGATTTATCTTAACAGCTTCATAAGATTTGTGTAGTTCCCACGGAGCTAAGAGTTTGGTAAACAAGGTAAAATAGTGCATTTGGAGCTTGAATTACATAAAATAATTGATATCACCAATCAGAGGCGAATCTGAGGGGGCACAAGAGAGCTGTGCCCTGTCCCCTTCCTCATAAACATCTATGCATACATAATGGACCCTAAAGGCACCTGGAAATGTGAGAAACTATCTTTCTCTCTTTTTCTTTGTTGCTTTTCAATTATCTATTGCCTTTTTTGTGTCGTATGTTTGTTTGTTTTGTTTTTTGCAGATATTTTTCGAAATTGTGCCTTCTATTCTCAAAATCCTGGATTCGACCCTGTCGCCAGTATACACATATTTCCATAGTCATTTTAAGAGCTGAAAGGTCTCTTGAAGAGATTATTTGTAAAGCCATTATGTTAGGTTTGCAAAAATACAATTTGTATGAAATGCTCATTGGTACTCATCTACGTATGTTTATCAAAAGAACAAAAATGAGTTCCTTTCGGAAAATTGTATTTTTTATATTTGCCCCCTTTGTAAAATATTTGTGACTATTTATTGAATTATATTTATCATCTTATCTCTATCCATTTTTTCATTTCCACAATTTTAATCGCTCTCTCTGTCCAATCGCTACCAACCCCCTTTTCTTTTCTCCGTCTATATACTAACCAAGCTAGTGGATTTTTTTTTATAAGAGTATTCTAAGTGATTAACTTTATGAACCTTTTTTGTTCATTTAAGACCAAATTCTATATCTCAATCGGACACACAAACAACATAAATAGATAATAGATTTAATTTGATTGATTAATCCGTCCTACAATAATAGAGCTTTTTATCGCTTAATCTAATACGTGATAGTTCAATGGTCTCGTAATAGGTTTATAATCAAGATCCCCCGCTATCTCTCTTTTGTACTGGTCTGGGTTTTGGTTTACGCAGGGCGGCATGTGAAAAAAAAAAGAAAACCAATAACTTTAGAGGAATTGATATATTATTACTTGCCTCGAGCCTGGATTCGTGCATTCAACTTGGATGATAATAGCAATACAAGTCTCTATTGAAAAGCGAGTGCTTATCATCACAATTAACCCGTTACAGATAGGGAGTCTCGGGACGCGGGTTCGGCCAGTGGCGTAGATAAAGGGGCTCGGTACCCCCACTTAATGCATGACGAAGAAGGGAGAAAGAAATAAGAGAAAATGATGGGTCAAAGCATAGAGAAGATGATACGCCCTCTAAAACCCCCTCTCCTCTCTCCATCGTGTCAATGCCATTTTTCATTTCATCCACCTACAATTTTGGTGCCCCCGATGACGCCAGAGCCCCCCTCCCCCTCAATGGGTGGACCCACACTAGGCCACTGAATTTGGCTATGTGCTCAATTACTTCTTTAAAAAAAACGGCTGTTCAGTCAGACATGCTTGTCTGATGGATGAAGGATTCGATACAGTTTCATCAAAGAAACTAGTCGCCCTTTCCGCTGATAAGATAAATAGGAAATTACTTTAATCACTTTGAGTAATACCACCCCTTTAATTAATGTCATAGGTCAGTCGATAGCATTTTTTGCTATACATCTGGCAGTCTCAAACAAAATTATGATTAATCGTATTATTACCATGATATTGAATGAAATGAATTAAAGTCTCTCCTTTCATTCAATTTGTGCGAAAAATGTCCAAATGCCAGGTGTGTTCATGGAACTAGCTTTTGGTTCCACTGTATGTTCATTTTTAATATATATTGCAGGGGACTTGTGTGTGAGTCAATGCTAAACATGGTGTGCGTTGTAACTATAAATATAATAAGGTAATTCAACTCGGTTGAATCCGTGTCATAAATTTTCGTTCTGATTCTAATATTTGTATTCTAGCAACGTGCCTCTCTTGATCTGCACTTTTAAAAATTATCTCTCTCTCTCTCTCTCTCTCTCCTTAAAAACAATAGTTGTTGAACATGTTTTCCAGTTATTCATGCTTTTTCAACCAATGATGTTCTTCATAATATTGTATGTATAAGTAGTAATAAGAAAACATATGCACTAATTTCTTATTTCCTATTTATCAACTTATTCTATTTCAATTTTGAATTCTCGGTTACCCTTTTCTAAATGTATAGTTTGCCAGAGGAATTCGTTTTTAAGCGTCGTTTTGTCATTATTAAAATGACATGATGCCGGACAAAGTTCAATCTATTAGATCGTCTTAAATCGCTTAAATCATGTAAAGTACCTGACCTTTTTTCTAAACGGCAATTGGGTCATCCAGTGAATTATTGACAAAGTGACTGTTTTTTTTTCCTCTTTTGATAGAAAACTGTTTTAATTGTAAGCCGTCACTCCCTGTAATGTATTATCTTAAAGACTTGTAAAAGGAATAACCTTTATTTAACAATGTGATTAGATATATCTAAACGGCTTTATTTCCCCAATTAAGAACAGTTTAACAGTATAAGGAAAATAAATACTAAGCCATGTTCTACTTTGGATGAACGATGGAGTGTGGGGGGGGGGGGCAACGAAAGAAGGTTGATTGGTCAGAAGCCGTTATATTCAATTCTAGTGGGCGAACACAAGTTAGCACTTAATTAAAGGAACATTCTTGCTATTGTAAATGTTAAGTGCCATATTGTCAAAAACCACGCAGGAGACAGAAAGCAGATTAAGCTTACCGAAGATTTGACTCGAGTTTCCTTTTTATAAAAGGAATTCCACTTAAGAAAAGTTGGCTTAAGAGGGTACCGATGAAACCCTGTTAAGAATACCATACCAAAGTACCAATTGCTAGCTTTTTGACAGGATAATAACGACTTCTTTCAGACGAGAACCGTTACATTACGTCAAAGGAAAACAAATCGGATATTGCGATTCAGTCGAGTAGATTAAATTCAAGGCGACATTTTTGCTTTTGAATGAGAAGTTAACTTTAAGATAGGGGAGTAACAGATTTGACAAAGTGTAGTCTTAAACTGAACAATCGTAAAGTTGAGGTAATTTCAAACGATACTGATGTACAACATGAAAGACCGGTCATCAATGTCATTACTTTCAGAACTACTTCTTTCGTTATTTTAAATTTCAAATTCAAATCTTTAAGCTACAATACGTCGGTTAAGAATCTTTTTATAATAAAAAACATGTCTACCTCCACGCAAGTAACTTGTTAATAACATCGCTAGAATGATAAAACAAAAGTTAAAGATAAACGATACAGCATGATCATTTAAATCTTTCAATTGTTTTGACCCTAATTTTTTTTACACTAAACTTTCCTCAGTATGGGCAATAAAATACATTAAACATATGTTATATCTTTAAGCTGAGGCTGAAGTCAGCAACATTTTCCGACATTCAAAATAAATAATACATGTTTGTGATCTTCATTTTGAAGGGACGGGTGCATGCCTATTAAATTTGATTCTCATTGATTACCATGGCAACGTATTTATGATGGACAGTGATGGATGAGCGACATCACTGATGATGACCTCGACCATGACCCTTGAACTTAAAGGTCAAACATAACCCTAATACCAAGCTCCCGTCGGTTTCATATCCGGTTCTTCAACATTTTTTTACAGTCGTTGACGGATCGCCGAAGTAACAGTAAACAAAGATTTATTTTCATCTTTGCTCTTAAAATACAGAAGAGACAAAAAAGGGCTTTCATATTTGTGTTCGTTCCAGATATTTTCCTTTTACAATTATTGAAAGTGTATGGGTTTGGAAGCAATCTCTCTTCTGAATTTCCAAACATTTGTTTTTAGATTTTGTATGGCTGACAAAAGAACTTTAGATTTGGCATCAACGAACAACTTTATAGTTGCTGTTAGAACTCTGGATAGTTCTTGTATGTCATAAAATACTGACAGTTTAGGATAGTCGGCTCGTTGAAGAAATGCCTCTGAGTCTGGATGAAAAAAAGTTAACAGCCTTGAAATAGACTGAAATCATATATACAATTTTAAAGACTCATAAAGCGTAAAACCTTGTAAAAATCAGTGATTTTGCTATTTAGTCCAACGTGATCTCTGAGTGTCCATTCAGTCAGACGACTAAAAATAAAAACATGACATGTTTGTTTGTGGAAGTAAAGTATTTGCTATACCCTAATAAATAGTCATTTCAGAGCGAAAAAGTGCACTCCTCTCTGCTACTCTATCATAATTTTAAAGGCCAACTTACGTTGTAAATTAAATATGTTCCACTGTTATGACGTTTCGGATAAACAACATCGACTTTTATGCTTGATGTGTAGTTTCGAGATAGGGGTTATAGCGGTGATTTTCTCACAAAACTCCATAATTCTATTAAAGACGAGTTTGCTATTAGAACGCATCTTTAAAATCAGTCCTCAACAGAAAAGCAAAATAAAACGGGATTTGATTGTTGAAGTTCGGCCATCGAATGCTTGTGTTTTTGCCGAAGGAATTGTAGGTGGTCCCCGGGGATAAATCTAAGCGAGATTGGGAGTAAAGATTCATATATCATCATCTCAGTGTTATGATTTATGAAGTGAGCGTATACCATCAATCAACGGACAGAGGGGCGCGGTGGAGGGGTGAGGGGATGGAAAAGGGGTAGGAGAGGGGTGCGGGATGGGGTGGTGGAGAGAGAGAGGGGTGTTGGTGGTAATGGGGTATGAAGAAGTGAAAATAGAAGGTGTGGTAAGGTGAGGAGTGATGGGTGCGTTGAGGACTGGAAAAGGTGGTTTCGTAGTTTGACAATGAAGCAATTTCTGCATGTTATCACTAAGAGGGCCTGATTTATTACAGTCACAAGCAACTACGCTAAGGTTGGGAAAAATAACTTCGTAGGTCCCGATATCGATCATTCTATATAGTAGCTCTACTTGATCTCATTTATCACTCTGTCGTCGTATTATACAGCCTTTAATTTCGAGATCATTCTCATTGGTTTTTTCTCTCTTTTATTTTCTACATGCATCCTCCCCTTCATCGTTCATTATGTTCTTTCACTTTATCAGGTCTGCAGCTATGCTCTCTAAATTGAGTCATACATCATTTGAATAGATGTACACATTTTACAAAGGAATGTATCTAATGCTTCTTTAACAATATCTCCATTTCATACTTACACCCACGGATCCATCACACAAACACACACCTATCTCCTGGCGGACCAAGGAGTTATTGCAGACCGAACACAACTCTCGATAAGGACCCTTATTGAAACCTCACTCGTCACCCGGCCAACACCAACTGTTGGATCAAGCGAGATTTAAAGGCCACCCCTACCCCTTGAGATTAAGGGGTGAAGAGTTGCCCCCCAGATGGAGGGGGTCCTCTGACCCATTTTGTTTGTCTTGTCCATGTCCCTTCAAGAATTATTTCTGCCTCTTGTGCAAAATAGGTCAACGATACCGACGGAACCAGACGGCCAAAGGGCGAAAAGAGAGGACTCAAAATAATACTTGCATTTCGATTGGTTCACATTTTTTTTTCTCCATTTTATGTAGGAATTAAGATATTAGAAATCTTATACCAAAACACAATGATAAATGGATATTAACTTATGAAAAAGTTCTCTGCTTTCAAACATTTTCAGTTAATCTTTATGGCGTGTTCTTAAACATTCATTTTTCGGGCAATGATCTCTTTCTCTCTCTCTCTCTCTCTCTCTAAGAAACACAGCGATGGAAATGTACAGACTATAGACCTAATAATTCTAACATCCTACGCTGATAGCAGGGGCATATCTATTTTGAAAAGAATATCGTATCATCTACCTCTGCATAATTAATGAATTGTTCCCGTAATCAATACTGCTTTACCAACAGGTTTAAGTAGGATGAATTTGGGGAGGAACGCTCTCAATTTTTGTTTGTCATATTCAAACTACTTGTGTGTCATTTCCATGAATAAGATTGCCACAGTTTGCGAGACCTGGGCCCCATTTCACAAAACTTGTTATCAGTGACAAATGACAGTTTTTGTTATAAGCTACTGAAATCCTTGCTTCTGATTGGTTATCAGCAGATTTGTCACTGATTTTTGTCATTTGTCATCGAAAAAAGGCTTTGTGAAACGGGTCCCTGGTGCGTCGCCATTTCACCACAATGGTTTCCTAGGGTATCGGCTTCTCCCTAATTTCTGTCTGCTTAATATCTGAGACTCTTGATACGCGAAGTGTTCGAGAAAATGATCTATGGGGGTCCACTCCAGTTCCCCTTATCTTCAGCGGGGCGCTTTGTGATGCCAGATAGGACGGGGGCGGGGACCATGAAAATATTCGTTTTCCTGTCGCCTTGGGATGTCGCTTGATCATCAGTGAAGGCCAGGTCTTTTGTCCATTTTGACATTAGCACATTCAACATGATTCATAGCTCATTAAAATTCATGGGGGTATGCTTGCATTTACTCGATCTTGAAAAATAAATTGATAGAAATAAGGACAGTTTGGCAGCAGACATATTGTCATTTACGAGGAATCACAGGGCATGATAGTAACCTATTAGCGATGCCGATGGGCGTGGTTTTATGGTATGGGTAATGCAATATCTTCATATTTTCTTACAGCCGACACCTTTTTCCACATTCTTGTTACTTCTTACCGTTTCCCTCATGGATATCGTCATAATCATCTTCTTTAGTTAACCATCTCAATAATTATTCTCTGCCATCTTCATTATGTATATTATCGCTATACCCTGTCATATAGCCAGCCTCGCCAGTGTAACATAATTCTAATGAGTATCCTTGTTCCTTTTTTTGTCTCCCACTCTCAATCTGTCTGTCTATTTGTCTTTGGATTTATCTGTCTGTATGTATGTATCATATACAATGCTATTTTGCCACCCTCACCTCTCTCTCCCTCTCTCTTTCTCTCTTTATCCATCTCATTTTCTACCGAGAGAAAGGCAGACGAATACATCACTGCAGCAACTCAAGAAACATGAATATTCTACCGAAAATGTGCGGCAACATGACTACGAAACAGCTTAATTAGGATACTAGCCCTCAACACTCACTCATGTAAAAAAAGTCATATCATAAACTTCTTCATACGTTCTTATCACACCATGACCATGATGACATAAGTTATCACACCCCAACGCAATGTCAAATGTTACATACGATGTCAACTGTTACATACGATAACAACTCACCTGCTTGAAACCCATTCTCCGTGTAGATCAGGCGGCGTCACGGCTTCGATCCCCTGACCGCCTTGTAACCTACGTAACCGTCTTCTGCATTCGGATCCTGGACCCCAGTTAGGACCAGCTAAGTCTGGACTCATTAGACCACTGGACCTCGCAGCCTGGGCCACCAAGATCTCTGCCACAGCTGGTGAAAGAGAAATGAAAGCACTGCTATAAAATCGACTCCTCTTTTCTTACCACTGCAGATTTATAGGCGGCGTTTATAGGAAAGTTGTTCTTATGCAAGTGATGTTCAACAGACACTAAAATGTGGTCTTTAGAAACAGGTGGTCTTTGTGTACAGGCTGTCAATGTGTAAATATTCATTTGTATCTTCCATTCTTTACTTATTACTTTCCTGATACTACAGTAGACCCTGCTTTGAAATTACAAACATATACTTGCGTTTTAGCATTTGACTAATTAGCAATCCATTAAATGTCCCTTCAGTGATTGTTTATACCATTATCACAATTGTATCACCGTGGGTGAATTTTTAGCGGATGAAAAAGGTGAATGACCCCCTTTAAGCCCCATGGCTACGCCTTTGATCACAATAACCATAATCCAACTCATCATCATTTCATAAAATATTCAAATAATATTTGCTTTATAAATTCTTTTCTTAACCACTCCACACCACATCACAATCATATTTTTCGTAGACATTTCTGCACGTGCATCGCCACCTCAAAACAGAACTACATCGACGCGTTATTTTCATCACTCTTCTCGAATGCACGGGTGCAGAATTCGAACAGCTAATTGGAAAAGATTACGATCAAAACCTATTTCTCAAAAAGCCATCTTTATCCAAACGGAATTCCCTAACCATGAAATTCTCACACCGTGAGAGAGAACAAAAAGCAAAATTCCCCCTCAAATCCTCAAATATAACCCCAAAAATATTTGACCTAAAATCACTTCGCTTGAGTGATAAGTCAGACTGTTAGCTCTCCATCTTAATAAATTGTAAATACATCATTTTTTTGTTCGTCGCAAAAATCCTTCGGCGTCATTAGGGAATACCGCAATCTAAATTCTATCTCCACATTTTTTTCTTCTATTTTCTTTCTTCATTGTTTTGTTCCGTCATTGTAATGTCTCCATCTAATCGTTCAATCTCAATTCAATAGAAGTGTTTGGTACAGACTTTCCCTCCTGCATTGGGACTTGATCACACCTGTGGGACACAGCTTCCTTACGCCTGTTGGAGGGGCAGCGCCGGAGGGGCGTGTGGGGGCTTGACGACCCCATACACACTAACCCAAAAGTACATGTTACCACATTCATAACTGTTGGTAATTTTGAAGTTTTAGGTATGGGTTGGGTGGGAGATTTTTACTTTGCACCCGTATATGTTTTTTTTTCAATTTCGTTTTTGTTTATTTATTCTTGTCGTTTTTTTTTGTGTGTGTTTTAGTAATTTCCGTTATCCTTGTCGGAAAACGTTTAGGTCTGACTTATTTTAACACATGGTAGCAATCTTAACCCCCCGATAACATTATTTTGTTATTTTCATGGTTTTAGCATATATATATATATATATATATATATATGTGATTTTTTTTTCTTTTGGCAAACTTATTTGTCAAAAGACGGTCCCATCACACTTTTCAAAATATTCCATCGGTAAGTTCAATCGGCTTGTTTGTTGGCTAAGGCAGCTTTTCTGTTCGTGAAAATGTAGGCAAAGAAAATGAAAAGACGCCCCTCCATTAATACAGTTATAGCGACGCCCCAAAATTTTGGCCTACACCCCCATTCGCGATGGAACAAGCGGCGCCCCTATTCTGTCCTCCCCATCACCACATGTCAACACATCGTAAGAAACTCATTTGTTTCAGTGGGCATATTTTCGTACCAATGAGCTTGGGGGTTAGCTAATGAAAAAAAATAAGTGTTGTAATTCAGGGACAATCTGTGCTCAAGTGTCAACGAAAGTCGGTTAGTTACACGAGGATTCAGAGACTCCTTCGCTTCGAATTTGATATTAATGGCGAAAGCGATTGCTCATGTGTTCATCGGTTGTAGAGTTATGTACGTGTACATACCGCAACATTACCGTTTTATCCAGTTGTTCGTGTGTGTAGACACACACATACAAATCAATGTTCTTGCCGGTTTTGCAGTCAACTGGAATTTTATTTAGGCAATGAAAGCGATGTTTTTCGTCTGCAATGGTTTAAAAGAAGTCAAAACCAGGTTTTATTATGTTGGCAAAGGTTGATGAAGAAGTATAATGCACTGTATCGTTTAATCTGACTTGGCTTATATTATATTTAAAGAGAACTATAACTTTACTTTAAAAGGTATATTAAAAAAAAACGATATCTCAATATTTAAACAATGATTTAAAGAAAACATGAAATTGTCAAAGTTCGTCTACAATCACATGAATGAAATTATATCAAATGAATATAGCAATGGAAATGGAATTAAATCTAAGTATGTTTGTTTCAACAGCGCTTTAAGGCAAACCGTATTTCGCTTCAGGTACTTATCTTTAATATAAAAATCAATTTATATCCTGTTATTTCTTGTCTAGTCTTAAGCTGCCCTTATATGAACGTAAGCATGTTATAAACATCCACTTAGTCTTGTTAACCGTCTAGTCACATTAAATCAAGGCCTTCACATCCAGGAGGACGCTCTTCTTAACTTCCAAAAATATTGATTTTCCCCCGCGTTCTCGTTCAAGTTTTCCATCAGCTCGTTGTGTCGACCTACTTACACTCTAAAACACCGTAAAAAAGCTCTCTCTCATCATTCAGGAGCTTCGATTGCGCGAAAGTGTTTCTCCCACGTGCCAGCAGGCACATAGCGCTATAAAATGTCAACATTATTGCAGAGAGAGGAAAAACAAACATAGCAAAACACATCATGTGTCGTCACAGCGCCAAACCCAGACACGAAACACAACAATCCTTAAATTGATATTTCGCGTGAGAACATTTTTTCTTCTTCTATTTTAGAGCACAGTTATGTTCGTTTTTTTTTCTTCTTCTTCTCGCGGGTTAATCCTGAAGGGGTGACACTGGATGTCAGAGGCGTCACATGCCAAGATGAGAATTAACGTGACTGGGGAGGATGGTATGGGAGGAAAGAGGGTTGGGATGAAAGAGGTGAAGACAGAGGAAGAGAGATATGTGAAGACAATCGTGAAAGTACTCAACATTGGACGGGAGAGAAAGAGGAAAAAGTATTGTTTGGATAGAATGAATGTAACTGACTAAGTAAGAAAATAAACATAGATGTGAAATTCAGGAAATAAATAAAGATGTCAGATGAAGAAAAGGGATGCACCAGGAGTGTTGATATCCGTGATTGTTTTACTAGATGATAAGGCAAACACAGGGTATTTGAAGAAAAAAATATTTAAATGCCTCGAAGAAATTAATGGAGGCTAACAAAGAAAGAAAAAAAGGGTAATAGATGATTAGACAACGTACGAACAATATGGATGTAACATTTTTAATGAAGAGCAATACGAGAGAGAGAGAGAAGGGAAATGGGGGGAGGAGGGAGAAGGGGAGGGGGCAAGAAAGAAATGGATATTCAGTATCAATGAGGAAACGAGAATATTAGAATGTCACATTACGATATCTTTCCATATCAAAGAGCTGCTACCGTTTGACATACGACTCCGTTGAACATTCAAAACGGGTGAAACGAGAGATCTCGAGATCACACATTTCAGTGTCCCTACAGGTATATAAGCTTTAACTTGAGTACGAAAGCATTACGAGAAAGATAGGGCGAGATAGGGATGTACATGTAGATGGAGACAGAGATAGATAGACAGAAGGAGTCAGACACGGTGACAGAAAGGAGGCAAAAAGAGGGACACAAACAGAAGAAGTTAGATAGGAAGCTTATGAAATTCAATGTACATGTAACGAATACTATTACTTGAGGAAGAGTATGCCATTCGAAAGACAGCATTTGAGTGGTAGATGGAGACGGCTAGAGATAGAAGGAGAGACGGAAAAGCAGGCAAGAAGATAACATAAACGGGAAAAGATAGAGGGAGGAGGGCGGAAGAAGTGAGATAGGAGCCTTATGAATGTAGCTAATAATGTTACTATTTGATTTGTCATGAATTGAGCTTGTCAGTGAAGTCTCGATCGCGGCACGAAGAGCGGTGTTGCTTCCAGCTCCCCCGCCGGGATCTCTACCGAGTTTACTTTGCTAAAACCCCATCCCAACTCAAGGGTTAAGTTGATTAACCTCCTAGAGGAACTCTTTGAGGACGTGGAGCGGTGTCCTCCGCTACCGGCGTTGTCTCCCAGCAGACTGGTATTATCCGCATCTTTTGGAAGAAGATGGCATCTTCGTTCTGAAATATGGATTTGTATTATTTAGATGCTTCAGAGCTTTAGGGATTTATGTGATTCGTGTGATAATGCAGGCACGGGGAGCTAGGGTGCCATGTTGGCAGCTGAACCGCTGTACATACAAGATTCGTGAATGAACAAGGGATGGCTCCCAGGTGGGTGGAGTGGTGAAGGGGAGGATGAGGGGTAAAGGGATGATAAATGGGAGAAAACAGGTGATATCATGAATTGAGCACAGTAGGAGTACGAGCATGGAACTTAAAGAGGAAAGTCGATATGGTTTGAAGGTGTCACAAAGAGAGGACAATGTATATTAAACAATCCCCTTCTGGACCTCAGCAGAAGTTTGTAACCTAGTAAAAGGTATTTTGAGGTGAAGAAGTAAAACACTATTGAAAATGAGGCGAGTGTATAAGAGGGAATCAATGAAGGGCAATAATCTTATTTTACGAGAGAAATTTAAGTGAAAAAAGGAAACGTCCGAAAACACAAAAATATTCCTGAAAGGGAGAATGGGGCACCTATCATGACCAAAATCTAGGGTAGCAGCAACCCATAAAGTGTTCTGCAATGTGTTCAGTACTTTTGCCGTCTTGAATCGAAACGTTCTCTGAGGTGCATTTTCCATCTAGTTTTACTGATGAACAGAATACGATTCCTGGTCCACTCGACTCGCTATGTAGGCATCCAGGTTTTGAGGCTAAGAGTTTGGCGGGCCCCCGATGCAGACTGATTTTCTCTTCACTTTCATTAGGGACTAAAGATCTTTTTGCCGCGAGCAAGATCGCATCGACACTAAAGCGAACATCCCCTTAGGGCTTAGGCTACGTAAGTACCTTTGCGAACGGTTAAACGTTTATCGTTTCGAGTAGTATTAGTTTGTTGCTAAAGGTGTAGTTTTTTTCTCTACTTCTTATCTCTGGCGTGCAAAGAAATCAACCATCAACAAAATCTTCACACTTCTTTGCAAGATATCATCTTTAATTTACAAAATATCTTCTTCCTTCTGTTCCGCCTTCCTTTCGTCACCACCATTTGCCGTATCGCAGCCGTCGATGTTATCACTTACACTCTGATGAATCTGACCAGTGGCGTACCTACAGGGCCATTGGGGCGCATGGCCTGCGATCGAATGGCGAAAAGAGAGAGAGAGAGAGAGAGATAGGAAAGGCAAAGCGAAAGATGGACGAATAGACCCCTTCCACACCCTCCCCTAACATAATGGCCTAGCATGTTCTCACACATTTTACCAACCAATTAAGTAAGATCGGTGCCGCCCCCTCCTCAAGACAAGAGTGCCCTTCAACGCCTGGACACACGCTACGCCATCATGTTGGCCATTGAGACTGACGATGGAAGTCAGAGTTTACTTCACGTCATTTCTAATCCCCAATCGATGCGATAATCTCTTTCCATTTCCCACAAACAAATTATAGCTTCCTAACTGATGTTCCTTTCCATTAAACACACTTCCCTTTCATACAAAGCTTCCATTCACCAAATCACTTTAACCAAACTCACCCAGCTCATACATGTACCTCAGCCACATCGCCCAAACCGACGCCAAACCGGTTCGTGGCTTTTATACCCCATTCTCACCGACGAGACCACCACGAAACCGAACACAGACCGAACAGTAAATGACATTACCCCCGAATGGCCAATGAATCTTTTGGTTTTGGAGTCGGTTTGGCGGTGTGACTGAGGTATTTAGTAGTTGCAATGTTTTGTTCGATCTGTTGTCGGTTTGGCGGTGTGACAGTAGTATTTGGGGTAATGTTTTGTTCGATCTGTTGTCGGTTTGGAGTCGGTTTGCCGATGTGACTGCGTTATTAGGGGTAATGTTTTGTTAGGTCTTTTGTCGGTTTGGAGTCGGTCTCGTTTATGTGACTGGGGTATTACGCCGCTCCGCTAATGGATTGTGGTGCTACATTCTCGGTGTTTGTAAAAACACGACAAGTGGTTGTTAATTAATAAGCAGAAAAAAACTCAATGGTTATCGATCAGGAGCTTAAATTAGGTGGATCAATACTGAAGTACCATTTTCCCTTTTAGAGTAAAGGACTGGCTGCAGGGTTTGTGTTTATTACCCTCACACGTTTAGATACACATGGGAATAGATCATTGCGTTAATATGTCATTTAGAACATTAACAAATCATAAATGTCTTTCATAATAATGTATTGAGTTGTTTGTATAATCAAGCCCATAAAACATAGGTGTTCAAACATTCGAACATGTTCTAACTTTCATCTAAGTGTAGAAATTGGAGAAACAACAAAGTAATGTCTGTTGATAACAATCAAGTAGGATGTAGGAGTGGACACGTCACCGGACTGTCGATCACAAGGTCCGGGGTTCGAGTCCCGCCGCGGCACTAATGTCCTTTGGCAAGACATTGATCTACATTTGCCACACTCTACCCAGGTGAGGTAAATGGGAACCTGGAAGGATTAATCCTTGAAATGCTCTGTGCGCTGATAACGGCTGCCGGAGCTATAGCTAGGGTAATAATTTCCAAAGCTCTTTGGAAGCGCATAGAGATGTTATTTCATAACGTATTATGCGCTATACAAGAACTGAATTATTATTATTATTATTATTTTAAATCTTCCTAATCTTGAAATACATACCAGCATCTCTATACTAGGATATACATTCCACGTTAACATGGCAACTCATCAGCAATGAAAGGTCACCGAACGCCTATGGCGTTTTCAAATTTTCAATAAAAATGGTTAAGACAACATTATTAATGAATGCAGATACATTTGGAATGTAATACTGGTATTTCAATATACAATGAAATATTCTATGTGCATGCAAATATGGTCAACACAATGTAGATGTTGTTGTTGTATACAACCGACATGTAACTCGATTCAGAGAAACATTTAATCTTCTCTCAGTGTCACCCAAAGCTCTTCAATCCGACTAAAAAGCGATCAGTCGGAGGAGGGACAACAACCGTTAGCTTCAGTGGTGAATATAATAATGTGATTAAAATGAGGAGAAGAAGTCACCAAGGAGCATGTTGAATAGTTTGACATTGACAGAGGATGCTAAATTATGGAAAGTCAGGCCTTGGATGGAGATCAGGGATTCACATGAAGGGAGAAGGAGACAGAATGGGGGTAAGGGAATCAAGGGGATGGAGGTTCAGATCAGATTAAAGGTCATGCACTGCTTCATTAAAGAGAAGGTTCATTGATTTTAAAAACTAACTTTATTGTAATTATTGCAAAGGTGACACTTTGATTTGACAAGGTTAGCAAACTTCAATGCTTGGAAACATTCGAAGTAATGATTATTATGAATTACAAAAATGCTTAAATACAGCCCCGGCATAGCACCTGAAATGCTTTCCGATCGCTGCTGAGATGTGTGACGTCACATGTTGAACATGATTTGGACAAGCAGACGATGTCCCATGACATCTTACACATTTTCAGTGCCTGTTTCGTCATCTTCTCTTCAGTTATTTCTCTTACTTCACTACCGTCAGGCTAAATGTTTAATCTATTTCCTCACTCTAAACCCCGCGCATGGTATTATTTTGATGAAAAATGCAGCGATAAAAAAATAAAGGAACCTTTCGCTTGTAAACAAAATAAGACGCCATTGTATTTTCAGCTGCATACACCGCGGTATGTTCGGCGTTTCAAGAGGGAACAAATGCGTCCATGCTATCATTCCGGGGGGTTTTAAATTTGAAAGTGTGGTTTCTTTGATTGTTCATTAACCCCTATCCTGTGTATTTACAAATAAAAGAATTTAGTTAACAGAATCGGTTTCATATCCCTTTTTGAATGGTGTAAAATTCCATCACATTTTTATACACTAAACTCATTATAATTTGAGAAATAATAGCATTGCAATTATGTTCATTCTTTATGGGATGTCGTCTGCTTGGGCAGGATTGGTTAATATTGTGACGGCATTAAACATCGTTATTTTTTGGCGAATCTCTCGCATATCCCAGATGCTATGGAGGTGGTTTTATTTGTATTTTTATAAATAACCCGATATGTAGTTGACCTAAAAAGTGTACGATGGCCATCTGTTAGCTTACCAGTTTCTAGTAATACGTTATTTGCCATATTTGTGATTTTCTTTGAACCCGCACTTTAAAGCGCGATACTCATACCTGGTAATCCTGGTATATGATATAGTCGTGGTATATATATTGGCTCATTCACTTGACTCTCATTCCACGAGTTGAGGGTTCGAATCCCAGCCCGGCACTAACGTCCTTTGGAATGAAGTAAATCCACATTTGCCACTCTCCACCCAGGTGTACATGGGTATAATTATTATTGCAGGGCCCGCAGCAAGCGCAGTATTGAAAGTGATACGGCTACCCTGGGTAAACTTAATTCTACGCTGCCTCCAAAGTGTTTTCTCCAAATAGATAGATAGATATATAATTATATATCAATCATAATATTACATACTAATCAAATAAAAGGAGAAAAGAAGACCACAACAGACCATCACGTGACCATGTGTACATTATTTTTAATGACCTCATAATTTGCCTGTGCTCTTGTATTTAAACTCCTGTCATATCTTTACAATGCGGATTTCAGGAAATATTGTGAAGAGATATTTGGAAGCCGAGTACATAAACAAAAAATGATAAGGGTCACACTCATTGCCTCTTTGATGTGAATGGGCTTGTTGAAATGGTAATCCCTCAACTCCATTCTCCAGCGATATATCGGCTATTCCACCAATTTAACTCCTTCAACTCCTTTGAGAACCGCCACTGAAAAAAAAACCCCGGAAAGACAACATTCAACATTCGGATTTTTTTCTCTTCGAAAGGTAAAATCTTTCTATAGATAGCTGATAGATCCGGAGGGAATCCCTGTCACCTCCCCGAAAGGCAGGCAGGACAATCCGATTATCATTTTACTTATGCATTCTGACGAGAAACGGAGAAACGAAGAAAGGGAGATGGCGAAACGGAGGATCAATTAAAATAAAGAGTGAGTGACCTCGAAAATGATCTGGGAAGAAGAAAAAAAGGAAGAAGGAGAAGACCGACATGAATTAATTTGATCGCAACGTGATCCTAAACAGAGAGGGCATGAGAAGGGGTTAGAGAGAGAGAGAGAGAGAGGGAAGGGACATGTGAGAAAGGGACAGGGAGAGAGAGGAGAAAGAGAGATGGTGATAGGGGAAATAATGGTAGATGGTAAAATAGACGGATAGAGAGAGATGTGGAGAGGGAGAGGGAGGAAGAGAGAAGGAGGGATGGAGAGAGAGAGAGAAAGAGGGGGCGAGAGACGGAGAGAGGGTGAGAGAGGGAGAGAGGGAGAGAGAAAGAGAAAGGGAGAGAGAGAGAGAGAGAGAGAGAGGTAGCAGTGGCAAGAGAGAACAAGGGAGGGAAAGAAAGGGGTATAAGTTAAAGAAAAACATAAAATATGCATGATAAGAGTGATTCAGAAAGAGAGGGTGGTCATATCAGAACGATCTAGCAATGAATAGTGGGGGGCATAGAGACAGGAAATCTAAAGCTCCCCCACATTCGAAAAATGTATTCTTCACCTGTCAGAGATGAGCATAACTACATCCTAACATAGACACAGCTCATGCTAATATTAGCACAGAAAAGTCACAAATATCGGTCACAATTCCGAGTTGACATGACTGCATGTCACCGCTACTTGGTCGCTTTGTCTGTTCTCTTGTTATTTTAAAGTTTGCTCATATTCTCAAAAAATTTATCCTATATATTTTTAGTTTATTTCTCTTTCTGCACTTTCACCATTCTCTTAAAGAATAAATCACCCAAAACGTTATATTTCTTATCTCTTTATTCCATTTGCCCCATGAATCTTAAAAAACAAAATCAAAACAAAAACAAAACAAAACAAAAGAAAAAGAAAAAGAAAACGAAAAGGGAACAGAAAAGGCAAAAGGAAAAAAAGAGAGAAAAGAGAAAACAAGAATAAAAACAAAAATGAAATAAATACCCTTCTTTCTCACTTCTTTCGGTTTTTAATTTCAAATTGTTGTTAGATTTTCTCGATCCTTTCTTTATCTTGTCTATGCACTTTCGTGGAGGGTATGGCAGTTCATGCGATTTCGAAAGTTCTTTTATCTTAAGCCGCATGTAACATGACAAAGGGATGTCCTTCTAAGGTTCTTCGTTCTTGTTGTCTTCCTCATGAAGGCTAGTCATATTGTCCCAGAGGTCGTTGGTCCGAATCGGAGCGAGACTAAGTCCTAAGTATCCGGATTTGGTCCAAAATAAGAAGTCTGTGAATTTCTTTCCTGTCGATGTTACCATTTTCTATATGTTACCACTTGTTTATCATGTAATACAGACACACAGTATACCTGTATATGCGCATACACCTTGGAAACGCAAATAGTTGAGTTTCCAGAGACTCGGAGAAGTGATGGAAAATGTAGGAGGACGTAATGGAACAAACTTAATTCTTCCTGACTATTTAAGTTTCCCATGCAATATAGATAATAATAATGATAACCTATAAAGTATCACGGACACTACTATACAATGCAATCTATTCAGATAAGCCTATATTCAATCAATTACAATATCACTCTGATTGTACTTAATGACGATCTGTCCTCTATTGTCATGGTAACTAATTATTTTCACATTTGTAGTCGAGACATATCTGCCTTCTATTACAGTATACTTGCTATAAGTACAATTCTTTCACCCTTGCATGCATCCACTCCTATTAAATCTTTCAATATAGTTTTATTTAAATTACCAGTAAATTATCAATATATATGATGACATGGTCACCAGAAGTATGACATTGTATCATATTCCATAAAACCTAGTTGCTCTAGAGATGCAAGACTGATATCAATATCTTCTCATTTTTTACAGACGTAAGAGCTTGGTAACATATCCCAGTGTGAAAATAATACAACATGACACACTTGAATGACTAAGGGTGAAAATGTGTTATTTTTATAACACATGAAACCGATGAACTCATTCACTTTCACGTCATGCATGCTCCCCAGTCGGCTCGAGGTGGATGAAAACATATAAACGGGGGTTGTGATATTGGCATGTTGACAAGCCTTACGCAAGACAACAGAGGTAAATGTATGGTGTCTTTAAAGATAAAGTTGGTTCTGGACTTGCAAACTTCATTTCATTTCATTTATGAGCAAAAATTATTTCAGATACATTGTATTTCAGCATGACAATAATAAATCAATCGGGCCAACAAATAGCAAAAGCTAGTCAATGTTGGCAATTCAATAAAATAACTATGGGGGGGGGGGCTGTATGGAAGCAATTGGAAAAGGTTGATTTAATATGTAGTACTTAAGAATCTGTGTATAAAGTGAAGTTTTGGAATTATCAAAATGAGAAGAAATTGGCTCAGTCTTGCAGAAAGTCACATGCACTGTACACAGAAACGTATATATGGGACTACACAATCATGTGGCATTAAAGGTACTATGTCCTATTTGCAGGTCAAAAAAATGAAAAGGTTAAATTCCAACAGCATTTGAAAGACAATACTTATTTAGAACTTTCCTAAAAACGAAAGGGTTTGAAATGGCTTTATGTGGGAAAATAACGACCATTAGTTGTCGAATCGACATGAGTGATTGCAATCACCTAAGTAATAGTCTGATTTTCAGACCCTTGTACCGAATGGTCGTACGCTTTGTGCTGCACAAAGATTCAATCCGTTTAATTCTGGCCATTACAAGTAATGGGTTATTGATGTAGACAAATGCTCATGTACCTGTTATAGCTCATTTTATATATGTTATTACCAAAGAAAAAAAAGATGTCAGTCAGTCACTTAATAGTGTCTGACAGGGAAGTCTAGAAAGTAAACGGGTTTCCTTGCATAATTTGAATACTAGGACACTGCTCACGTTTAAATTTCACAGATAGGACATACATGACATATTCATAATTCCTGCAAAGTTCTACAGAATGTGATGTTGGCTGCAAAAGGGATATAGTATCTTTAAAGTTTACTGCATTAAAAACACTGCAGCAAAATATTGTCATATTTCAAATCACAAGGTCACCTGAAGAGCAAAGGACCTTTCTTCCATGATATTTTGCATAATATTCCTCCTATTACTAACTTAAAATGATGAGGAAGCTCAACAATTAGTTTTCACTTTTTTCCAAACACAACCTGCTCTTTAAAGGCTTGTCTTTATCATGGTGCCATCACGCACTCACACACCTGAAACCTCTTGATCTGATAGCTAAGGTTCTCCACTTCACAGATTTAGGACGATGCCCTACTAAGCCCCGTCTCATGTGAGCTCTTTAAAGGACCATGGGGGTATTAAGTCCAACATGACATGTAGAAAACATGCTAATGAAAAGATAAACTGCAATGGTACAATGGCTTGAATGAAAGGAGGCTTTGTGCTTAATGGACATTTGGATATATGGGGTCTGACATCACAATGTAGAGTAGAAAGAAAACAAGATGGGCTGAGTGTATGTAAATGAAAGAAGTCTTCGTAAGCACTTCATGGACAACGTGTTATTATCACAACATAATAATAGTGGGTTCTTGTATAGCGCTCATATCTGTCAGACTTGACACTCCTGGCGCTCCGCAATTATTACCCTGGCTTTAGCATGGCTGCCACTACGACGCTCTAGCATTTCAAAGAATAAAATTCCTGCCATGTAAAACATATGTAAAAAAAAAATTAACTTTTAAGTTTCAATATGTCGACTGAAATAACTCTAATAAGCGATTGATCGAAGGACAAGGATATTACGTCGAACACCATGACATATAGAATTGACAAGACAGACTTTGAAGGTACAATTTCTTGAATGAAAGCATTTTTGAGCACTTATAGAGGACGACGGGATAAAGATCACTTAACGTAGAAAGACACACTTAAGAGTACAATGATTTGAATGGATGAAACTTAAAAACATATTAAAGACCCTGTCCGAAGTGAAAAATGAAATAGATGAATTATATACAGTGTATCAAAGGAAAGCTGACAAGCCATAGATTACAACGATACCAATTATATGCTACTTTAGTACCTGTCAGACGAGTAACAGCTCTCTGAAAACTCGAAATCTAAAGCTGTGAAAGTCGGGAGTTGTTGACCTAAAAACTAGCTATCGAATTGATGACATCACCATATGTGGAGTACGCATATTCACAATGACTTTGCATTAATTAAGCACGGCTCATCGCCTCAGTTGTGCACATAATATTATGCACATATGCGTGCACATATGGTGTCGTCACTGTAACTGCGGCAAATTTGACCCCTGTTGACCTGTAATTTGGAGAGGGGCGGAAAAAAGGTTTGAATTCGCTTTTGTGCAATACTGAAATGGAAAATATTTTGAATTCCTTTATATTTGTATTCTTTGTTCATTCAGCTTTCCATTGATAACAAGTTGTATTTTCATCGGATAGGGTCTTTAAGGTCTTCTCATGTGAACACTCAAAGGGTAATTTGGATATTCCGTCTCACATAACGACATGTAGAAATTATTAAAAAACAACTTCGAAGGTGCAATCCATTGAATGAAAGTAATTTTTCTTCCATTTAGAGGACGATGGGATATAATAACATTGTAGAAAGACACACTTAAGAATACAATGATGTCAATGGAAAAATCTTGGAAACAAATCCAACCCATCTCATGCGAGCGCTTTAAAGGACTGTATAGGTCCAGCATCACAACATGTAAGACGGGGAGATAGACGTTACGTTAACGGTACAATGTACTGAAAGAGAGAAAGAAAAGTACGCTTAAAGTGGTTTAATTGCATTGACTTTTAAATAAATTTATGAGTATGGATCCTAGGCATGTACTAATGTATGAAATCAATTTAGTTCACACATTGTTAGGAGTATTGTGTGTAATTGAATTAAGAATCTTGCCATTCTCTAAAATCTTTCTCTCTCTCTCTCTCTCTGTATCTGTAGTTTTGGAGGTGAAAAAATCTAAGAATAAGCTTTACATAAATCATATGCAGAGGATTTTACTCTTTCATTAACTAAATAATTTAAAATATCCGGTCTAATCTCCTTTTCTATCTCTCTTTCTCTCTTTCCCTCGTTCTCTCTCTCCATGGACCTACGGTCCATGCTCTCTCTCTCTCTCTCTCTCTGAATTGTTCTGGATTATTGGTCTAGAATATCAATATCCGTTCACAGGACAATCATATGTGAAATGACAATGGTTACAAACATACATCTAAGCATATAATAAATAGCTTGTAGTAGTAGTAGTAGTAGTAGTAGTAGTAGTAATAGTAGTGAAAAAAAATTGAAAAAAAAATTATGTACAGAATGAGGTCGTCATGTTGAGGAAAAGCTTCAATTGCAACAAGACAACAACAACAACAATCTGAAAAAATAGAAAGCATGACCTTAAGTGAATTTATTAACTGACAAGAGACAACTTTAGCACACAGTCAGTATACCCAAGAATCATGAGAATACTAGTTAATTGTTATAAATGTTGGAATAAACGGTGCAAACTTGTAGATAATAGAAGTTGAAATCAATGTTGCTTTCCCTAAATGATATATATTTTTTAAAATCCCATCCAACGCCTTACTGCGTTTATTAATCCCTTAATCTGTTAATGCCGTTCATTTATCCAATTACTACATTGCACATCTCTACATCTCCCTAATCTCCCTTAATTTTCCACATCACTAAGTTCTCGTAAGAACTTGATAATTCAGTCTCAAATACGAGGCAATTTGTAAAATCTGGGTTAATTATAAGAGCCATAATGGATCTTGAAATCTTTCGTATTGACGTCCCCATTCGATCTTAAAATCCATGGAGAGCATTAGGGCTGTTTTAAGCGCTGTACAATCTTTTATTCTTAGCTCAATCAAAACCCGTCTCCCTCTGGATAAGAAGCCGGGGCAGAAGATCAGGCGACAGTGGGAGGAATCGCCGCTTAAATATCGAATTACCGATAGGGAAAAATCATCAAGATGATTGCAGTTTTAAAACAAGTGGGGCAGAAAAATATTGACTGTAATATGAAATATCATTTTGGGATGGATATATTGTTTTTTGAGATGAGGGACGGGGAGGGGGTATTGCTTCTGAAAGCGTCGAAATGTTTCGACTTGAGGATGCCTAAAGGAATATTGAGGAGAACAAGAGGGACTGAAACAGCATAAACAGAACATGACATGAAAATGATATTGATACATAAATGTTTTGAGAGGTTTTACCGCCTAACGTGGAAACGGCACTTTACCCTGTAGGATAAAATAACATCAGGAGCGAGTAGGTATACACAAAAACATCATTTACTTGAGGCATGCATATGATATATTTCTCTTTGCTTTTAATGTTCAGTTTGAAATTTATAGTTAATGTTATATGTTGATGACGTCATAGATTGAGCATTATTGTAAAGCTGCGCATGCGCCATGCGAAATAAACTTGCTTTGGAATCTTATACATGTACCAACAGTATCAAACGTGTGCTATTATCTGTCTCGAGTACTCATCTGTGTACCTTTTAATTAAGAGGATTACAGCATTTTCATTCGACTGTCCTATCTCCGGCTTGGGATCCCCATTTTAGGTGCAACTAGACCCCCAAAAAAAAAAAAAAAAAAAAAATTACATCACTTCTACTTATAATACATCTCTCTCTCTCTCTCTCTCTCACACACATATTATGTCTCTCTCGCTCTCCCTCTATTTAAAGTGCATTCATCCCTACATACCCTATCTCTCACCATCACGTCTTCATCATCATATATCTTCCTTCGCACATTATCTCTATATCTCTACATCTCGTACACATGTTCTCCTTCAGGATGTGTCCTACTTGCTATTTCTGTGTAGGCAACTAGGATGGACTCCCATCTACTTTTCTCTCTCTCTCTCTCTCCCCTCCCCCTTCTATCTCTCTTGCTCTCTATCTCTACTTCAGTACTTCACTTCAGTAGCACGTCCGCCATTCCCATCCCTGGCGGTTCAGCTAACACACGCACACATCCTCACACACGCCCACCCACCCACTCCATTCTCGATGTACTATCATGTGGGGTTTCACTATCTATTCTTAACCCGCTGCCTTCGGCTGGCTCGCGGCACACCTGTGTGATTTCTCCATGGCCAACAGTAGCGGTACCCGTTTGACCCTAATCCCTCTTTTGTACTTTTATCTTCCACTTTATGTCATAAGGATTCAGCATTTCAGAATCTGTTTTTCTCACATTGTTTGGTTTCATAAGCTCTTTCGCATATTTATCTTTGCTATCCATTCTTTGACTAGGAAGTTCCAGTTGAATGAAGTACTGTGTTTTCCACTAAGCTTTTCACACATGAAATACAGCCAATTATCAAATGATAGTGATAAACATTGAATTCCATATACAGGATGAAGGGTGGTTGCGTCTGGTGTGCCTACCCGGAAGGGGAGGGGTGGGGGCAATGGGATGCCCTCCCCAGTCAAAGTATTTGCCCCCGCTCCACCACCACCACCACCACAACCAACCCCGACCCACCCCCCACTCTCAGCAGCTCATGAAAAAACGACGGCGGAGGGTTTTGAGGGAGTTTCCCCAAACCCCAAATTTGTCACCATCCACTCTTAAAATCACTCAACATTGCTCGTAACAATATTTAGCCTACTTAAGAATTCACTTATGATAGCATCAATGTATAAACGCTTCTTTCTTTATTTCCATTTGAAAACAGAGTCCGAATAATTTACATGTATAATGTGAAGAAGTGACAACTTTCAACAATTGGTTGTTATGCTGTGAAAGAAATTTGATTTAGTGCCACCACACTTGTCATTGCCACTGTATGGGAAGATTAATCAGAAGTGTTACTCACCTAAAATCACAAAATAAAGGTTGATAATCCAAATCATCTTTGCAGCATTAAGTATATTCCAGTTAGGAGTTATTGAATATCCTCTGTCAATAATGACAGACTCTTGTGGGCAAACAAGACGAGCTCTATAAATACGCATCTCCACATACACCTTTTATCCAATCAGCGCTCCTTTTTATATATCACGTGATATTTCCAACGACAGCGTTTCGTTCATTGCTGCCAAAGCGACGTGAAAGAAGAGAAATGAACGGTACGACGCTCGATTACGTTGCTTTATAGCAAAATATCATGAATAAAAAAAATCCTGATATTGAAAAAAGTGGATGAATAGTTGAAACATGGTTTTTCTGCGATGTGATCCGTAATTCATTGAGCACAGACGTAGAGAATGAATGTACGAACTCACATCTCGACGGGGTTTTTCCTTCGGCGTAAGTCTGCAGCTGCTCGTAGTCAAACGCACAAATTTTTAACCCTTTCCAAGTACATTAGCCCTCTAAATTAGATGAACTCTTTCTTTAAATAATCGGTGTAAGCTGCATTCACGCTCAACGCCGCACTGGCAAGCTACGTGGTATTGTCCAATGGTGTGAATTTATAGATTGCGAAGCTGTAGCAGTGAACTCTTAGCGATGCAAAGAATGAAAAATCGTCAATAATGTCTCTGAGACGGAATCATTGACTTCAGATATAATATATTATTTCTTTTTTCACACTTCAAGTTCAGGCTTAGATGGTGGCAAGTGGAGAAACAAAGTCACACTTTATTGAGTGATATTTGATTCGGGCTAAACGTTAAAAGGACTGTGAACTTATACGAGTTGTCCTTCTGCCAAGAGAAGTAGGTGATAAATGTTTGATTTTTCACACTTTAAATGAGCTTACGGTTGAATCATTCACCAACACAGTTTCACTGACGTGTTGACTGAAATCACCTGCGCTGTATATTGGTAGATTCATTTCTCATAAAGAGCAAGGATACGATATTTCACTAGATTGTAGATATCCTGATGTTCACCATTAATTATTTGACATATATATATTTATACTATATAGGTGTGATTAACATTCCCACAGATAGAAAAGTTCACGTAACAGTAGATTAGCGAACTAGTGAGGAGTCAGAACAAAGTTGATAGTTGCTCCAGTTTTAGAAGATATTCCTGTTCGGCGATCACTGTCTTACGATTGTGAGATCATGTCTTGTCCAAATATTGGTATGTCACTTATTTCCAACACAAACTTCGAGTATTTCTATATTATGTCCACATTTCGAGAGAAATAGTGACGATGATCCAGAAAAAGTTCTCGCAATGTTGGCTAGAAAATCCTCTAGATATTATGGTTACTATATACTTGGTGACTAATATTGAGTTCGAACAGATCAACACCTGAATTACTTTAAATCCAGTTTGTGAAGTCTTACATGTAAAACATCGTAGTGTCGAATGAGATGACAATTGCAGCTTTCTGTTTAATCCAAGTCACCTCTCGTAGGCTACCAGAAAAATCAATCAGAGCTGGTCTGGAATGAAAAACCCCTCTTCAGTCAATCGGATGTATCTCTTGATCTGGAGCTCAGGAGCTAGAACAGTAGAATCAATAAAATACACCTGCTGATGCTTCCATTTAACACGTTCGGATCAGGATGGGGCTGCTTGGAGCGAGTGGATAATGAAGGAATTGGAACGTAAAAGAGATCGGTTGGTTAGAGACGATAAGTATTCAGGGTTTTGTGTCGCCTTGCATTAATACGCCACGGCTCGGCTCAAGTTGTCCATCCATTCACAAAACAACGCCACAGATCGCATCAAGTAGTATATCATTGAGGGCATCAGTGGAGAAATACTAGAGCGGTGTTCGTTTACCAGCACACTCGAAAGAAAGTAACGAGTCCCTTCTCCTAATGGTAACATGCAACT
Organism: Mesocentrotus franciscanus; assembly: GCA_037976565.1. NCBI lineage: Eukaryota > Metazoa > Echinodermata > Echinoidea > Camarodonta > Strongylocentrotidae > Mesocentrotus > Mesocentrotus franciscanus. The sequence goes on from CP137676.1 coordinate 14,434,077, forward strand.
TCTACGGATTTCCTCTCCTTGTCCCTTCTCTCCTCTCTGACTGACTTCTCTGCGTCTCTCTTTCTCTCTCTGTAAAAGATCTTGATCTCGGAATCTTCAAAGGAACTCCGTGTTGCTCTCGTCAGCAAGCGGAATCTGAGTATATTGGGCTAGATGTTTGTGGGCACTCAGATAGTTTTCTCCTCAGTACATCCCAATCAGTCAATGCAATTCGCTTTCGTGTTTATTTCTCCCCTCTCTCCTCCTCCCTCTCCTTGTTACTCTCTGTCTCTCCTACCCTCTCGATTTCCTCTCATGAATAAGAACTGCCAAAAACGTCTTAATGGCGTTTTACGGCAGGTGTTTTCTCACCGGCCGCATCTCATTTGCGACTTCTTGATAGGGTCTTTACTCCACTTAGCACACCTGCCCTCTGTTGACTTTCTTCTGTGAATGTAAATAATACCCCGAGTCTGTCACGAACCTCCACAGCAATGACCCAGCTACTGGACGACTCGACTAAAGGCTCTTGAATTAAAACGAAGGTGTCACTCCGACTTCGATGCCTCGCGCATTCTCAACGAGGTCAAATCCAGCATAAGAACAAAAATGACGTTGCGCGTAATAGTAAGAGTAACTTGTAAAACCCGCATAAAACAAGGTCAGAATCCACGAATGACAAATAACTCAGAAAAATTTACTTCGAAACATTTGTTTGATATAGCCTATGGCGAAATAGAGAATCACAGAGCTGTTTTGTAACATATCCAGTTGCTTCAAATAGATTTACACTAATTCCCTTCTTAAGACTTCGACTATAAAGCGTTTTTTTAAAGAGATTTCAATATACCAGCGGCGGCGTCCAGCACCGACTCACGCTCCAATGGTCTGGTGTTGCGACCTGAGAAGCTGAATGGATATGTACATCAAGCTCATAAGTGTTGCGAGTAAATAATCATTAGGTCGCACGTCCCATAGCTCCAACGCCGCACGCGCGTGTAGGCTCGGTCTAGTATAAAAAGCGAATGGGCAACGCCAAGCGAGAGTCGTTTGTGGAAGCTGTATTCCTCGGCTCGCTCTAGCAGGGGTAAGGAGTTGAGCTGTCCAAAAATCTACTCCTGATCAAAATCCTTTTATTTGGCAATGGTGCCGCTTCGGTAAATATATAAAGGGTGGTGCTCCTTCCTCTTCTTCTCCCCTTTTCCCACTTTATTTTCCCTTGAGGTAAGTACTGGATGATAGGAAGCGACTGGCATGAGGGTGAACCTATGAACTTTACTCAGGCTCTGTAATTCCTGGAGGGTTAGGCCTATGGTCTCGATCTGTCTTCATCCTCTCACTCCTATCATCTACTTCAAATCCCATTCCCTTTCCCTTTTCATCTATAAAAAAACATGCACTCCCTTTTCTTCCCTCTCTCTTGCTATTAGGCCTATCATATATAAATTCAGTGGCGTTATGTATATGTCAAGTCAAGGATGTGCATTGTCCACCTTCCTTTATGATAGCTCAGTTCGTCCACCCCTCTCTCTGCCCATCGTTTATCTCATTCTTTTAGTTTCTCTTTTTGAAATTTTCCGCCATTCGATACGGGGAAGGGGTGCCCTGGGCTACGGTAGCTACACTTACAAAACATATTCTTCCTCTTCTTTTTATTTTTTAACAATTTTTCATATTCTATTTCACCCTCATTTCTAAACATAAAATATTCCAAAGTGCCCCTTTATTGTTCCCTGTAGCTACGAAACTTATCATGTTCATGTACTACTTTATTATATATCTCTTCATATTTCTTTTCTCCCATGCATTCCATCGCAAAAAAATATTCCCCTTCTGTGCCACCTCTTTTCAAAACTTTAATTATCCCATGCAGTGCGTAATCTTATAATCCCTCTCTTTCAAAGCTCTTCTTTAATTTTCGCTATTATTATTTTCGACAACGTTAGTATGGCACCTGCTTCATTTGTTTTTGTTTAAAAAGTTTGTCTCCTTGTCTGGGATGTGTTTTACGGTTGAACTACACGATCTCTTTTCATATAAAATGCAATTTAACCTCCCAGGTTGTTTATAATCCATCGCTATGTTCACTGATGTCCAATTTCCTTCGCACTATCAAGCAGTTTGTTGCAGGGAGACGAGCACAGTAACCCAGAGATGATTGAATGACTGACAGGCTGACTGAACACATTGTTCAAAAGATGAATGAAGAAGCAAATAGAAAGGAGAGGAATGGATGAACAAATAAACAGAAGACAGAAAAGGTGTATTCCACAAAAGCAATTTCTTAGTAAACTCATTTTGTTCAAGTTTATGTTTGGAATGAAAACACGAAAACACCTTTCAAAGTCACTCTTTCCTCCAGCCAATTTCTTTGAAATTTTCCATCATCTTGTTGCCATGCCAACAAATTTCTGAAGTGGATCCTAATCGCATCTTTCGTGCCAATTTCATCTTGCTCCTGTAAATATGATAGCTCTCACAAGGTCGAATCGTGCTCACATTATCATGCCATTTCGCCCATGACCTTGGTAGTTCATTAATGTTCTACGCGAAAGAAGACGCATTGGATGTTAGAGAGGTGGGAGTGAAGGAGCGATACTACTTTGAGATGAGAGCCAGAGGAGGGGGTTCCTGAAAAGGATGAATATACGTTTGGATGTAAACAACTAAATATCGTATATATATATATATATATATATATATATATATATGAAGAAAAAAAAAACAATACAAACATTCCCCACCTCCCTCGAGCTACTGACTATCTATGAACACGATCAGACGATAAAACTTAGAGTAAACTTTTACATCTTTTGGTCGACAATCTAAATATTTGTCAAAGCAAGATTATTAACTTTATAATTATGATTATATTCTTTCATTTTAGATCATTCAACATTTTCTAATTGAATCAAATTTCGTTTTCATCTCTATTAAAGACCATTTATTTGTTTGTAATAATTTTCCGAAAAATTTCAAGATGCTGAAACTTCGCCTTGCTTGTATTTTTGGTCATTACAGTTCTCACATATTTTGTTAACGATGTTATACCTCACCTTAAAGTCCCGTTAAACCCATAGACCATGACATTGGTAATCCCAGTGGCCTAGGGTGGGTCCCGTCAGTAAGGGGGCACTGGAGTCATCGAGGGTGGGGGGTATCGGCAGTGGCGGATCAGGGGCCCGGGGCCCGGGCCCCTCTAGAAAAAAATAGGTAAAAACACCCTTTTTGAAAAAAAAAGTTGGGCCCCTCCTGGCGCCCAAGGGGGTGGTGGAAAAAATAACCCTTCCCGTAGGGAAAAAAATTGTGCTCACTACCCTGGCGCCCAAGGGGTGGCAGTGGAAAAAACATTACCCTTCCCGAACATACTACCCCCACTGAGCGAAAAATCGACCGGCACGATTTTCAAATTTTCGCACGAAGTGGGCCCCTTTTTAGGCCCCCTCCCTTGCCGCCGGCTGGATCCGCCCCTGGGTATCGGTCTTATTAAACGCGAATCGGTTTTACCCTTCTTTTCACCCTTTTCTGTTTCTCTTTCTATCTCTCTCTCTCTCTCTCTCTCTCTTTCTTCCTAGTTGTGGGTGTTAAATTGGGGCATGTGCCCACGTGCCCCTTTAAGCTACGCCAGTGAGTGATCCTATAGCCCATGGACCTGGCTCTAAGAGTACACGTGTTGAAATGTCGGTCAAGGAGAAGATATCCTCTTGTTTGTATACAAACTGTGCGGTTTACAAGATGGTGGATTACCCTCAGTGAAAGGGCAAGAGGACCGAAGATGAAGAGGGCTATATGGGGTATGTGAGTAAGAGAGAGAGAGAGAGAGAGAGGGAGAGGGGAGATAATGTGTATATGTGTGTGTATGAGTGAGTAAGAGAGAGGGAGAGGGCGGGAGGGGATAGGAGAGAGGGAGAGGGATGGGGGGGGGTAGAGGGAGAGAGGGGTTAGATAGAGATAGTGGGTAGAGAGAGAGAGAGGGGAGGAGAGAGGGGAGAGGGATGGAGGGGGGTATTATAAGAAGGGTGTGGTGAGATGGATATATTCAGTGGAAGGTAGTGGGGATGTGGGATGGTGTTGCAGCAGTTGGAAAACATGGGTCCAGTCATTGAGGGGGCACTCATTCATGGGGGCCGGGGGGGGGGGGCGCCGGGACGTGGTAGGTAGGTAGGCCTATTTGTTATAGTGGATGGATACAAATGGGAGGGAATTAAGCCATCGGGTGTGGGGAGGGTGGGACACGGTTGCATCATCTTGATTTCGAGCCCCCCACCTTCTCCCTCCCATTTTTATGTTTGTCTGTTTTCATTATTCCACAGGGACACGTATCCCTGGTACTATAGTGGTAGCGAAGCCAGTTTGCCAATTTGTCATAGTTTTCTCTTTTACATACTTCAATTTGATTCAAAGTAAAGATCGTGTACGGATACATATATCAACTGACAAACATCCTCGTTTCCGCTTCACCACAAACAGTGACGAGACTGGCAGCAGCAATATATTTTAATAAATAATTTAAAACTATGTAATCTTTGAAGCTAAGCAATCGATTGTACATTGTTATTTTTTATAACCTTATCCTCTCCAGAAAAGTAGCTTGTATCATTTAAATAGGAAATTTTCAACACTTACTGAATTTTACATATATATATATATATATATATATATATATATATATATATATATATATATATATATATATATATATATATATATCATGTATATATCTATTTATATATTTATCTTGTTCAGATATTTTACGTTGAGGAAAGTACATTGCACACAATCACCGTGCTTTAACTGTCTGTACATTTATCATCGGTAGATGGCGACACACTATTTTTCCGACTACATCTTATTGACTCTGCTTACGGCATCCTGTAGAGATCACCGGTGTTACGAAGTGTTACTAACAACAATGACAACAACAATAACAACAATAACACTGTTATTGTTGTTAGATGATACATTGCATACACTTTTGCCATTCTTGTTAATCCCCCCTCTGTCTCTCTCTCTCTCTCTGTCTCTCTCCCTGTCTCTCTCACTGTCTTTATATGTAGGTCTGTCTGTCTGTCTGTCTCTCTCTCTCTCTTGCTTGTTCCTCTTTTCCCTCTTGTTCTATTTGTGTTCTCTGTTCATTCTTTGTCAAACTCTTGACATAATTTCCCCTTGAAATCACACATTATCACCACAAAATTAATCATAGTATATGTACTGTACTAGTAGGGAGCATTGTGAAAAAATAGAGGAAGGCCTCTATCGAATTGCATCCGGTCGGCCTTGCCCTTTTCTACAGTAAAAGGTCAAACTATATGGCATTGATCTTTATAAGTATTGAACAAATATCAATACACCATCTCCATAAACTACATACATAAGAATTTTCGAAAGTGCATAGTGAAACGTTCAGTAAACAGGCATTCTTTGAAGAGAAAAAATGAGCAAACGCAGAAAACGTTTTAAGATTCATGACATCAGGAAGAAAGAAAAAAAATCACAAAATAGAAACAAAATTATACAATATATTGGATTGTCAAGTTTAGTTTTAATTTGCACTAAGCAGGAATTAACGTTTCATTCACACCCCGATGCGGGTGCACAGGCACATTTATGTCATCAAAGATATAACTCAACACAAGCCAAGTATCGGGGGCAAAGGAAAGCAATTCTCTGTCCCCTCCTACAATGAACCAATGTGGAGATTTTGTTGGCATAACTGGCATTCTCACAGCAAAATGTGAGTTAACACTTTTTGTTTGTTGCCTACCCCCCCCCTACCTTTCTATGAAAGTTTTGGCTACATGAATTGTGAATCCCAACCATTTTGTAAAGCTGTAAAGGGCATGGCAGGGATTAGCACTGGTAAAACCTCAAAACATGTCAAAGCGCCAAAATGTTGTTTAAAAAAAATCATAGTTGAAAAATTTCCTAAAAGTATGGTGGCAAAATATTCATATTAGCAAAATTACAGTCATTTTTCTTTACGATATGAATCCTGCAACAGGCAGTGTTTCATTCACCCCATTTGTCGTGTACAAATTTAGGGCTTTAATTTTCACTCATAGAGGAAAAAACAACGGAGTCTTTTGATCTGAGATTATGTACATATTTTCATAAACTCATCTTGCTACTACAGATAAATTTTGAGATAACTTTTCAAGGCTTGCAAATCCCAGAGAGGGGCTTTAATGTACGTTTACTTGTACATGTAATCACACACGTTTAGATAGCACACACGAGAGCAAAATCAGTTTTGAAAAAAACAAAACAGCAACAACAAAGAAAAAAAAGAAAGAAAAGAGAAAGACAAAAAAATCCCTTAACATCGACATGTTCAGAAATATACAAAATAAACTGATATGTACATATATTGCAAGTTATACTCTGCATACAGAAACACGGAAAAACCTAGTAAAAATAAAATTATAAAATATTTCAAAACAGTGAGATGGTTTGGGATAGGAATGAGAGAAATTAACATGATTAATAAAGGGGAATTAGGCAATGACTTGTCAAAAGCAGGGAGAAGAATCGAATTTAAATATACATGTAAATGTCTGACTTGTAAAATACATCTAAACACATGCTTTTTACTTTGGAAAAGTGGGAAAGAAAACGATTCTTAATTTGATAATTTTTTTAATTTTACTGTCAAGAAAAATTATGCTAGTAGAACTTCAACAACCAGTGGTCCCATATGTTTATGTGCTATATGTGGGAATTAGTAATCAAGGTTTGATGCCTTACCAAAAGGCACTAACACATTTTGGTATTTTCTTGGATACTTATGCCCAAGGGCAGGTCTACAAATGACAGCTTACATGCTTATCATCTTCTCTGTTTTTAACAAAATATTTTTCAAAACAACAAAGAAAACATATCTATAAACTGTCTATTATTTTGTTATTTTCTTGCCCATGGCCCATTAAAAATAACTAAAAGGAATGCAAGTGTACAATGTTTTACTTTAGTATTGCATAATAGCTCCTATAAAGATAAGTACTATTTCAATATTTCACTTGAAAGATCCTTCATAATTTTGCTATGAAGTAACTCTTAATAAAACTAGTTGAAAAGAACACTGTCCATTTTCATGCACATGAAACTCTATACAGGGTTACGCATTCAGTCCAATGTGGGCCATCAAGAAGTACTTTTTATAGCAAACTATGAATAGCAAAAATTAGCAATCTATAAATTCCAAATACCAACCTACATATACAATTGTTGAAGATTTTTTTTCTGTAACAGAAAAGTGTATATATTCTGAAATATTGAAAAGATGCTATACATATATACATATATACAATATATAATGTCCAATAAACTATAAATGCAAACTGATTTCACAGTAGATATAATACTTAGTTGAGCAGGAGGTTCCATTTGTAGGCCAGTTTTCCTCGTAAAATAATTCAAAGTCACAAATTTATGGATAATCTTGGACAAGTGTTACCAACTAACGCAATTGTCCCCCAAAGGCTCGTTCATATATGACGATTATTTTAATGTGTAAATGAATGGCCGCTAGGACTGGCGTGTATTTCCTGAGCTCTGTTTTATAAGATATAGATATATGTGAAGCGTATTGCACGTTACGTCATCATTTTAAAAAAACGCCACGGTTGTGCTGCATCATATCTGAACGAGCCTATTAGTGATCAGGGTTTGATATGTATGGGAAAGACAGACTGCATGCAGTGTAGTCTATGTCTGCACAGTGCATGTATGTGTATTGTGCCCAAAATGTGCTGACTTTAAAGGCATTGTTTAACAATGCCAAATCTGAGATGCATGGCCCTACGTGTTATCAGCGTCAGTGATATGGTGTAATATTGAAGCCCTAAAAAAAATTGCGCTTCAAAATGATCTTGAAGTGCCTCAAAAAGTAAAAAATCTTTGAGTGACCGGTTTTACCATACTCATTTCCCCCAATAGACTGTAGTGTTATAAAAACCGTCGGGAAAAAGGTTTTTGAAATTTCGAATTCCAATCATAAATATCTTGATAATCAGACGGGTGATCGACTTGTAAACGTCATGGGATTCCTGACTGACCTAAAGGTTTATAATTATGATTGCAGCATGAGCTAAATCCAGGATTTTGTTTAGAATCTGAGACAAAGATACCCAATCCCTTTAACTATAACAGAGGATGAGGCTGTGCAGTTGTGTGATTTAACTGAACTATCAGAGGAAACAAATCTGATGGCTCAGTTTTTTTCACATGGAAGATTAGTATTAAAAATGGAATTCTATGGCCAACTGACTTTCATAATTGCAGACAGAATATTATACATGAATAAAACAAGTAATAGAATTTGTTCTTTAAAAAAATAACATGGCAGCTTTTCTCTTGTCCCTCTTGGTCTTCTCTGTTCATTTTTTGTCAAACTCTTGACATAATTTCCCCGTGAAATCACACATTATCACCACAAAATTAATCATAGTATATGTACTGTACTAGTAGGGAGCATTGTGAAAAAATAGGAAGGCCTCTATCGAATTGCATCCGGTCGGCCTTGCCCTTTTCTACAGTAAAAGATCAAACTATATGGCATTGATCTTTATAAGTATTGAACAAATATAATTACACCATCTCCATAAACTACATACAATCATAAGAATTTTCGAAAGTGCATAGTGAAACGTACAGTAAACAGACATTCTGTGAAGAGAAAAAATGATGAAACGCAGAAAACGTTTAAGATTCATGACATCAGGGAGAAAAAAAATCACAAAATAGAAAAAAAATTATACAATATATTGGATTGTCAAGTTTAGTTTTAATTTGCACTAAGCAGGAATTACGGTTTCATTCACATCCTGATGCGGGTGCACATCCTAAAGGCACATTTATGTTATCAAAGATATAACTCAACACAAGCCAAGTATCGGGGGGGGGGAGGGCAAAGTAAATCTTTGTCCCCTCCTACAATGAACCAATGTTGAGATTTTGTTGGCATAACTGGCATTCTCACAGCAAAACGTGAGTTAACACTTTTTGTTTTGTTGACTACCCCCACCTTTCCATGAAAGTTTTGGCTACATGAATTGTGAATCCCAACCACTGGCTAAAGCTGTAAAGGGCATGGCAGGGATGGCACTGGTAAAATCTCAAAACATGTCAAAGCGCCAAAATGTTGTTTTAAAAAAAAAATCATAATTGAAAAATTTCCTAAAAGTATGGTGGCAAAATATTCATATTAGCAAAATTACAGTCATTTTTCTTTACGATATGAATCCTGCAACAGGCAGTGTTTCATTTACCCCATTTGTCGTGTACAAATTAAGGGCTTTAAATTTCACTCATAGGGGAATAAACAACGGAGTCTTTTGATCTGAGATTATGCACATATTTTCATAAACTCATAAATTTTGAGATAACTTTTCAAGGCTTGCAAATCCCAGAGAGGGGCTTTAATGTACATTTACATGTACATGTAATCACACACTTTTAGATAGCACACACAAGAGCAAAATCAGTTTTGAAAAAAAAAACAGCAACAACAAAGAAAAAAAAGAAAGAAAAGAGAGAAAAAAAAAAAAAAAATCCCTTAACATCGACATGTTCAGAAATATACAAAATAAACTAATATGTACATATATTGCAAGTTATACTCTGCATACAGAAACACGGAAAAACCTAGCAGAAATAAAATTATAAAATATTTCAAAACAGTGAGATGGTTTGGGATAGGAATGAGATAAATTAACATGATTAATAAAGGGGAATTAGGCAATGACTTGTCAAAAGCAGAGAGAAGAATCGAATTTAAATATACATGTAAATGTCTGACTTGTAAAATACATCTAAACACATGCTTTTTACTTTGGAAAAGTGGGAAAGAAAACGATTCTTAATTTGATAATTTTTTTAATTTTACTGTCAAGAAAAATTATGCCAGTCAGTAGAACTTCAACAATCAGTGGTCCCATATGTTTATGTGCTATATGTGGGAATTAGTAATCAAGGTTTGATGCCTTACCAAAAGACACCAACACATTTTGGTATTTTCTTGGATATTTTACGCCCAAGGGCAGGTCTACAAATGACAGCTTACATGCTTATCATCTTCTCTGTTTTAACAAAATATTTTTCAAAACAACAAAGAAAACATATCTATAAACTGTCTATTATTTTGTTATTTTCTTGCCCATTGCCCATTAAAAATAACTAAAAGGAATGCATGTGTACAATGTTTTACTTTAGTATTGCATAATAGCTCCTATAAAGATAAGTACTATTTCAATATTTCACTTGAAAGATCCTTCATAATTTTGCCATGAAGTAACTCTTAATAAAACTAGTTGAAAAGAACACTGTGCATTTTTATGCATAAACTCTATACAGGGTTATGCATTCTGACCAATGTGGGCCATCAAGAAGTACTTTTTAAAGCAAACTATGAATAGCAAAAATTAGGAATCTATAAATTCCAAATACCAATCTACATATATAATTGTTGAAGATTTTTTTTTCTGTAACAGAAAAGTGTATATATTCTGAAATATTGAAAAGATGCTATACATATATACATATACAATATATAATGTCCAATAAACTATAAATGCAAACTGATTTCACAGTAGATATAATACTTAGTTGAGCAGGAGGTTCCATTTGTAGGCCAGTTTTCCTCGTAAAATAATTCAAAGTCACAAATTTATGGATAATCTTGGACAAGTGTTACCAACTAACGCAATTGTCCCCCAAAGGCTCGTTCATATATGACGATTATTTTAATGTGTAAATGAATGGCCGCTAGGACTGGCGTGTATTTCCTGAGCTCTGTTTTATAAAATACAGATATATGTGAAGCGTATTACACGTTACGTCATCATTTAAAAAAAACGCCACGGTTGTGCTGCATCATATCTGAACGAGCCTATTAGTGATCAGGGTTTGATATGTATGGGAAAGACAGACTGCATGCAGTGTAGTCTATGTCTGCACAGTGCATGTATGTGTATTGTGCCCAAAATGTGCTGACTTTAAAGGCATTGTTTAACAATGCCAAATCTGAGATGCATGGCCCTATACGTGTTATCAGCGTCAGTGATATGGTGTAATATTGAAGCCCTAAACAAATTGCGCTTCAAAATGATCTTGAAGTGCCTCAAAAAAGTAAAAAATCTTTGAGTGACCGGTTTTACCATACTCATTTCCCCCAATAGACTGTAGTGTTATAAAAACCGTCGGGGAAAAAGGTTTTTGAAATTTCGAATTCCAATCATAAATATCTTGATAATCAGACGGGTGATCGACTTGTAAACGTCATGGGATTCCTGACTGACCTAAAGGTTTATAATTATGATTGCAGCATGAGCTAAATCCAGGATTTTGTTTAGAATCTGAGACAAAGATACCCAATCCCTTTAACTATAACAGAGGACGAGGCTGTGCAGTTGTGTGATTTAACTGAACTATCAGAGGAAACAAATCTGATGGCTCAGTTTTTTCACATGGAAGATTAGTATTAAAAATGGAATTCTATGGCCAACTGACTTTCATAATTGCAGACAGAATATTATACATGAATAAAACAAGTAATAGAATTTGTTCTTTAAAAAAATAACATGGCAGCTTTTCTCTTGTCCCTCTTGTTCTATTTGTGTTCTCTGTTCATTCTTTGTCAAACTCTTGACATAATTTCCCCGTGAAATCACACATTATCACCACAAAATTAATCATAGTATATGTACTGTACTAGTAGGGAGCATTGTGAAAAAATAGAGGAAGGCCTCTATCGAATTGCATCCGGTCGGCCTTGACCATTTCTACAGTAAAATATCAAACTATATGGCATTGATCTTTATAAGTATTGAACAAATATCATTACACCATCTCCATAAACTACATACATAAGAATTTTCGAAAGTGCATAGTGAAACGTACAGTAAACAGACATTCTTTGAAGAGAAAAAATGATGAAACGCAGAAAACGTTTTAAGATTCATGACATCAGGTAGAAAGAAAAAAATGACAAAATAGAAAAAAAATTATACAATATATTGGATTGTCAAGTTTAGTTTTAATTTGCACTAAGCAGAAATTAAGGTTTCATTCACATCCTGATGCGGGTGCACATCCTAAAGGCACATTTTTGTCATCAAGGGAAAGCAATTCTTTGTCCCCTCCTACAATGAACCAATGTTGAGATTTTGTTGTCATAACTGGCATTCTCACAGCAAAACGTGAGTTAACACTTTTGTTTTTGACTACCCCCCACCTTTCTATGAAAGTTTTGACTACATGTACATGAATTGTGAATCCCAACCATTTGGTAAAGCTGTAAAGGGCATGGCAGGGATTTGCACTGGTAAAATCTCAAAACATGTCAAAGCGCCAAAATGTTGTTTAAAAAAAAATCATAATTGAAAACTTTCCTAAAAGTATGGTGGCAAAATATTCATATTAGCAAAATTACAGTCATTTTTCTTTACGATATGAATCCTGCAACAGGCAGTGTTTCATTTACCCCATTTGTCGTGTACAAATTGAGGGCTTTAAATTTCACTCATAGAGGAATAAACAACGGAGTCTTTTGATCTGAGATTATGCACATATTTTCTTAAACTCATCTTGCTACTACAGATAAATTTTGAGATAACTTTTCAAGGCTTGCAAATCCCAGAGAGGGGCTTTAATGTACATTTACATGTACATGTAATCACACACTTTTAGATAGCACACACGAGAGCAAAATCAGTTTTGAAAAAAACAAAACAGTAACAACAAAGAAAAAAAAGAAAGAAAAGAAGAGGAAAAAAAAAGTAAAAATCCCTTAACATCAACATGTTCAGAAATATACAAAATAAACTGATATGTACATATATTGCAAGTTATACTCTGCATACAGAAACAAGAAAAAACCTAGTAGAAATAAAATTATAAAATATTTCAAAACAGTGAGATGGTTTGGGATAGGAATGATAGAAATTAACATGATTACTAATGGGGAATTAGGCAATGACTTGTCAAAAGCAGGAGAAGAATCAAATTTAAATATACATGTAAATGTCTGACTTGTAAAATACATCTAAACACATGCTTTTTACTTTGGAAAAGAGGGAAAGAAAACGATTCTTAATTTGATAATTTATTTTACTTTACTGTCAAGAAAAATTATGCCAGTAGAACTTCAACAACCAGTGGTCCCATATGTTTATGTGCTATATATGTGGGAATTAGTAATCAAGGTTACATGCCTTACCAAAAGGTACTAACACATTTTGGTATTTTCTTGGATATTTTACGCCCAAGGGCAGGTCTACAAATGACAGCTTACATGCTTATCATCTTCTCTGTTTTAACAAAATATTTTTCAAAACAACAAAGAAAACATATCTATAAACTGTCTATTATTTTGTTATTTTCTTGCCCATGGCCCATTAAAAATAACTAAAAGGAATGCATGTGTACAATGTTTTACTTTAGTATTGCATAATAGCTCCTATAAAGATAAGTACTATTTCAATATTTCACTTGAAAGATCCTTCATAATTTTGCTATGAAGTAACTCTTAATAAAACTAGTTGAAAAGAACACTGTGAATTTTCATGCACATGAAACTCTATACAGGGTTACCGGTACGCATTCTGTCCAATGTGGGCCATTAAGAAGTACTTTTTTATAGCAAACTATGAATAGCAAAAATTAGGAATCTATAAATTCCAAATACCAACCTACATATACAATTGTTGAAGATTTTTTTTTCTGTAACAGAAAAGTGTATATATTCTGAAATATTGAAAAGATTCTATACATATATACATATATACAATATATAATGTCCAATAAACTATAAATGCAAACTGATTTCACAGTAGATATAATACTTAGTTGAGCAGGAGGTTCCATTTGTAGGCCAGTTTTCCTCGTAAAATAATTCAAAGTCACAAATTTATGGATACTCTTGGACAAGTGTTACCAACTAACGCACTTGTCCCCCAAAGGCTCGTTCATATATGACGATTATTTGAATGTGTAAATGAATGGCCGCTAGGACTGGCGTGTATTTCCTGAGCTCTGTTTTATAAAATACAGATATATGTGAAGCGTATTACACGTTACGTCATCATTTAAAAAAAACGCCACGGTTGTGCTGCATCATATCTGAACGAGCCTATTAGTGATCAGGGTTTGATATGTATGGGAAAGACAGACTGCATGCAGTGTAGTCTATGTCTGCACAGTGCATGTACATGTATGTGTATTATGCCCAAAATGTGCTGACTTTAAAGGCATTGTTTAACAATGCCAAATCTGAGATGCATGGCCCTACGTGTTATCAGCGTCAGTGATATGGTGTAATATTGAAGCCCTAAAAAAAAAGCGCTTCAAAATGATCTTGAAGTGCCTCAAAAAAGTAAAAAATCTTTGAGTGACCGGTTTTACCATACTCATTTCCCCCAATAGACTGTAGTGTTATAAAAACCGTCGGGAAAAAGGTTTTTGAAATTTCAAATTCCAATCATAAATATCTTGATAATCAGACGGGTGATCGACTTGTAAACGTCATGGGATTCCTGACTGACCTAAAGGTTTATAATTATGATTGCAGCATGAGCTAAATCCAGGATTTTGTTTAGAATCTGAGACAAAGATACCCAATCCCTTTAACTATAACAGAGGACGAGGCTGTGCAGTTGTGTGATTTAACTGAACTATCAGAGGAAACAAATCTGATGGCTCAGTTTTTTCACATGGAAGATTAGTATTAAAAATGGAATTCTATGGCCAACTGACTTTCATAATTGCAGACAGAATATTATACATGAATAAAACAAGTAATAGAATTTGTTCTTTAAAAAAATAACATGGCAGCTTTTCTCTTGTCCCTCTTGTTCTATTTGTGTTCTCTGTTCATTCTTTGTCAAACTCTTGACATAATTTCCCCGTGAAATCACACATTATCACCACAAAATTAATCATAGTATATGTACTGTACTAGTAGGGAGCATTGTGAAAAACTAGAGGAAGGCCTCTATCGAATTGCATCCGGTCGGCCTTGACCATTTCTACAGTAAAATATCAAACTATATGGCATTGATCTTTATAAGTATTGAACAAATATCAATACACCATCTCCATAAAATACATACATAAGAATTTTCGAAAGTGCATAGTGAAACGTTCAGTAAACAGGCATTCTTTGAAGAGAAAAAAATGATGAAACGCAGAAAACGTTTTAAGATTCACGACATCAGGAAGAAAAAGAAAAAAATCACAAAATAGAAACAAAATTATACAATATATTGGATTGTCAAGTTTAGTTTTAATTTGCACTAAGCAGGAATTAAGGTTTCATTCACATCCTGATGCGGGTGCACATCCTAAAGGCACATTTATGTTATCAAAGATATAACTCAACACAAGCCACGTATGGGGGGGGGGGAGGGCAAAGGAAAGCAATTCTTTGTCCCCTCCTACAATGAACCAATGTTGAGATTTTGTTGGCATAACTGGCATTCTCACAGCAAAACGTGAGTTAACACTTTTTGTTTTTTGACTACCCCCCACCTTTCTATGAAAGTTTTGGCTACATGAATTGTGAATCCCAACCAGTGGGTAAAGCTGTAAAGGGCATGGCAGGGATTAGCACTGGTAAAACCTCAAAACATGTCAAAGCGCCAAAATGTTGTTTAAAAAAAAAATCATAATTGAAAAATTTCCTAAAAGTATGGTGGCAAAATATTCATATTAGCAAAATTACAGTCATTTTTCTTTACGATATGAATCCTGCAACAGGCAGTGTTTCATTCACCCCATTTGTCGTGTACAAATTAAGGGCTTTAAATTTCACTCATAGAGGAAAAAACAACGGAGTCTTTTGATCTGAGATTATGCACATATTTTCATAAACTCATCTTGCTACTACAGATAAATTTTGAGATAACTTTTCAAGGCTTGCAAATCCCAGAGAGGGGCTTTAATGTACATTTACATGTACATGTAATCACACACTTTTAGATAGCACACATGAGAGCGAAATCAGTTTTGAAAAAAACAAAACAGCAACAACAAAGAAAAAAAAGAAAGAAAAGAAGAGGAAAAAAAGTACAAATCCCTTAACATCAACATGTTCAGAAATATACAAAATAAACTGATATGAACATATATTGCAAGTTATACTCTGCATACAGAAACACGAAAAAACCTAGTAGAAATAAAATTATAAAATATTTCAAAACAGTGAGATGGTTTGGGATAGGAATGAGAGAAATTAACATGATTACTAATGGGGAATTAGGCAATGACTTGTCAAAAGCAGGGAGAAGAATCAAATTTAAATATACATGTAAATGTCTGACTTGTAAAATACATCTAAACACATGCTTTTTACTTTGGAAAAGTGGGAAAGAAAACGATTCTTAATTTGATAATTTATTTTACTTTACTGTCAAGAAAAATTATGCCAGTAGAACTTCAACAATCAGTGGTCCCATATGTTTATGTGCTATATGTGGGAATTAGTAATCAAGGTTTGATGCCTTACCAAAAGGCACTAACACATTTTGGTATTTTCTTGGATATTTTACGCCCAAGGGCAGGTCTACAAATGACAGCTTACATGCTTATCATCTTCTCTGTTTTAACAAAATATTTTTCAAAACAACAAAGAAAACATATCTATAAACTGTCTATTATTTTGTTATTTTCTTGCCCATGGCCCATTAAAAATAACTAAAAGGAATGCAAGTGTACAATGTTTTACTTTAGTATTGCATAATAGCTCCTATAAAGATAAGTACTATTTCAATATTTCACTTGAAAGATCCTTCATAATTTTGCTATGAAGTAACTCTTAATAAAACTAGTTGAAAAGAACACTGTGAATTTTCATGCACATGAAACTCTATACAGGGTTATGCATTCTGTCCAATGTGGGCCATTAAGAAGTACTTTTTATAGCAAACTATGAATAGCAAAAATTAGCAATCTATAAATTCCAAATACCAACCTACATATACAATTGTTGAAGATTTTTTTTCTGTAACAGAAAAGTGTATATATTCTGAAATATTGAAAAAATTCTATACATATATACATATATACAATATATAATGTCCAATAAACTATAAATGCAAACTGATTTCACAGTAGATATAATACTTAGTTGAGCAGGAGGTTCCATTTGTAGGCCAGTTTTCCTCGTAAAATAATTCAAAGTCACAAATTTATGGATACTCTTGTACAAGTGTTGCCAACTTACGCAATTGTCCCCCAAAGGCTCGTTCATACATGACGATTATTTTAATGTGTAAATGAATGGCCGCTAGGACTGGCGTGTATTTCCTGAGCTCTGTTTTATAAGATATAGATATATGTGAAGCGTATTGCACGTTACGTCATCATTTAAAAAAACGCCACGGTTGTGCTGCATCATATCTGAACGACCTATTAGTGATCAGGGTTTGATATGTATGGGAAAGACAGACTGCATGCAGTGTAGTCTATGTCTGCACAGTGCATGTATGTGTATTATGCCCAAAATGTGCTGACTTTAAAGGCATTGTTTAACAATGCCAAATCTGAGATGCATATGGCCCTACGTGTTATCAGCGTCAGTGATATGGTGTAATATTGAAGCCCTTAAAAAAAAATGCGCTTCAAAATGATCTTGAAGTGCCTCAAAAAAGTAAAAAATCTTTGAGTGACCAGTTTTACCATACTCATTTCCCCCAATAGACTGTAGTGTTATAAAAACCGTCGGGGAAAAGGTTTTTGAAATTTCGAAATCCAATCATAAATATCTTGATAATCAGACAGGTGATCGACTTGTAAACGTCATGGGATTCCTGACTGACCTAAAGGTTTATAATTATGATTGCAGCATGAGCTAAATCCAGGATTTTGTTTAGAATCTGAGACAAAGATACCCAATCCCTTTAACTATAACAGAGGATGAGGCTGTGCAGTTGTGTGATTTAACTGAACTATCAGAGGAAACAAATCTGATGGCTCAGTTTTTTTCACATGGAAGATTTGTATTAAAAATGGAATTCTATGGCCAACTGACTTTCATAATTGCAGACAGAATATTATACATGAAAAAAACAATAGAATTTGTTCTTTAAAAAAATAACATGGCAGCTTTTGGAAAGATTTGTATTAAAAATGGAATTCTATGGCCAACTGACTTTCATAATTGCAGACAGAATATTATACATGAATAAAACAAGTAATAGAATTTGTTCTTTACAAAAAAATAACATGGCAGCTTTTGGAAAGAACGAGTAGCATAAATATTCGCTTACATGTATGGAGGTAGGCTCGACCATCAAACTTCAACAAACCAGGGACCCGTTTCTCAAAACCATCGTAAGTTGCAGTTCTTGGACATCCCATAGAAACTCTTGTGTTTACAAACATGTTTCAATGGGATGTCCACGATCTCAGACTTATAACGGTTTTGAGAAACTGACCCCAAGTGTCAGATTGAAGGGAAATTCCAGACATTTTCCATCTATTGTCCAATACCACACACAGTCACACACTAACTTTGATCTTCTTGAATATAAATGATATTTGCTAAGTGTTTGGTTACCTACATGGCACATGCTGTTTCAGTTTCAGGCTAATGTTTACAGGAAGAACATATCAGGTACATACAGTACATGTATGACCTTTATATGCATGTCTTGACTACGGTGGAAAAGAAAGGAGCAATGACTCATATTGATTGACACGTTTACTGGTTGAACAGTTCCTAGTTTTGTTGAAACCGCATGAGCTTGTCAAAGTCATTGACGACTTTGTTTCCTGTTGCAACTTCCACGAGGCTCCTAATGATTTTGGATGCTTCAAAGACCTTGATAAAACATTAGATAATTGGCTTTCAACCAGCATTCCCGAATAGACTGATCTTGACAGAAGTTGGCACCCACATGAATGAACAAACAGGTCCAGTAAATGCACTGAATATTTTCACATGTACCAAGTATGCCATTCAACTGTTCCTGTATATTATATAAGCCTGAAACTGAACAAAATTAATTTACATAACCACACAGCTACAATGCATAGAATGATAAAATCAAGAAAATTAAAGTTATTGTGCATGGCAATATATGGGCAATGTGTAGACTTCTCCCTAAAAAAGTAAAGACACGTTTTTATTTATCATCATATTTATCTCTGACTTCTTGTGGCACGTCCACCTTGAGTGGAATTCGGATGTAGTTATCCGGTCCAAGATCCGTCTCCATGAAATAATTGGGAGACAGGTATTCCTTTTCCCCCTTGACTCCTGCATCACTCCACGTATGGCCATCCCCTGAGAAGAGTTCTAAGATGCGCAACTCGCAGTAGAGGAACAGTCTCGTCTCCCAGTCCTTCTGGGGCTTCGGTAGTTCTTGGAACTTCCGGTAGCTCATGAAGGCCGGTGCGCGGGGATCGGCGAGGGCGTCGATGAACCGGACGTTGGAATTCTCTTCAAAGAACTCCACCGGTTTGGTGGTGATGAGGTCCCAGTGGGCCTGGATGGCTGGTAGGGCAGCAGGGTAGCATGCACGGATGTATGACAGCAAGCCTTCCCACGTGGCAGGAACTGGTGAAACTTGTCCTGAATTCAAGTTCTCTGGACTCGCCGACATTGTGGACTGGACGGATTCCTGACTTGGGGTGAGTAAGATGAGCCAGTAGCATACTTTTTGTTTGCAAGCCTAAAATGAAATTAGAAAAGGGAAGGAAAGGGGAATATCAAATTCTGTGAATGGATATGATCAGATAAACACAAGTAAGCTTCAAATAATTTTTCAAAGCTCAGAAAAGGTATGTACCACACATCATAATGCCAGTGAGAAAACAAAAACTAAACGAAAGTTCAGAGTCAGACAAGTGAGAAATCACGACACAAAACTGTCACAAGTCAAGACAAGATGATTTTCAAATGAAATGCATCCCTAATGAAAATAATGTTAAACTCACCTTCAGATGTATGTACTCAGGAAGGAACCCAAGCCTAAGGAGCATCGTGTAAGGATCGTGTATATTCTCTATCAAAGCACCATAAACTGTTTCTGGGCCAAATATGAAGGCGGTCTTACGAGCGGGAGTGTCCGAGAGATTTACCGGGGCAGTGTCGGCGTCTTTTGTTGTGCATAACCGCCCATACACTTGCAAACGATCATTCGGTGATTTTCCGGCACTCTCGAGTTGATTTTTCACATTAAGATCAGATTCTGAGTTCTTACCAGTCAAACCCCTTTCAATAGTGGTTCTCAAGAATCTTTCTAGATCACTTAGAGAAAATTGGCGTTTATAAGAACGTATTTCAGCATTAGATGCAGGTCTACCTTCCATAGTTACAGTGCACCCCATTTTCGTTGTTAATACATGCACGTACACACTGCCCACACATATACATGACAACGATTTATCAGGTGACAAATTCACGTGACTTGGTACACGGAAAACTGCAGAGGATGCTCGAACCAGTGCCTTCAAAATAAAAGGGACACTTCTTTAGGAAACCTTTTACATTTTAGTAAAGGGTCACATTAATGCTACTTTTTTAAGGGGCATAACTTTGTAGCTTAAAGGTACTATGTCCCTTTTGCAGCCAACATCAAATTATGTAGAACTTTGCAGGATAGCTCCTAAGTCGATTCGACAACTAATAGTCGTTATTCCCCCACTTAAAGACATTTTCAAGCCCCCCTTTTTTTAGGAAAGTTCTAAAATAGTATTGTCTTTCAAATGCCGTTGGAATTTAACCTTTTCCTTTTTTTGGCCTGCAAATGGGACATAGTACCTTTAAGAGGCTTTAAAAATAGTTTGAATATGGTTTAAACTTTAATTAGAAGAAATTTGGGGAATAGAGTGTTTTAATATAAGATCTCTATGGCCAAGGCATATCATTTCCAATAATGTAGTAGGACAACTTGCGTTATTTTCTTAGGGGTTCCTTTAATTATGAAAACATATTATGAAAGGATTTTGGAGAGCCCTCTTTTTTAGAAGTCAAAAGGATTATTAGCTCTCCATAATTAGCAAAATGTGGAGAGTGTGCATTTTAATTTTCATTCTCATTTCGCTTTTTCATTTTTCAGTGCAGGGGAGGGGAGGGGGGGGGGCACACTTGCTTACAAGCTCTGATGTGGAACAATTGAAGGAGGGGGACAGGGGAGATGGAGCTATTTAAATCTAAAGGTAGTTTTTGTTTCTCAATGATTCATGATAAAAAGTGAAATTAGAATACTTATACATTTTAACCGTACCTAATAAGACATTTAATATTTTATCAGCTGTATGAGAACCCGAAATTTCGAAACATTTTCCCTTTAAAATGAGAGAAATTGATCATGTACATGCAATGCACTATTGCACTGAACTCTATCACACTACGTAGTTTTTGGAGTTCAGTATAAATGCAAAGCCAATAAAGAAGAATATAAGGAGCCTAGCCATAGTTGGCGCTCTTCAATTCCAGCCTTCTGTCGGAGTTCTGATGTCAGATTTAAATATTTTGCAGAATCCAGCTGTTTTTTGAACCAGACTATATCACTACGCCCAACCCCCAATCTTGCCCACTGTTCCTTATTAATTAAACCCCTTAAAACGAAGTAGGTAATAAACACTCCTTTTGTATCCCCTTAACCCCCCTTCCTGGACCCCTCCCCACCCCCTAGCCCCTAATCTTCCAGGCTACATGACTATGCCTTCCTCTTTTCATCACCCTTAAACAATACTGCCCTCTGTTCATTAATAATAAAACCCTTAAAACAAGTAGGTAATATACACTCCTTTATATCCCCTTACCCCGACCCCCTCCCGAGCCCCTAATCATCCAGACTACATCACTACGCCCAACCCCCAATCTTGCCCACTGTTCCTTATTAATTAAACCCCTTAAAACGAAGTAGGTAATAAACACTCCTTTTTATCCCCTTAACGCCCCTTCCCGGACACCTCCCCCACCACCCCCACCACTCTAGCCCCTAATCATCCAGGCTACATGACTATGCCTTCCCTCTTTTCATCACCCTTAAACAATACTGCCCTCTGTTCATTAATAATAAAAACCCTTAGATTCAATAACCAGTGTGTCACTTTAAAATCCGCCTGTGCGCGCCCATGTGCACGGCCGTATGACACAACGTATGTATTATATGCATGTAGAGCTGTTAACTGAAGTTAGAAACCCAAAATAATAAAACACACTAAAGTATAGGATAACCGAACTCGCCCATGTGCACGGCCGTATGACACAACGTATGTATTATATGCATGTAGAGCTGTTAACTGAAGTTAGAAACCCAAAATAATAAAACACACTAAAGTATAGGATAACCGAACTTTCAACTTTGTTTGGGTGACATTTCCGAGCATCCGAATGCTTCCGAAGACGTTGCTTCCAAGACCTATGATGCCGAAGATGACGTTCTGTGTGACGTCACAGGTCTACTAAATAAAATAATAAAATTCACTTTTTGGCTCAGATATATACTGTTTCGTATGTTTTTCAGCGTTTTAACCCTCTTGAAACCATTCTAAGGCGTTCCATGCGATACAATGTCAAAATGTTGGCTACAACATACATATCTGGGGCATTTTAGGTCATTACCTGGTATTTTACTACGAAAGTAATTAAGAGTGTTCCGTTAAAGCCCTAGTCGTGTGGTGCGCCACCTACCGGTGGTTCCGGGAACATTGCGTCCAGCCAAAATTTTGTTTTCTCTAGCTGACAGGTTATCATAAATATATTTTGAATCAGATAGCCCTACTGAAACCTTATTAGGTGGCTGGTTAAATATGCTTCGATACCTGTATCACGAAAATACATCGGGTGAATTCCTGTCTATTCAGCCCGGCCCGAGTTTGAATTAATTCATGCGAGATTTTGATAATGAGGTGACAAATTTAGCAATGATGTCGTCTGCTGCATTTGCGCCAGGAGGGCACATACGCTTTGTAAATTGATATCAGTTAACGCCCTTCAGTCTCTCGGTCGATTAATTTCGTTTGAATTTTCGTAGGGGGCGTATCCAGCATAGCTAGGGTGGCGAGGTCGTGTGCCCCATCCTCGTATTCCATTTGTATCACGACTGCGACTATTTTCGTAAACTCAACTCAGGGGCAGTTTCTATACCCTACTGTATATGTCCCATATACATCACGTTCGGATTACGTAATACGTCATTGTCATGTTCGCACATTTCAACAGGCGACGCACGAGGCTATAATGAAATTGCTTTATGTTGATTTTTCGAAAATACGCATGTAGTTGCGATCTTGTTTCTTATACCCTAAATAATAATATCCATAAAATTGCACATGGTTCATGACGTACTGACTAGCTCTTTCCAGCCCTGTCCAGAATCCATTAATCCCCCTGTTTATCAATGTCTGAATACGCTACTGAAATGTTCTCAACACAGTCGTTATATTGGAAGGGATATATGATAATCTCATTATTTTGTGTCATACCCCCAAAAAAAAAAAAAAAAAAAAAAATGAATAGGCCTAAAAAAAATTTTTAAACATGATAATAATAAATGATAGTAATCAATAATAACATAAATAAATAAATTGATAGATTTTTTTAAATGGGGGAAAGAACCCCAACAACAACAACAACCAAACAAACAAACAAACATGCAAAAACAAAATTACAATCAAGGTAGTTTGTTTCAAATGCCATTGAACTGTAAGCGATTAATACTTCCTTGATTATCTTCTTAGGGCCTACATCTGACATTACAAACATGCTCAAGTATTTGTGCATTTAACATAGCGTCTGCTAAGAACAAAGGTAGTTGTTAACTTACCTGTGTGATATTTTGAAGAGCTTCAGAAAAGCTACACAAATACAAATATGAACCTAGCTTATTCCACGATTCATCGCAACATCTTTGAAATGTTTTAGGGTTCCCTGGATATTTTTTGGGCGTTATTGAGACCTTGAGTAGTATATTTAGGTTTTATCACCGACGCTATAGGCCTTATTTATCTGATATCACTCGTTACATGAATTTCATATTTAACGACGTCGTATATTTTTACTACCACCTCACGGGCCGTTAAATACATAATCATTATTATCATGATTGGGGACGGATGCGGGATTATATGTAAGAGCTGGGATGCAATCTTTTAATATGACAATAATAATATGTTTTAGGAACATAATATCGAGAATCCCGTCAGCCCTCTTCCGACGTTTCACCTCCCCCACCCCTCCCCTGAATCTGCCTGTATGACGATTTCCATTTTTATGATCCCTTTATCTATTTTATACTCACTGTAAATTTAGATTATTATACCAGACACAATTGAAAAAAGCATGCAAATAAAAGAAAAATAAATAAACAGACCTGAGGACACTGAGATTATTAGCTGAAACATCCACGTGGCTAATGCATTACTATTATTAAATGTTCTTGAGAGAAGTACAAAGGGCTGGGATGCAATCTTTTAATATGACAATAATAATATGTTTTAGGAACATAATATCGAGAATCCCGTCAGCCCTCTTCCGACGTTTCACCTCCCCCACCCCTCCCCTGAATCTGCCTGTATGACGATTTCCATTTTTATGATCCCTTTATCTATTTTATACTCACTGTAAATTTAGATTATTATACCAGACACAATTGAAAAAAGCATGCAAATAAAAGAAAAATAAATAAACAGACCTGGGGACACTGAGATTATTAGCTGAAACATCCACGTGGCTAGTGCATTACTATTATTAAATGTCCTTGAGAGAAGTACAAAGAGCAAAATTATATTCTTATACACGACGTTAATACAATATTGCCTTGAGATTACTTTTGTGTCATTGTAGCCAATACGTACTTGAATTATGGTTTAAAAAATTATCTCTTAATCAAATCAAACATACAAATGCATGTTATAGAACAATGATAAATGATATCTGTCAAATTATGAGAAAATTAAAAATAGCTGAGTGCTGAACAAAGTAAGATTAGGAACCGCGAGTGGTAGGGTGCGTGAGGGGCATCATGTTCTTCTTTTCACCTTTGAGTTTGAGTACTGATGCACGAAGGAAAAAATGAACCGTGAGAGAATGGCCTGAAACATTAAAAAAAGTGACTCCTGTTATACCACCACCCCAAATATGATTGAATATTCTGTGCATTAATGATCCAGCATGTAACCTGATAAATGATGGAATTATTGTTATGCGATTAAAATGAATAGAACGCTGTAAAGTCATCCAAAATGTTACCCTTGACCTTGAAATGACCTTTAACCACAACCTTGAAGGTGGCATCTACCCTAACAATTTTGTCCATACCTTACTGTATCAATCTAGCATGATAACTTTGTATTACCCCACCCCAAAAAAAAAAAAAAAAATGCCCCCCGCAAGGTCAAAACCAAACGCTATCACCCATCCCCCTTTAAATCAGTAGAGATAATCATCATCCGTGTGATATTACAACCCATCCAAGGCACATGGATGATATTGATAAACTTGAGAGAAGGCTGAGTTCTGCTGAAGATGATAAATAATTTGAATAATTTGTGAGGTTTCTCATTCTGCGTACGTCAGTTTGGAAGAATATTTGTATGGTAGAAAAGCGTCCTGAGGACGAGTGCTCTTAAAATGTCCTCATATTGGAAATATGACGAGTAAAAGCTGAGTAGTTTAATTGGATCAAAACATTAAGTGCAGTCCCATACATCCATTTCTGTGTGCAGTACATGCGATTTTCAGCAAGACCCAGTCATTTACTTACATCTTGATCATTCCAAAACCTCACAAAATACATCAATTCTTATGTAGGCATACTACATAATAATCAACCTTTCCCGATTGTTCCCAGACAGTTTTTTTTTCACGTGTAATGATATAACCAGCACGCTTGAGCTTTATCTTTAAGAACATTCGATCTTGAATCTCTCTCGGGAGGATTCTAGATCATTCAACAGCACCAAGTCATCGTCATTCAATCATGCCTATAGTATTATCTCTTTCATGTTCTTGAGAAGAAGGGGTAAGGCGTAGTAGCTCAGCGGTTCGAGCAGCGGTCATAGATTCAGGAGATCCCAGGTTCAACAGGGGCGGATCTAGCTTTTTGCTAGGGGGGGGGGGCGGTTTGACCCAATGACGATGCGATTTTTTTTTTGGTGCTATTTTCAACCCCCGTAAGTGATGTTTTCCTGGCATCTACTAACACAGTGGAGACCATAAAAAGCAGTGCATGATAACGTCTTCTTAAATCAAGTAACAGTTTAAACAGTTTGACCCGATGACGATGCGGATACTGTGTGGGTCTGGACACATGATGGCGTTTTTCTATGCACATCACATTTTTAGGGGTTAAACCCTAACCCCCGTAGATCTGCCCCTGTTCAAGGACCGTAAAGTAAGAAATAAACCATCAATCACCTGGTAGTTCTTTCATCCCCTTTTCTCCCCATTTTCTCCCCCTCTCCCCCACCCTCTCTCTTACTCTCTCTCTCCCTCTCTCCATCTCTCTATTTCCTTTCCCGCGCTATCCCTTTCCAAATTCTTAAAATCTTCCTGTCTCTCTATCTGTCCTTATGACCTCATCTCATTTTAACTGCTTAGAACCGCTCTCATTCTCACCCTCGTTATATCTTATTCCCTACCATAGGCTTGCTGGCCCAAGTTTAGTCAGGGCATTAACGTAGTGTCTCTTACTCAATTATATGCCAATCAAGATGTGAAAATGCAAATTGACCACATCACTTTCTGAATTATGACATGGCTGTTGTCCAAATATTTGTAATTAATTTTCGAGGAGGGGGGCTTCGAGCCCCTCTTAGCACCCGCCTCGCACGCCCATCTTCCGACAGAACCCCAGACATCACGTTCATATTTTGATAACGTACGAGTCAATCTATGTGAAACTTGACACATGATATTTTATGAAGCAAAGTTCACGGGTTTCTGCAAACATTTGTTTACGAGGTTACGATAATAATAATGAATGATATAGATATGGTATACTTAAATCCTTGAACAAGTATGAGAGATAATATTGCAAAACACTTAAAAGCCATGGTTTTATATCTGACAACGCTTTTTGAGGCATCTATAACAAGACTTGTATTATGGAAGAAAAAGAAAGAAACAAAAGAAACAAAAGAAAGCAAACTTTCGATTCTAAAGTCCATCGTTTTAATGCATGCTCCTGATAATTCCTAATTAAACTATAATATGGTTCAAACAGTAATATAATAATTCGATATATTAATAGGCCATTAAGAATTATGCATGAATTGAAAAGCATTTACTGTGCATAATAATTTTGGTAGAACTTTGAGAATGTCTTTCATTTATCACTGCCCAAATGCCAATGCCGAATAGGGACTTCTCGAAAAATAGAAAGGGATATCTAAGACTGAAGACGGACAAACCACCCCCTCCCGCCCCTATATAATTACAATTAATTTTGGTCTTATTTATCCAGGGTGGCTGCATCAGTATCAATAACGGTCTTTCTTTGGACACTGCAAATATTGTTACCCCAGTATTGTACCCATTTCATACATCTGTCGAAAAGGACAAAACAAATGTGGGCAAAACACCTCAGAATGTAAGCACCGAGCAAGAATCGAACCCAGGATCCCTCGTATGAGAGTCAAGAGCCTTCACAATTATACCACAGTGCTCCTACCCGTTTAATCATATTTTTAATCAGTATATTTCGCTTATATTGTGATATTAATAAAACAAGAACTTTCCTTCATTCGATGAATCAGTAAATTCATTTATCAAAAGATTGTGCTCCATAATTGTTTTTGAATGTTGTTTTTTAAATATTTTTTAATGTTTTTGATTGTTTTGTTTAATGTTGAATGTTTTTTAATGTTTATTATATACGCATGACTTTCAGATAATAATCACATTTCCCAGCTCATGTTATGAGTTTCATAGACACAACAATCTCCAAGAAATGATTGATTGTAGGTCCAGTTACCGGGGTTGAGTGTAAGTCCTACTTAATACAAATTTGAGAGGGCAAGAATCAGGGGGCACGTCCCATCCGTCTGCCCCCCCCCCCCTCCTCGCATGCACGTAAGCACCTTACACTGCGCGATATTTAACACGTAACGTACGCTTATCGTTTTATCATCGATATGTTTCAGCCATATATTTGAAGTGTGGCAGTAAATGTTCTTGTCATATGAAATTGTATTGATTTTTGAGCACTAATACAGAAGACTTTACACAGCACTATACGCAAATATAACATTGATGCACAGATGAATTTTTAAAAAGTATGATAAATATATTTGTTTACTTATTCCTTCAACGATCATTCGACATAATTATTATTTCTCAAAAACACCCTCATTCAAAATTTCGATTGTTTAATGTGCATTTCTTAAAGAGGGAGAGTAAATTGGTTATACTTTTGCAACCCACATCCACGCCCCCTGTACCCACAGTATACACATGGTATAGTGAACATCTGGGGGTTCATCCCCAAAGCCCACCCCCCCCCTCACGCGAGGACCCCCCCCCCCCAAAAAAAAAGGAAGAAAGAAAGAAAAAAGAGAGATGAATCCTCCTTAGAGACCAGCGGTTTAAAAAATGTGAGTCGCACATTGTCCTTCCAGCCATAATGGGCCGTGTCGTTGAAAAAAGGGTCTTAGCACCCTAGATTTGAAAACCCAGGTGGCACAATTGCCTAAGATATTCAATAGTCAATGATACAGAAAAATATTTGATATTTGAATTATAGAACTTTGAATTATTGTCATCTTAAACAGTCTCCTGTGAATGCATAAACTTTTGATCTTCTGTATTAACGGTTTAAAATGTCTTTCTCTTTCGTTTTTGTTTTATTCCCATATACCAGTCTGTAAATTACTTTTCAATATGCAAACGATGATAGCCAGGCATTTACTTGTCATATAAAAGGGCCCCACAGTTTGTATGATGGAATACAAAAGGTCTTTCACATTCAAGTCTATTGAAAGCATCCCATCATATTTAAAGAAAATAGAAGACATTCTAATAGAAGTTTAATTACACATAGCTGGTCTGCATTCCCGAGAAGAATCACCTAGTGGTCACTCGAGCTTGGGCATAGAGCTCAATTCAGCTATTTATTTCTTTATCAATTTAAAGATAAATACCAGTTATGGTCATGCGATTGCATTGTGAAAGAAACGTTGTGGAATCGATCAGAAAAGGTTGATCATCTAGCATATAAGTAATGGTGTGTACTGCAAGGTTCTGGAATCATCAAAATTATAAGAAATTTGGCCCAGTCTTGGTAAAGTTACAAGCACTGTACACAGAAAGATGTATATGGGACTACGCGACCACGTGCGCGATATCTATTTGGTCCCAATAGATATAATAATTTACCAAATATAATTATCATCACGTATTATTAAAAACATATTCTTTCACATGATTGGTAATGAGAGCTTCCATTTCATTTTTTTGAGAGAGGGGCTTTTCCAAAACTGGTCTTTACCTTTAATCTTACAGTGTACCTGTACTTGATCTCGGCTATATTGGATGCTCTGTTTCAAATACAATCAAGCCTGCCGAGCAACGAATTATCTACTGCTTCTTGTCCCATTGTCCTAAATCGTTGGTTTAAAAGAAGCATTCATCTTTCTTTTCTGTTCTTTCTTTCTTTCGTTCTTTCTTTCTTTCTTTCCTTATTTCCCCCTAGGGGAGCTTGGGAGGGCTTCAGCCACCAAAGACCCCTCCCCTCCAGGACACGCTAGTGCTATATGCCCCTGGACCCCACGCCGTTAGACGCTGCGCTGCCTTCGCTTTACCTGGAACCTGGAACATTATGTTTCAGCCCCCCTCATCACAAAATCCTGCACACGCACATGCCCATTTATCCTGGAAAATCTCAAATTGTTGTCGGGAAAATTTTGACTTATATAATGATTGTCGACAAGTAAAAACAAATTGAGAATCATCTCTTTAGTCTGTCGGCAAATATTAGGAATATGAGATCCTTAGAGCTTTTGTTTTAATCGATTGAGATTTTTTGGAAACTCTTTCGGGAAATGATTCCCCCCCCCTCCCCCTCTACTACAAAATAGTCTCGAGACGCTATATTTGTCATGGTACCGAAAAGAAAAGCCACCTTTTAACCCCTGATAGTAAAAATCATTCTGTATCCATAATGCTCTTGAATGCGGTGTACTGTGAGAACAGCACAGTGTAGCAATGGAATCCCTACAACAACAAAAATCATTTTACCACTTTGTTAAGATCATGCGAGAGGTAGTAATTATAAATATATTACGAATTATGTTGAACCATTTCATTTAAAATCTACATATCGAACATTGTGCGTTCATATAGGTGGTTCATTCATTGTTGATATAGTGACTTTAAACGAAAAAATGTTTACAAAACTAAAATGCCTTGTACGCGCGCGCGCCCGACGACACCCTCCGATTCTTCATTGCGCACGTACGTGCGTATACCACTGCCGCCCTTAACGCTCTAGCAGACGACGATAGTGACATTTCAGCCATCGTTTGCATCCAACGACCGAACATCTCTTGAGGCAGTGCGGAGATATAATACGTCACTGTTTCCATCCACTCTTTTCTTCGGGAGCAGACAACCCTTCGTTAGAGGATTAACAATGCCTGGAAATAAGAGACAGGTTATCGTGATTGGAGGAGGCATCAGTGGTAAGCCTATACCCTCGCAATTACTTGCTGATTAACGCCATCATGTTATGTAGGGTCTGTAACATATCGGTTAAACTACACAGCACTTGTGGAATCATTAGGCAATGTCATTAGTTTATCATAGGTTTTGCGGAATACTAATTTGTGTTATCTACTCGTGCTCTTGTCTTTTTATTGAAGAATAGGCTGAGGTCTGTTTGACCGGTGATTCTCGATATCATAGGTTGATTTAGTGTTATGTAGAGCCTATCAATAATTTATAACACTTGGAAATAGAAGATGTTCTATTAAAAATAGCAGGTGCTATGCAAAATAGTATTGTTGAGTTTTTTAATAAACTGATACCCTCCAATTGTATTGCCTGTGTATCTGTTACAGGTGAAATCTATAATCTACTTAATATTTCACAAACATCATATATTATTTTAAAATTTACCCATCCATGCACAGGGTTCATTATTTATCATACAATATCAAGCCTAAACATATACAACAAAACATGTTTACAAATAAATCTTATGAAGCCTATTTAAATGTCATTCAATATCACACATAAACATAAAGATAAAAAAATGTATACACATAAATACTATGAAGCCTGTTTCAAATTCATTTTATATACACTGATTGACTTTACGATGCATGCAAATCACAATTTCATATGAGTTGTCAGTATTGTCACATTTCGAAGAGAAACCTTAAACCTAGCATCACTATTGCAATATTCTTCGGAGCTGAAATCGAGTCAAAGTAAGGCAAATGCTAATTGGGATTATTATAAGAATGCTATAACCCTGAAACGTGAACTCTATTTCTACCATTTTATTGATACCGTTGTATCGAGGAACTTGACATGGTTGAATTTCAGGATTCAAGAATATTTTGTATTTAATAATTTATATGGCGCAGCGACTGTATGAATATACTCTACTGCGCTTAATACACAGTATCACATGATTACCCCGGTTGTAGCTGATCCGCCATGATAAGGCGCTAATGCATTCAAGGAATTTCTTCTTACCGGGTACCCATTTGCTTCACTTGGGTGGAGAGTTGCAAATGTAGATTAATGTCTTGCCAAAGGACATTACATTTTTACAAATCTAACTTCCGGCAATTTCAGTATTCATCGTACAAGATAAATAGACCCTTAGACATCTCTATAGGGATGATAAATATTTCTGTCAAGTCTTCCCGCGACTGATTAAGACGCAAAAGCAAAGGAATACTTCGGAAACCATACAATCTCCCGATCTAGAGGCAGTAAGAGATCATGAGACAATTTTATGGAGTCACAATCTAAGGTTTCACTAATTAGATCAATTTATATCGCACAGCTACTATATAAATATACTCTATTGCGCTGTGCTGACTCCTGTCACGGCTACATTACAGACACACGATGACATTATATTCAAACGCTCTTGAAAACAAGTGCATCCTCAACAACAAAATGAAGACAGCAACAGATGAGGCTTTTCTTATGTCCAGTGGTAGGTTATTCCAAAGCTTTGGAGCGGTGCAAGAGTTACTTTTGTTTTCGTGTGAGGTAGTTTTAGAAGCAGCTTTGCCACTTGTCTGGATGTTCCTCTGTTTTTCTACCATTAAGCATTAGCTTATGTTGGAACATCCAAGAACGGATATACCAATATACATGATTCTAAAATTGAGATATTATCATCTTGATGTTCTTTATCGGGGCTGAAAGAAATGTATAACTGTGTGTCGTCGGCATAACAATAGGGACTTTTAGATTTACACGACGAGAACATGGACCGCCACTTGTGACATCCTTTTAAGGCACTGCCGGGCACGGCCCAGTGCCTGAACACAATGTCACACGCGGCAGTCCACGCTCTCGTCGTGTAAATCTAAAAGTCCCTAATGACAAGAAACATTTGGGAAACGCATTTGAATTATATTAATCAGATTACTTGTATAGAGTGTAAAAAGGAGGGGACCGAAAACGTGACCCTTGAGGAACCCCATATGAAACATGGACAATCTTTGATATTACGTCATCTATTATTATTTTTCGTTGTCTGTTAGAAAGATAGGATTCAATCATGGAAAAACACAGTCGCTCAAGCCAAAAGAAGAATATAATTTATTCAATGATATTCCATAATCGATAGTTTTGAATGCGGTTCTTAGATCAAACAATAGTAACAGTTTTACCTTTAGATTGTAGATTGCCAATATAGAAGATCATATTTTATTCTGACCAAGGCTGTTGGACTTACGAGGTATAACCAAATCGAGAGTATGGCCGCCTATACTAACAGTGTTATGATTTATATCTGCTAGCTGAGCTCCTTGATTATGTGTAAAATGAGCTAGTGCTTTGCAATCTTTATATGCAGTTAGGCCAATTGAAATCTCTTTATGCTTTCACATCGTGAACAAAATGTGAGTATATTTGTGATGTCTTTCATCCGGAGTTGAAATGCAAACAGGTTTTTTAAATAAACAAGCTTCTCATGTCGCAAACAGTTTGGGGCTCAAGAAGGGGGAAGGGTTCGATAAGTGAATTTTTATTTCTTAAACACAGATACACTTCGAATATGAATATATACTTACAATGCTTTGAATGGGAGTAGCTGAATATAAAACGATTATTATCCAGAAGGAATACGCAAAACAAATTTGCATTTAAAGCCCCACTGTACTACTTGTAGCTACTTGCTCCCTCTATATAGAAAACAATGCCTAAGCGGTGCCTGTTGGTCCCCCATGATCCTCTTTTTCTTGTAACTGCGAGCTGAGTTGATGGGATAACCACCTGTCAGTGACCACGCTAATCCCTCTAATCCCTCCTGGCCAAACTAGTGCAGAGGGGCTTTAAGATATGCTCTCTCTCTCTCTCTCTCTCTCATTTGACTTTGGCACCATCAAACGTGTTTGACCAGAGGTCAGAACCTTCACAAATACAGAGCAAACTCCATCAAGCTACAAACACCAGACACAAATATTTGCTCTTTGTTCGGTAGTCTTACCTTTATAGGAAGCAGCGGTTAACAGGTAATCCTTTTTTAGAGAAAACATTAGACAGAAAAAGCTTTGTTTTTGTATCGGCATTATTTACACTAAACAGTAGACACAACAGTACTGTTCGTTTCTACACACTCTTATCGTGGTTGTTTCTCCATTTCCTCCACGCAACGCAACGCATGTTGCACACGAAGCATAATTTATTGACGTAGGCTTGCGTCAGTGATTGGCACGGTCTTTGACGCGCCATGTACAAATGACGTCATAAACAAATCAATGCAAAATTGAACAGTGCAAGTGCCTTTTACTGATGCATGCACTCATTGCCTCTATAAACCCCGTTGCCCACGATGCGTTATTTTAATGCGCCAATTACTTGTTCAATTCAATAGAATTCACGTTACAGTAATTTAAAAAAAAATTCAATCAGGGTGACAAGAATCAGATATAACTACAAAGTCTGTCTTAAAACTTGGTCCTGAATAGATACAAATGTGATACACAAAATAGAAAAGGTGTACTTTAGTCATGATAACTCTCGAAACATAAACCGATATAAAACTGTTGTTGCGACAAAAATAAGCATCACACATCGGAAAATCGAAAATTGAAACAAATCTCATAACAAGCTAAAATAGTCTCGTCTAACCATGCTGACATTGGTGGATTGCCACTTTAATGCTTGCATAATATTCAAGCTATTTACATCATAATCAAAATTACCAGCAACAATTCTGTGCAGTTCTTTTCTGTATTCTTAAAAGAATGTTTTGGTTCTGTAAACACCCCCACACACACACACACACAAACACGGAACATGAATAGTCAAAGATTAATTGTACGGTACATTTGTATATTTTATTTAAAAATGGAAAGCTTATAAACTTACAGAACTTTTTTAAAGTAAAAATCTTATAAGTTGATGATTTGGATAGAGTTTTTAGATGAGTGTCCCATAATTTATCATCAATTTCGATTCCTATATAGCTACCAAATACTTTTTACTCCTTTGCTTTCTTCATTATTGATAAAATATACACCTAAAGTTCGTTACAACCTCGTGTGTTGCTACTCAAAAGCATAACATTGCACTTGTTGGTATTAATTCATAATCTATGATTGTGATACCATTCATTTATTTTATTCAAATCATCTTGGAGTTTTGATGTAATAACATTAATCTCTTTATGAGAAGCACATATAACAACATCATTTGCATATAAACCCCTCAAAAAAGTTTGGAAACTCAAGTTTGATTGATTTTACCTCTTTTGTTATGGCATAGTAAATGCTATGTTTAGTATTATTAGAAAGTGTGTTTATTTCTTTTTAAAAGTGATACCCAATTTGCTATGATTTTTCAGTCATGGAATGTACATTACATCAAAATAAGGGGCAAGGTCAAAAGTGAAAAGTTGCCAAATGCGCTGCTCTTGTTCAGCTGTGCAATCTTCTTTCTTTGAAAAGTGTAGGGCTGCTGTGTTGTGTATTGTATAACAATATCAGCTTGTCAGTTGCATTTTGAAACTTTTCACTTTTGACCCTGCCCCTTTTCGGATGTATTGCTCATTCCACGGCGACAAAATCTGAACAATTTTTGGTATCATTTTAAAGATACCATCTATAGATGATGGCGCCATCATCTATAGATGGCGCCATTGATATAGAGATCTATAGATGGCGCCATTGATATAGAAGTCACGCATTGACAGCCTCGTTAGAAAATCCTAACTAAAAATACGCATTTTTCAGCTTCTCCGTTAGTAATTTTTAACTAGCTTCAGCTATGAGCTCCCAAGGGAAGAGAAGCAAAGGTGACTATCAACTAAGGAAGAATAATCGACCAAATAAACAGGAAAACGACGATTTGGAAAATTTGGGCGTGGCAGGCTCAACGGATAGCTCGACGGTGACTCCGACCTACGACTCGCCACCGTCCACCAACGCCGACCCTAGCCCGTCCAAGACAACCCAGCATACGGACCCACCTATTGCCTTACTACTCGACAGCTTCAAGACAGAGATAAGAGGTATGTCCTCGACCTTAAATCGCCAGATTAACGATAGATTTGACCATGTTCTTCTTGAAATTGCCGGATTTAAACGTGAAATGGCTACAGTGAAATCGTCTATTACAGAAATAGGCGCTAGTCTAACCGATACATCAGACCGCGTAATTCATCTGGAATCTGTGAAGATTCCTGATCTGTGTGAAAAAATAAAAATGTAGAGAAAGAATTAGATGAGAAGCTTCTAAAGCTAGAAATTCATGATAGAAGGCAAAACCTTCTGGTGTATGGTGTAAGTGCTACACCCAACGAAAATGTGTTTTCAGCTCTAGTGCCTGTATTTATGAATTTTCTGAATATATCACGTGACGAGGCTCTGAAAATTCCTTTGGTGAATGCTCACCGGCTCCCGACCTCCCGCAACAACGGAACGCCGACGCATAGCAACCGACCTGCACCTGCATGTATTATTGTGCGCTTTGCTAAGATGAGCGATCGTGATAGGCTACTTCAAGCGTTCGAACAACCACGACATGCGCGGGAGAGACAGGATGACGAAGCACCACCACAACGCGTCGCTATTCGCACCGATCTTCCGCCCAGTATGAAACGAGAGAGGCCGCCTTGCAGCCACGGCTTACATACTCCGCAAGAAGCAACACCTTGCCACAAGCATTAGAGTCGTTGGGACTAAAGTGGTCCTGCTTACGAGAAAGCGACACAACATCGGCGAACCCCCGGCTAAATGGGCTGAATGGAAAGAATAAAGGAGTACCATTCTCCTTTATCTATGATTCTACTCATAAAAATAGCCATGGAAATGGTCACTGCATGTACACGATTTGTGTACTTTTCTCGTTTATCTTTGATTCCATTTATAAAATTACCATGGTAATATAATGGTCACTTCATGCACACGTTTTTTCTGTATGTTCCACATAAGATATGTTGGTATGTACATAAATACTGGATTTTTTATTATTTTTTAGGAACGGATGTGTTATATGTTTCAAAGAGTAATTGTCCTAGGATAAAATATGAAAGATTTTAGGACAAGAGTAGGGCCTATATGAAATATTTTTTCTTTCACCTCTCCAATCGTATTGATGTACTGTTTTCTTCCCCCTTTTCCTATCTGGAAATAGTCACTGGAAATAGTCACTGCATGTATACGATTTATGTACCATTCTCGTTTATCCAAATATTATACAAATGACCATGGTAATGGCCACTTCATGCGCACGATTTTCTGTATGTCCCACATTAGATATGGTGGTATGTACATTAATACTGGATTATGTTTAGGAACGGATATGTTTTCTTTCAAAGAGTAATTATATGAAAATAAAATATGAAATAACTTAGGACAAGAGAATATGAAACATTCTTTCTTTCACCTCACAAATTTACTGAGTTTGGACATGAAATTGTTATATATATACCATGTACCTATCAACAAATGCCAGTAAAAACGTACTCATTAATTAATTACTTGTAATACCTGTCCTGTCGATGTCTATGCAACATATTATTTTGTACTGGTGAAGTCATACACACAATTATCGTAATCATATTGATGTTCTGTTTTCTTCCCCCTTTTTCTTATCTTGATTTAAGAAAAGGAGGGAC
The DNA here is from genome assembly GCA_037976565.1 of Mesocentrotus franciscanus. Classification (NCBI taxonomy): domain Eukaryota; kingdom Metazoa; phylum Echinodermata; class Echinoidea; order Camarodonta; family Strongylocentrotidae; genus Mesocentrotus; species Mesocentrotus franciscanus. The sequence continues at coordinate 14,471,312 of CP137676.1, forward strand.
AAAACAATGTCTTGGTTTATTTAGGATGTAAACTGAAATTTGTCCGGCAAGAAACTAACATAATTTCTTTGTTATTTTTTAACTTGTGAACCCATTCATGATCATATTGCTGTGGGCCTACTGCCCCCGTCCCCACCTTGATTTACCCATCTCCCTTTGGGAAATGGGAGAATACATATGCCTTGGTTTTACTCAGGATATAAACTGAATCATGTTTTTATCCTTGGATGTGTCCGAACAAAAAAAAAATCAAGCATAATGTCTTTTACTCCAATTTTTCCAGGCTTTGTGTAATATAGACTGGTCAGACTAAATTGGCTGAATGGAAAAAATAAAGGAGTACCATTCTGGTTTATCTATGATTCTACTTATAAAATAACCATGGTAATGTTTACTTCATGCACACGATTGTTCTGTATGTTCCACATAAGATATTGTTGGTATGTACATTAATACTGGATTATTTTAGGAACGGATGTGTTATCCTTCAAAGAGAAATTGTCCTAGGATAAAATATGAAAGAATTTAGGGCAGGAGTATATGAAATATTCTTTCTTTCACCTCAACAATTTACTGAGTTTGGACATGAAATTGTTATTTATCATGTACCTACCAACAAATGCAAATAAAAACGTACTCATTAATTCCATTATTTGTAATACTTGTCCTGTCGTTGTCTATGCAACAGAATATGGCATTAGATATTTTTGTACTGGTGAAGTCATACACACAATTGTGATCGTATTGATGTACACTTTTCTTCCCCCTTTTCTTATCTCGATATAGGAAAGGGAGGGACAAAACAATTTCTTGGTTAATTTAGGATATAAACTGAAAGTTGTCCGGCAAGTAACAAACATGATGTCTTTGTTATTCCGAACTTGTGAACCCCATTCATGATCACATTGTTGTGGGCCTACTGCCCCCCTCCCCACCTTATTTACCCATCTCCCTTTGGGAAAGGGAAGAAAACGTATGCCTTGGTTTATTCAGGATTTGTTTTAATCCTTGGATGTGTAAAAAAAAAAAAAAAACAAGCATAATGTCTTTTACTCCAAATTTTGTCGATGCTTTGTCTATAATAGACTGATCAGACTGGTTTGTCAATTATGCTGATGACGCCCTGTTATGACCCTCTTAGGGGATGCAACCGAGGGAAGGAAAATTAACATTTAAATACTGGTCGTACACATGTTTGTAGAATTTATTTGAAGGATGCTTGTGGAAGAATTTACGCTGTCAGGGGCAACCTCTGGTTAAAGGGAATCACGATGTTCACAAGCCAGTCTACTTGGTCTTTTGTTCTATAGCGACTGTGAAGAATTTTCAGTCCCTAGTTCTTGAATAAGTCTTGTCTGTGTACTATAAGTTCGTTGCATGGTATACGAATGAGTAATTAAGCATGGCAGGAAGCTTGTAGGCCATGAGTTATTGATATGATGACAACTACTTATTTACCCTGAATTACTTTAACTCATTGTTTCTCTCTCTTTTTTTTATTGGGATCAAGGGAATGCCCCGATCTAGGTGCATCTTATCTATCTTTTTAATTTCAGTGCCGTAATTGTGTGATATTCTAAGCCTTAAAAAAGGAAAAACACCAATTGAGTGCTACAATTCCTCCAATTTTTTATCCCTTTTTTTGGGCATAGAATAACAAGTGTTTTGTTTTTGTTTCTCTTAAGAGAAGGAAAAAAGAAGGGAAAAGGCTTTTTAATTTTTATAAATATCGCTAATCCTTCATATGACGTTTTGATGAACCAAGTATTCATTCATCACCTGCTCATGTATTCCAAACTCGAACATAGTTCATTTGCCTTTATCTCGATATATGTACTTCTACATGGCTTTGACAGAAGTTGGGTGAATGAGATAATTAAAGAAACTGAGATTATTTTTACAAATTCAAATTTCAAATTCCTTTTCTTCGGCCTACATTATGTTGCCAAGCCAGTCTAATTTGTTTTTGTCATACTTTGTAAGTAAGAATACGGCACTTAGTCTTGTTATGTTTACAAGTGTTTGACAAGGGGTTTAAGGGGGATGGGTAACGCAATCAATGACGCATGAACTTGTATTTTCTTCTCTTTTAAGGTTCCACATAATATACCCAAAAATTTTGCTTAAGTTCTTTAGCGGGTTGCTGTCAAGTGCCTGATTTAATTTAATTTACGGGTTGCTGTCAAGTGCCTGATTTAATTTAATTTACGGGTTGCTGTCAATTGCCGTACAGTCAGTATGCTCTTCCAGCGATTACTGTTTTTCTATATATCTACTCCTCGTTTGCTTTTGTGTGTGATCGTTTATGTGTTTTCGTCTCTCTTGTTATTTGTTGTGATGTCTTTTAGTTGGTCTGCACACTCCTTTACATCTCCCTTCCTCTCAGTGCTCTACTCTATGCTACATGTTTCATCTTCTACCTTTACTTTACTGGGGATCTCTATAATTCTTTAACAATGGGTACAAATGAAGACGTCCCTTTTCATAACTTGGATAATGATGAATTATATGACACTGTTCAGTCTATTCTTGATAAGAATTTTAATGAAAGCTTGAATAACTCTTTTCATGACTCTGTTGTACAATCCATGAACTCGCAAAGTAAAAATCTTGAAACTGTTTCTGATCCAAATGATAATACATATCAGCATGCGCCTTCCTTGTATTATACAGAAAAGCAGATTGCATTAAAATATCTACATAACAGCATAAATGATTTTCTAATGTTGCATTGCAACATTCGCAGCGCCAACAAAAATTTCGATTCTTTGCGCTCCCTTTTAATGAATTCAAAACTCAATTGTTCTGTTATAGGATTATCAGAAACCTGGTTTACTAATAGTACCCATTTACCCTTTTATTCTTTACCTGGATATAACTTGATTACAAATAACAGAACAGGAAAAGCAGGTGGAGGTGTCGGCCTGTATATATCGCAACGATATGAGTACAAGTTGAGGCCTGAACTGAATTACATGAACGATTTCATAGAAACCCTCTTTGTTGAAATAATTATTCCTAATGATAAAAACATTTTAGTTGGAATCACCTACAGGCCACCAAATTCTATTCATGATGTTTTTTTAAAGACTTTTCATGAGTTATTAGCACACCCCTACTTGGTAAATAAAACATGTTTTTACTCGGTGATTTCAATGCTAATCTCTTTAAATATGATGATGATTCATTTGTACAAACGTTTATGGATGTACTTCTTACTGCGGGTTTTCTTCCATTAATAACCAAGCCAACTAGAATATCTGCTAATTCGGCTACTCTTATTGATAACGTATTTACGAATGCTCGATGTACTCTTTCTTCTGGTATAATTCTTTCTGATTTGTCAGACCATTTTCCCATATTCTCACACTTTAAATTGAATAACAACCCCATATTGAACACAGTCACTACCAATACCCAACGTGATTTTTCTGAAGATAATGTGAATCTTTTCAAAGAAGAGTTAGGAAATGTGGACTGGTCCGGAATGTACAGTACAAATAATGTCAATGATGCATTTGATGTTTTTATGAATCTTGTGTCATCTAAAATGAATAGTTGTTCCCTGTAAAACAAACGAAACGGTCCAACTACAAAACAATTCCAAGGTGCCCTTGGATCACTCCGGGTATTTTGCGCTCCATAAACAGAAAGAATAATCTTTATATAAAAACAATTAAAAAAACCATGTGAAAAGAATAACAAAAAGTATACCGATTACAAAAACCTACTTACAGGTATACTAAGAAGATCTAAACAAGTGTATTTTTGTAAGCAGTTTGACTTATATAAAAAGATGTAAAGAATACCTGGAAAGTTATTAAGAATGTTTTACAAGGTAACGCAAAAAGTGTACAGTTTCAAAAATAAACGTAGATGGAGAAATAATTGAAAATCCACAAAATCTAGCAAATGCGTTTAATGAATATTTTGTCGGTATAGGCCCAAATCTTGCCAGTATCATTCCCGTCGCTTCTAAACATTTTACAGATTTTCTCAATGATCCTAACCCAAATTCAATTTATATGACACCTACAGACGAAACGGAAGTTGCAGGCATAATACGTGAATTGAAGAATAAACAAAGTTCAGGGCATGATAATTTTAATAACATATTGCTAAAAAAGAATTTGAATGAAATTGTAAAACCTCTGACTTATATTTGCAATTTATCTATCTCTACTGGAGTTGTTCCTCAGCAATGAAATTAGCTCGAGTTATTCCCATTTTTAAAAAGGAGACAATATGGTCTTAGGAAATTACCGACCTATATCGCTTTTAACTTGTTTATCTAAAGTGTTGGAAAAATAATTTTTAAACGTACATATAAGTTCCTGGAAACACATGAATTATTATACCAGTTGCAGTTTGGGTTTCGTGCAAAACACAGCACTACTCAGGCGTTGTTGACCATGATTAATAAGATTGCTAGTGGGATTGATAATTATGAACATACTGTTGGGGTGTTCCTGGACTTCTCCAAGGCTTTCGATACAATTAATCATGATATACTTTTGTACAAACTCAGTTATTATGGAATCAGAGGAATAGCCTTGGAGTGGTTCAGGAACTACCTTCATAATAGGCAGCAGTGTGTTTCTATTGCCAATGCCCTGTCTCATACGAAAGATGTAAATTGTGGTGTCCCACAAGGTTCTATTTTGGGCCCGCTTCTTTTTCTTATTTATATCAACGATTTCTGTAAGTCTTCCGAGGTTTTATCTTTTATTCTTTTGCAGATGACTCAAATCTCTTCTTTTCCCATAAGGACCCAAATTTTTGCTTGCCACCATCAACCAGGAATTAAAACGTGTTTCAGAATGGATCAAAGCCAACAAATTATCCCTCAATCTGCAAAAGACGAACTACATGCTCTTCAGTAACATAATAAATGAACTTCCAGGCAATGTTGTTTTTGATTGTACTATTACTCAAAGAGTTTTGAATACTAAATTTCTGGGAATAACTATAGATGAAAAGCTTTCTTGGAAGGAACACGTAGATAATATTTGTAAAGTTATTTCAAGAAATATTGGCATTATAAACAAGGTCAAGTTTTACTTTCCAACTCGTATATTATTAAACCTGTATTCAACGTTGATCCTCCCACACTTAAACTACGGAATTATAGCGTGGGGCAATTGTGCTGACTATCATTTAAATAGAATTTTATTACTACAGAAAAAGCGCTGCGTGTTATATGTCGTTCTGATTTTCGAGCGCACACAGATGCACTCTTTCACACACATAGTATTTTAAAGATAACAGATCTATACAGTTATAATCTGGGAATATTTATGTATAATTTAAATAGAAATGAACTGCCAAATGTTTTTTACTCAATGTTTACCAAGAATGTCAATATTCATCATTATCCTACTCGGTCTGCCGGGCTTTTTCATCTACCGAAAACAAGAACTTTGCTCTCAAATAAATCCTTTGTATTTTCAGGCTCAAAACTTTGGAACTCTCTTTCAGATACAGTTAGAGAAAACCCACATATTATAGTTTTAGTAGAGGGTTCAAAAGAATTTAATACAAAAATACATGTCTCTTACGGATTAAACTAGGATATGGGTATACCTCTCACATCTCCCTATTTCACACACACTCTCTCTCTCTCTTTCGTCTTCTAATTTTATGTAGTGTGCAGCTTTGTTTTGTCTTGTTTTGTCTTGTTTTGTTTTGTCATGTCTCGTTTATTTTGTCCTGTTATTAATTGTTTCGTCATGTCCTGTCTCATCGTATTATGTCAGTTTCCTGTCTTTTGTGTCCTGTTTTGTAATTTTTTTCTTTTGTATATTTCGATTGCGTGGAAACTAAAAAAGGGTTTATGAAAATATGTTATTGTATTATATCTATTTTACTGTGATTATTTAGACACTTTAAAATGATTTATGAAAATAATGTTCATATTATATTTATTTTTGGGAACCTACAAAAACAAGCTATGCTTTCCAGTAGGTTCCTGTTTCATTTCATAATTTTGTACTTTGTCAACTATGTTCTTTATTGTGTGTTATGAAATGAAATAAATTCGATCAATCAATCAAGAGGAATAAACACACTTTCTAATAATACTAAACAGAGCGATGAATATGCCATAACAAAAGAGATAAAATCAATCAAATTTGAGTTTCCAAACTTTTTTGAGGGGTTTATATGCTGCTGATGTTGTTATATATGTTTATCATAAAGAGATTAACGTTATTACCTCAAAACTCTAAGATGATTTGAATAAAATAAATGAATGTATAAATAAATAAACATAAATATATATATACAGATAAATAAATATAGACACGGTTTAAACATGGGAATATATAATTTCTTGCTGAATGAAGAACCGAACGTTCATTCAAATTGTATTTTCGAGGGTTGTAGGGTATTGTGAACTTCACACTCAGCGAATAGGCCCTAATCGGCAGCGAATCGTTGTGAGTTGTGACGTCATACTAGTCACACGACTACAATCCGACCTGTTGCCGACTTGGTCTCACATCCTATTGGCAGGGCAAAGAACACAATTTCGAAAATGCTACTTTCAGATCACTTGCGGAACATCAAGCAAGAAGAATGTACATTTTGTTTTCATCAAAGTTCCTGTTAATGCAATTCATTTCAAAATCTACCGGCCGTAGTTACATGTAGTTCATTATGGTTCGCGATGCCCCGAAAGCTTCAGCGTACCATGAAAATGTCTATACATGCCTATAAAGATGAACATGTTATTCCTTATCCCTTTGATTCTACTTGCAAGAAGAACTGATAACTCTTTGCTTCCAGCCATAAATTCACATGGTGTTCGGTGTCTTAAATGTACTCCGATGAAAAACAAGGCCCGAGTCAACATCCCACGAATCGACACCCGTTTCCAAAAATACCAAACCTCTGACCTCTGCCAAACATAGGGTGCCAAAACTGAACCACTTTCCCACTCTTCCTGTCTCTCTCTCTCTCTCTATCTCTTACTCTCCCACTCTAGACCTTGAACAAACTCTACCTGATAATCTTTGATATATTTAAAGGCCGACATTTTTTAGCTTTTAATTTCACACCCCCTTTCAGGTAAGAGTAAACTTTGTAACTCCTTTTCATAATATTTATCATACCTACTCATAAGCCTCCAGTCATTTTTAAAAAGTTCTGCGAAATAGATCCGTTAAAAGAATCAACCTAGAATTCCAAGAGGAGTGTCAATAATATCCCGTTTTCTAAAGAATTTCTTTTTTATGCAGCTTTGAAAATCCTAACTTTGGCTCGCATACAACCACCGTCGATCAGTTTACTCAGCTGCTGTTCATTATCTGATTACGGGAAATCTTATTTTACGCAATTACGACAGATAACATTTATCCAGTAAGATTTGTTAATGATATTTAGGCCATGTTTCATAAACCTGTAGAACAAATCTGCTGACAGCCATTCTAATGCGGTTAATTCTGTAGCTTGTATCAGTCATTCCAATTTTTGTATTGTATTTCCACGAAGCTACCAAATTTTCTGAAATTGTATATAAAAAACCGATGATCGCCGACGTGTAGATGTATGGTTAGGTTGCGAAGAAATTTTGGAACTTATCATGAGAAAAGCTATATCCTGTCACGTCTGCGTGTAAGGTGAAATCGGAAGGCATAACTGTTGAAATAACAAACGTCTGGTGACTCTTCTTGACTTGGTTGCTATTTTGAATGATGTGACGTACATGATTGTATAAAGGTCTCATGTCATCCAGGGAATTTCATTCATCCAATCTAGCCAATGGTAGAAATGATTGGATACTCGTAGATGTATCATGGGATGACGCTTTGTTCACATGGTGAGAACGTACCGTATGACATTTCAGACAATAACTCTAAAGCCTTGTGATTAAGATTTTATGTCTATGTAGCTGTTGCTGTATGTGCGTGTGTATATACATTTGTGTGCGTGCGTGCGTGTTTGTGTGTATGCGTGTGTGTGTGAACGTCGAATGGCAAAACGTACTGCCGAGAACGTCGTATGGCGAAACGTCGTGAAGCGAAATGTCGTATAATCAAACGGCTGTAAAGCACGTTTACGCCCCCCCCTCAAAATAATAAGAAGAAGAAGAAGAAAGAATGAGGGTCAACTAAAAATATAATGTAAATGTCATAAGTCATGCTGTATGGCAAAACAAAATCGCTAATACATTCTTGTACTTCCTACCCACGCTAGTTATTTTACGAGATTCTGTATTATTTTAATTCGATACGATATGTATCATGTGTCCTTTCGGTTTTCAATGTTTTAAAGCACTACTAAATTTCCCTCAGTGAGAGCTCATAATTTTTCTCAAGAAATTTTCTCAAGATACATTTAAGCCAAATTGATGCACACTACTATACTTTCTTCGCCGTGTCGAAATGTTGGAATATACAATTGTACCTTGCACAGATCATTTTATTCGGAATGCAATCGATGAAAATCATTATAAGAGATTGTAGTACACAAGATGTTGTAAATGAATGACGAAATGAATGACGAAATGTGATCTGTGTGTATAATGATTTTAAAAAAATGATCATATTTTAAAACAGGTTGAAAGAAGCTCTTATGCATTAATATCCTTTTGAGAAGCACATTTCTAAAAGTGGATACTTCTAGATTTTCAGTTGAAAAATAAGACGCTCAGAAGTTAACAGTAGAGAGGTGACCTTTAATGACCGTTGGTGTAATATTCAATTTTCTTTCAACGCTATCAATTTCAGAATTATTGCTTCGGGTTTTTGACAGGGGTTGCGCTTCAGAAAGATGATCAGACCTGGGGGTCGCCCCCGCTACTTGAATTTAAAACCAACTTACATCAATAATCAATGTTGCGTCGTACCAAGATCCTTATAGGTCGTATATTTTAGTTTTATGACCGATGTCGCGTGGTAGAAGGAAGCACTCGTTTTTCTGAAGGTTCATAATTCCGAAGGTTTGTAATTCCGAAAAAAAGACATATGGTTCAATGTCATTTTCAGAATTATGAACCTTCGGAATAATGAGCCCTATTTCATTATCGGAATGACGAACCCTTAATTCATTTTTCTGAATTATAAACCCCATTTCACCTTTGAAATGTTGTACCTTCAGAGTAACGAGCCTTCGGAAAAAGAAAGACATGTCACCGAAAAAGAAATCGATGACGACACTATGCAATGCGATATGCATACATGTAAACGTAACCGCCCTCGGGGAGTTGATGACCTTACGGGTACAAAGGTCATGACCTAATCAAAGTGCATAGTCAGGGTAGGTCTTGAATATGATGATGTGAAACATTCATGACAGAGAATACCGCGATGTTGTTTGAATAGTAGGGATTGGGAGTAGAGTTTCGATGTTTATGTTTTGCGCATGGTTGAAAGACATCATACAGACTCGAAAATACTGTTATGTTCAAGTAATTTTCGAGCTGTATTCGTAATCAACAAAAGCAACTTTGAATATGTTTATCAAAATGGATTCACATTTATGTTAATGGGGGTGATGTTGTGCAAAAGTAACCTAAAATTACAAGGTTCATTACGGTTGAAGTTGTTTTTAATCATTGGCGTATCCAGCATAGGGCGGAGCCGTCGCAAACACCTCAGCAGTTTGCAGGCCCATTACACATTATGACTGGAAATACTTTGATTGAGTATAATAGGATGGACTTTAGTTTGAAGAAAAATGGCTTCAAATTAACACTTGACATGGGGGAATAATACCCCCTCCCCTTTCAACGAAGGCTATCGTTGTAACCCATTACCAATCTCACCGACAAAGTAGTTCATTTTGTTGAATCGGCAGGCTGGCTTTTAACCTTGGTCCTTATAACGTAGAGGAAAGAGTTTGTCGGGATGGTTTCCAAATCAAAATAAAATGGGAAATATAAACCAATGCACACAGTAAAATGAAGTCAACGTGATCGCTAAGACTTTCGGAAAGTCAACTGTGCATCACACTTTGAAATGTGGAAACATTGCGCTGACATATTACATAACCCGAAAATGAATAGGCAATACAGTAGGATATTGAAATTGCCCCTGGGTTAATTTTCTCGAAAGTCTTTGCGATAGTGTCATTTATCCCTTTAATTAATTTGTTTCATAGGTATGTCTGCTGCCAAACTGCTTCATGATCAGAATATAGATGTAGTGGTACTGGAGGCACGGGATCGAGTCGGCGGCAGGACACACACGGTTAGGGTAAGTTGACGGGCCGTGGGGGCGATGATAGCTTCTTTTGAATACAAGTGAGGGATGATATCAACTTTTGAATGCAAGTGAGATGATAACAACAGTTGAACGCGCAGGCTAGGACGAAAATGAATTGTGGGGAAAACTAAAACAACACATTCTTGTTAAAAATATTGATTAAGTGTTAAACTCTCTTAAACTATTTAATACATTCATTTCTGTTTCTGATCAGAACGATAAAGTCAAGTATGTGGACGTTGGAGGGTCTTACGTGGGACCAACTCAGAACAGAGTCATCCGGCTCGCTGAGGAACTGGGCATCCAGAACTACAGAGTCTTCGACGAAGATGCCGCTCTACTCTCTCAATGTAGGTACAGAACGTTGCATAGTGTAAGACCTCCGAACAGTGGCGTAGTTAAGGGGATAAGGGGCACGTGCCCCCTATTGAATGGCGACAAGAAAGGGAAGGAAAAATAAAGAAAGGAAAAGAAAGAACATATCCACGTGATATACCTTTGATACACAATTCCAAAAGAAGCAGCAAATGTAGTTTATATTATCATCAATATTAAATTGTGCCCTCTCTTACGAAATCCTGGACACCCCGAGGGGACCGCCCCCCTGCACCTTGCTTAATCTGTGGACTTCGCATTGCATTCATCGATAAAGACCATTGTGTGCACCACTACCCCTGATGCCAGTGTCTCCTAAATGACTAAACCCACGCTACGCCACTGATTCAGATAAAAGACCTGAACAATTTTGTTGAAGCGTCATGCCCCTATATCGCATTCTATCGACGTCCCTGGACAAGATTTCTAAACACGCACACACACAAGAAAGGAAATAAAAACGGTATTGTTTCACCGCGTGACTTCAATAAATTTCTTGTGATTTTGCGTTGTCATTATCAGATTAAATTGTTTTCGAACTGTACTTTGGCTCCTGCAGTTTGATTGCGTTTTGATGAGACGCTATAAATCTGGATTTTGGATTAAAGTCTTCAATGGACTCATATCAGAAGCTAGTAATAAAAGCATTCTGACAAATATGGATGTAATTAATCGTTCTAAACAATATACATGTATTATATTCCATAGTCAAAGGAACGGTTAAAAAATAATAAATATTTGAGGGTTAGATCAAACACCATATTATTTATTTATCTCATCCCATATCTCTCTCCCTCCCTCTCTCCCTCTCTCTCTCTCTCTCTCTCTCGCTCTCTCTCTCCCTCTCTCTCTCACCCTCTCTCTCTCTCGCTCTCTCTCTCTCTCTCGCTCTCTCTCTCCCTTGCACCCTCTCTCTCTTCATCTCTCTCATTGACAGGGGGGACGTAAGAAGTACTACACCGGCATGCCCACCTCCTACAACCCCTTCATCATGATGGACATTATTTATTTCTGGAAGATGGTCGATAAACTCGGAGAACAGGTACATACTAGTAGTTTGATTGCAGGAACATGTGAAGTCTGTTCGAGCCACAAGGGCGTTAACGATGTGTAAAATTATATCATCAAAAACCTTCTGGCTTCCCCCCATAAAATGCATCTGGGGGTGTTTCACAAAGACTAAGATCGACTTTAAGTTAGACTTAAATATGGCAGGCCGTTCATGCCACTGTTTGCTCTCACCATTTACAGGCATTTGTAGGGCATTTGTCTCTCAAGGGACGTACAAATCATGGTCACAAATCCATTATTCACAAATTATTCATTATTGAGGAAAAAATATTATCTAAAGATCATAATGGTGAGAGCAAACAGTGGCATGGACGGCCTGCCATAGTTAAGTCTAACTTAAAGTCGATCTTAGTCTTTGTGAAACACCCCCATATCTAATTAGTAATGTATGTCAAATGTGCGACTTGTTTGAAAATAACAGATTGTTATAGTTATGTGTTGCCGAATATTATACTGGAAACAAACTTTTACAAAATGGAGATTTCTCTACATCACTGAGAAACCATCCAAGTAGACCAAGAACCCACGAGGTCTCAAAGTTGTCAGGAGACTCGCGAGACTGACATTGTCAGTCGGTACAGTGGGCTTTCTGGAGCCATCATTATGCTTGTAATTACCAAGTGTATGACAAATAGTTATTATTTATATGATTCCCATTGACAATATCACATTCCGAATCAATACGCACACACATAATCAGCAGCAGCAGCAACAACAACAACAACGACAACAAAACACCCAAGATCATCAAATGCAAACATGAACTTTCGACCAATCACCGAGCGAACAAGCAGCAGATTATGTCTTCAACGCCGAATGCCATCCACCACTTTTTTATGCCATTCTTGCCGAACAGATTCCAGTTGATGCACCATGGAATTCAGCCAGGGCCGAAGAATGGGACAACATGACTACATCTGAATGGTTGGATAAGATCTGCTGGTTCTCCTACACTAAAAGGTGGCCGAGGCCTTCGCTAGGACTGTCTTTGCGACGGAAACTCAGAACATGTCACTTCTCTTCTTCCTTTGGTACATCAAGAATGGTGGAGGTAAGGATCATTATCGTTATTAGCATCTCTATCATCATCATCAACAGCATGCTCGCCCTCTTCTTCTTCCTGTTCTTCCTCTTCCACCTCATCTTCTTCCTTCTTCTCTTCTCTTTCTCTGCCTCCCCTCCGCTCTTCCTCCTCCCCTTCCACCTCCACCTCTTCTTTTTCCTTCTTCTCTTCCCCTTCCTCTTCATCCCCATCCGCTCTTCCTCCTCCCCTTCCACCTCCTCCTCTTTTTTGTCCTTCTTCTCTTCCCCTTCCTCTTTATCCCCCTCCGCTCTTCCTCCTCCTCATCTTCTTCATCCTCCGGTTCCTTCTCTTCATTTTCCTCCTCCTCCACCTCCTCTTCTTCCTCCTCCCCTTCCACCTCCACCTCTTCTTTTTCCTTCTTCTCTTCCCTTCCTCTTCCTCACCTCCGCTCTTCCTCCTCATCTTCTTCATCCTCCGGTTCCTCCTCTTCCTCTTCCTTTTTCTCCTCCTCCTCCTCTTCCTCCTCGCCTTCCACCTCCTATTCTTTGTCCTTCTTCTCTTCCTCCTCCTTCTTCTCTTCCTCATCCTCGTCCTCCTCTTCCTCCTCTACCTGCTTCTCCTCCTCCTTCTTCTCTTCCTCATCCTCTTCCTCCTCTTCCTCCTCTACCTCCTCCTCTTCCTCCTCCTCCTCCTCCTCCTCCTCCTCCTCAAGAGCATCATCATCATCTTTTGAAAATGAGAAGGCTCTCTCTGGTTTCTAACCTACTATAATACGAAATCACTTTTCCATGAACCAATCTGCTGTTTCTTCGATGAAACAAAACAAAAGCATCCCCCAAAATATAATAATAAATAAATAAAAAGGAAAGAATGGTTCCTGAACTATCTATGTATATTCCATTATACAATCATATTCAAATCATTTGCTTTCATTCTCATAACTTATGGTATGTAAAATGGTATTAAGTCAAATTTGCTTTTTCTTCCTTCATCTTTTTCACACAGGAATATACAGAATCATTTCAACAGATAATGGTGGTCAGGTAAAATTATCTTTTTTTTTGTTGTTTATAATTATTGGAAATATTATGATGTTATGATTATAGCATGCAAAGTAGAGACAATTATGATTTCACATATGAATTACAATTTTGCAAACTGCTTAATTTGACCCATTTATTTTCTCTTGAAAATGTTTTAACAGTATTAAAACAATACAGAAAAAAATCCTACTTTTCTCAATTACGACATGTATTAAAGTGAAATACACCTTAAAAATAAAATCATCATCTAAAGACTAAGTACAAGGGGGTTATGAGCAAATTTCAATTTACTTGCGTTATTATGTGTGATAATAAATTCCACTTTTCCCTCCATCAATATCCCGTCATATTTTGTCTTTCTATCCACAGGAAAGGAAGCTGATTGGGGGCTCCCAGCAAATTAGTGAAGGAATAGCAGACAGACTTGGAGATGGTAAGGTTCAAAGCCCGTCTGTACTACTTGTAGCTACTTGCGCCCTCTATATAGCAAACAATGCCTAAGCGGTACCCGTTGGTCCCCCATGATCCCCTTTTTCTTATCTTAATTGAGAGCTGATTTAATGAGATAACCACCTGTCAGTGACCAGGCAGGGAGGTCTAATCCCTCCTGACCGAACTAGTGCAGACAGGTTGAAAATCTATTTTAGTCAAATCAATAATGAAATATCTCACTGATTATGGCAGGAAAACATACTACGCTTTCAAAGGTGATATTCATCTTTTTCTAATAAATGGGGTTAAGTTGTGCATAAATCATCTTAAACTGCTTGCAAAAAAAAAATTGGAAATTAAAATAATGTCAACAGGTTATTAAAGATTTTTGTTGATGTAAAAATACTGGGCAGTATTCCTTTGTGTATTTTCAGTAAATGAGTACTAAACCTAAAATAAGTTATCTTGATGCTCTAAACACTTCTAATAATTATTTCGTCATGACCCCAAATCGATGATAGTATTTCCAAATAGGGCTCTTATTATCAATTTTGTTACCTTTTTGAGAAGATAAAAAAACACGATAGCAACTACTTTCGAAAAATCACCCTACGGCATTGTTAATAGCCTCGTGCGTCACATGACAATGACGTATACGTAATTTGAATATGATTTCTATGGGATATACAATAAGATATTGAAATTGCCTTGAAGGTGATTTTCTTTTAAAGTAGTTGCGATCTCGTTAAAGGCATGAAATGTCTCGAATTATATAGGCCATAGACAGGGTGTAGGTGACGCCGAGACTATCATTTGCTTAAAGGTAACACAAAGTTTTGGTAATATATCAACAGGATTGGATTATGAAATTTTATATTTGCATTACCATTAAGAAACCTAGTGTTAGAATAAGCAACTTTGAACAAATTGGGCTCTAAAACGCTAAGGATTTCGAGAAATTAAAGTGTCAAATTTATCGGTGCTCCCGATAAGTTTCAAATAACGCCTACGCTGCGACCATGAAAATCTCGGAATATGCAGTTCTGATATATAATTTCCAAACGGGAATAGAAATCGGTCGATTTTAGACAAGAAACATTATTTTGAAGCTAAAGTAATATCAATCTTGAGAGGGAGCTATCCAACATAACGAGTTTATTATTCACAATTTCATCACTTTAGACTCGATTTCAACCGCGACAACGATAATTGAATATTGTAGGATCGCATATGCTTCCAATATGTTCATTTGAACCAAATTCATGACCCCATACCAAAAGTGAAAATAAAATATTGTAAACAAGTATAAGAAGCCCGTTGGTAGTTGGTACATTGCGTCTTTGAATTCGCAACAACAGGAAACATGCCATTTACTAGGTGAAACTTAAAAATATGCCGGGTGACCCGGGTCACATAAATCGCATACTTTTTCCGTCATCCGGAAGTCTTTTTGCATTGTACCTTGACAAGTGATTTTCAAGATATTGAATTCTGTTTTGCAAATTGCTCTTTTAAAAGAGTGTTCTCTTATCTTTGTTTCACAAAAGAAAACGTTCACCTCGAGCATCCAGTGAAATCTATATCACAGGAAGGAACAGGAATCACTGTCACAACAGTCAGTGGAAAAACATTTGAGGTAAGAACTTTACCCCCATATCCGATGGGAAATGGGAGCGACCCCCATTTGATGGCTTCAAAGGGGAAGATGCGGGGGCCAGTAGGAAGAAGGATCTCGGAAATGGGTGCAAGCTCATGCAAGAACGTCCCCTCCTCTCTGTTTTGGCTTTGCTAATGATTTCTTCTATGTTTGTGTATTATATCCTTCACACTAAGAAATAAGGGTGCTGCTATTGTAGCAGAATTGCACCCTAATTTCTTAGTGTTACCACTCGATGTTGTTATCAGGTGTATACAGAGGAGGCACTATAACCGCTTTTATTCTGTAAGAATTAATAAAGTATTTTCAAGGCCACCTCCCCACAGTTTTATTTTACCTACTGATTACGTTTTTTCAAAACTTAAGTTGACCCAACAAAATATCCGAAACCGAAATAGTGTATTTTGTGTGTGTGTGTTTGTTTCTTTGACGGTTTGACTTGATTTGCGTCTTGTTTTAACATTCTTTCAAACTGATTGGGGAGAAATTATATAAGATTTGTCACGTATAAGATGGCATGCATTCCCGATATTTTCTTGTCGTTCAGTGTGTTGTGGGTGAAAGAACGCTTACGATTTTATATGTATTCTTTTTTTCTTTTTTACTCAGGCAGACTATGTAATAAGCGCAGTTCCTATGGCTCTGCTTGGAAAGATCTCATTCAATCCTCCACTCCCAGCTCTCAAGAATCAGGTAGAGTATTAGCGCTGCCTCTTAGAAAAAGAGCATGTTGTCCTTTACATTTAGGGAAGGTTATGAAATTAATGATACATTAGACTTCGATCAACGCTTTTTTTTCTTCTTTTTTGTTGATGTTGGGGGCAATTATTTGAATTGATATATATATATATATTCTTTTTTTGGGAGGGGCAGGGGGGTTGAACCGATCTAAATTTTGATTTAAAAATATTAAGATAGTAATGGTCCTTTCAACAAACCGTCTGTATTTTTCATGGTAAAATTCAGTTACAAGTAAAAAGAAGAGAGAAAGAGGGGGAAAAGAGGGGGGAAAGGGATAGGCGGAGTGTGAATGGGACGTGAACAGAAGATGAAACAAGCTCCCCACCCTCCCCATGACACAATTATTAACCCCCCCCCCCCATAGCTGGCCCCCTCACCCCACTAGCCTCTTTCATGTTTCTTTTATTTTCCTTCTCGTACAAAGCTCAGCCAAAGAATTCCCATGGGATCGTGTATCAAGACGATGACGTACTATGATAGACCTTTCTGGAGAGGTTTAAGTAAGTAAACAAAAATACCAAAGACATACAATAAATTAGCAGAATATTCAAAGAGTGTATTGGTATTCCACCAAAGCGGGGATAAATTATGTTAAAGGAGAGAATACATAATTTGACTTCACATATTAAGGTGTCGACTTGAACAGACTTTTTACTGCTAGAAAGATGATACAGTAACCCGCCTTATAGTGGCCACCTCCTTATAAAAGCCACCTGTTTATAGTGACAATGCATTTTGTCTCCCTTGAGAAAGAAAATAATGAGTGTTGCAGAATCTGTCTAGAGAGGCCACCCGCCTACAGTGGCCACTTTTCCTGTTTCCATTAGGTGACCGCAATAGACAGGTTTCACCAAGGAGTTCCTTGGTTTGACTGTACCCTCGTGTTATAATATATACGTTATTAGAGTGCTACCCGACGCATCCAAATGTGTTTCCAGTAGTAGTAATAAGAAGAAGAATGATCATACCGATTGTAAGTTGTTTGTTTGTTTGTTTTTATTTCTGCGTTTTCAAAATAGAACATAATCATATACATAAAGTAACTATTATTTCTTCATTATACATAATTATAAATTTTTAAGTACATTAAATAAGATGCATACAAACACAAATATTTATCAATGAATAAGATAAATTACAAAAACGCAGGAGACCGCCATCATGAGCGGTAAGCTTGAAGTCGATGGCGGCCTCGAGAGAATTAGCGGCATAACTCTTAAATTATATAATTGTACACGCGAAATTGATCAATTGGGTGCAGTGAAAGTGCATGTGCAAGTGCGGATGGGGTTCTGGAACGTAATGTTTTTAATCCAATACTAGTGTATTTTAAGAATTAATAAATTTAAAATATATTCGAATTCAGAGACGAAGTTTAATTAGAAACGATTCTCAATGATGAGGCTATCAAAGTTGCCTCTATAAAACATCATTTCCTTACCGATTTTCCAATATGGAAATTATCATTGTCATGCTGCCATCTAGTGGCAAGACGAGAATCTTGCCACTAGATGGCAGCATGACAGTAGGGATACTAAAATCATCACATAAAAAAAATTGTTGGTCGGCTTTTACTTAGTTTAATGCCAGAAGCTGAATGATTTTATTCCATCTCTTTCTCTCTCCTCAGGTTTCTCAGGTTTCATCTTGACTGATGACATCGTGGCCGCTACCATTGATGATACGAAACCCGATGGGAGCCTTGCTTGCCTTGTTGGGTAGGTATCAGGAGATGGCGCTGTTGGATAGGGGACACCAGTGCCATTGATTAGGAGAGTTTGGCCAACCTGGTTCGAGTTGGACACAATATGACGACTACTGCTTTGTTGGGCAAGCACAAAACAAAAGAATATACGCCATGTTGTGACCCAGTGAAACCAAGTTGGCCAAATCCTGTGTATAGATGGCTCTGGGGGACACAGCTACTAGATTAACACCAGAGGAGTCATTTCCATTGCGTTATTTCTTGCGTTAATCAAACTTGTAAGGGCCCATTGATAGTGCACACGCAAGGTATTCCAAGCAATGCTTGCACCTTCCATTTTGCATTCACTTCTAGTAAGATGTAAGATATTACTCTCACAAGCCGCGTCAAGGCCTGCGCTATTCGCTGACTCATTTATACATCCAGCAAAAGACCCCTCGTATGCAATGGGTCGTTAGAGTGCCTTCAACGGCGTATCATCTCCACAATTTTGTTTTTTTTACCTACTGCAAACTTTTATTGACCTAGTTCCCGAATACATATCATCCCTTATAATTTCATAATTCATAAGTTGTTCTGATGTACGTTTGTCCATTAACAGTAATTAAAGAAACCCGAACTAAGAGAACCTTGCAGATATTGAACAGTGGCTCCTTTCTCTTTAGAATTATTTCTCCTCCTTACTGCATGCAAATCACCTTCAAGCATCGACAACTAAACGTATTACTTACCTAATGCACAAAGTATCCATTTTTCTTTCACATTGTTTAGAATTATATTGTATTGACTTCGTCAGGTTCGTACATTTGATGTCGAAATCATTTATCTGTAGATGTCTTGGGACACGTATTATCATTAGTGTTATTAAAGATAAAGTTGAGTTCATGTCATGCGATTGCATTGTGAAAGAAACAGTGTGGCATCGATCAGAAAAGGTTGACCATCTAGCATATAAGTATTGGTGTGTACTGCAAGGTTCTGGAATCATCAAAATGATAAGAAATTTGGCCCAGTCTTGGTAAAGTCACAAGCACTGTGCATAGAAAGATGTATATGGGACTACGCGAACATGTAGCGTAAAAATCCGTCCCGATTTTTATGCTGTTACATGCCATATTTAGAATATTAAGGCATTTGAAGAGCCGTGCTTTTCAGGGAACATTTTTATTCTTATGTTCTTCCACACTTGCATAATAAAAATGGTAACCGTCACAAATTATGTTTCACCTCTTCCCAGAACTCAACCTTCTCTTTAAATGTCGAATCTGTTCCTTTCTCTAGATTCGTCAACGGAAACTTCGCCCGGAAATACTCATCAGTATCCACCGAAGAAAGGTAAAAAGAATGTAATATTCTTTTTATTTTAAAAAGTCTATAATTGCAATATCCAGCTTTGTACATTAACTTGACGCGATTTGGGACTCGACTTGACTCGGGACTTGACTCATGTTGACTCGACTCGACGTGGGACTCAATCTTCACCATTGAAATTGTTTTAATGACTTTAGCCAGGGGCTTGGTGCAAGTCATGATAAAGGCAGGTTTTTATAGCTGACTCGTCTCAACTAGACAACAGTCACAACCCGAACAACTTGACTGGACTCAACTAGAATAGCTGGACTCGAATCACAACCAGTAAAGAATTGTCTCGACTCGATTCGAAACTCGAACTTTATTGACTCATTTACAATGCCTACAGCGCTGGTAAAAATCTAAATCGGATCTTACGTTGAGTATGACGGATTGTCAGCATTCAAAATAAGCATTTTGTTATCTTTTTCTTCATAAAAGAGCAAACATGTAAAACTGAAAACAAACCGCTCCTAACTGAATCCATATAATCTCTATTTTATAGGAAAATGCTAGTGGCCAAGTGCTATGCCAAAGTATTCGGGAGTGACGAAGCATTGAGAGTAAGTACTGATAATATGGATTAGTTTGGGTTAATGAAAGGTATACTTATTATCGTCATTTGTTTTGGTTTTTATATCGGTATTATTGGTTTTCTATTAAGCCATATCTATGATATGGTTACATAACATTTAAATAGACAATTGCATAAACGATGAGGTTCATGTCTTTGCATTCAACATCTATTTTTCCACAACTATATTTCAAACATGTTTTGAAAGCATTCTTTTGATGACACTCTTCACGTGTGAGAGGGCGCTGTAGCGACATTCCTGTTGGGTTGGGATTTAGTCTGACAAACGAGATGTGGTCTCTAGATAAGGAAGTTGGCATTCAAAGTTTTGAAGCTCAAGACTTGCACAAATGTGTCACTTTTAGAATAGTACATTGACATTCATTTCATCACTCTTTTTTCCGGGGAAGATGGGGGAGGGGGGTTACAAGTTCACGCACCCAATTCTGCTTGATACTTTCTAACGTCACATCTAAGTCATTAGGATGTCGTAAAGCATCATTATCTCACTTGTGTATGAGTTTTCATAATACATACACAACTGTATCAAAACTGAAGTATGTTTTTTTTATCAGGGGTCGGGGGACTTATTCCATTATCATTTTGGGGTTACCTCAGCGATATTAATGTAGCGTATTTCTCATGGTGGTGGTCGTGGTGGTTGTGGTAAGTCTTAATCCTCAAAGACTATTGCACATAAATTATCATTAGTCTCAAAATGATTTTTTATTTGGTATGTTTCGCATCGTTCAATTAGATGAGAGAACATGACCTTCATTAAATGAACCACTTTCTGATTTGTCGGGCACATGGAAGCATTTAGTCGAAAGGGATCAACGCGCATGACAGGAAGTCAATCGTAAAGCATCTTTCGATTTTATGGTTATCATCTTGTATAAACATCTGTTAATTATTTCTACTGTATGTAGATCGGCACATATCTATAGGAGGTTACCATGGAATCACTCGATTCATTGTAATTTGTTTCTGTCCCTTTTTTCCCCTTTTTTGTCACTAATTTTTATTGGATAAAAACTAACCAACATAGAAAAGAAAGAACAAAATCGTTTTTTCCCTTAACATTGTCTATAGAAAATGCGCTTTTAAAAGTAATTGATGAATCAAGTGCCCAGCTGGACATCGTATATATTATCATTTTTTATACCGAAACATATTCATTTGTATCTTTGCAAAGACCGACTCCATGACAGGCTACGTTTGTTTTAACATGTGATCCTTTTTTAATAGTTCTTGCGCATCTTTTGTTACAAATTTTATCCTCTGTTGCGTGGTTTTTGTGATTTTATAGCGGCCCTAATCTTTAATAGAATGAATTTAGTATGGTTTATAGAAGAATTCATAGCTTCATATTTGTTTCGTATTTGTTCAAATACTATTCAGCACTTAAATCATGAACACGATCGCAACTGCCATGGTTATACTTATGAATATTTTTTACCACATACAACCGCACAATTAATTCATAGTTGTTTACTCTTTGCATGTTTATTCCTTCGTTTGAATTTGTTATTCGAATTGAGGAAATGTTTTTTTTCTATTTGTCATGTTTAGCCAATCAACTATGTGGAGAAGAATTGGATGGAGGAAGAATATAGCGGAGGATGCTACATGGGAGCCACGCCCCCTGGTGTTCTGTCCATATATGGCAAGTAAGTCACTCCCCCTATAGTGGGGATGGTACATTGGAGTCACGCCCCCTGGTTTACTGTCCATGTATGACAAGTAACTCACCCCTTATATAACAGATTGTTAATTGTAATGATCAGTGTTTATTTCAAAAATGTATATTATAAGCATGTAGACACTGAATACATCATTCATGAATTGGAATTATTATATTTACTAATTGACATGACGAGAGGATGAAATTGAGTTTTTAAAAATGAAAACGGAACTGTTTGGTGGGGTTAATGAAAAGTTAAAGCTCTGGAGACATGGCAGATGGATTTTTTTGGTCATGTAATAATTATGTTATATGAAGTGCTACTAGAGCTCCTTTGGAGCAGGGCCGTTGACAGAGGGCTTTTTTCTGTAGGATGACTTCTTGCTTGCTTTCTTTGTGGAAGATTTTCACCTAGTATTCAAATCTAGTCCGAACCCACCTTTCCTCAAAATGGTCTTGCATCAGCCCCCTCCCCCACCCTCCCCTTTACTTCTATGGTATAAGTGGATCCATTATGACAGTTTTATCTGTTTTTATGTACAGGGTGATGAGAGAACCAGTAGGTCAGGTGTACTTTGCCGGGACTGAAACGGCCAACCATTGGTCTGGTTACATGGAAGGAGCCGTCCAGGCTGGAGAGAGGGCAGCCAGAGAGGTAAAGGATTACATTGATGATGATGATGATGATGATGATGGTGATGATGATGATAATGGTGATGGTGATGATGATTATGATGATGATGATGATAATGAAGAAGAAGAGGAGGCACAGGAGGAAAAAGGAAAGGAAGCAGAATATTAAAGAAGAGCAGAAGGAGGAAGGAAGAGGGGAATGGGAATTAGTTGGAGGAAGGGGAGGAAGGAGGATTAGAAGGAGCAGGAGTAGCAGAAACAAGGAGAGGAGGGGAACGGGGGATGAGGGAAGGAGCTTAAAGACTTTAGAAGATGATGTAGAAATCGGGGGTTGTGGTGATGGTGATGGAGATTTGGATAAGAAAAAAATGAGGGTGATGAGGGAAGATGACGAAAAAGACACAAATGATGAGAAAGATGGTGATAATGATCGTGATGATTTTTTTGTTACTGAGGATGACAATGAAGAAAAAAAATGATGGTTTCGTTGATGATGTTGATGGTGATGATGACGATGATGATGATGATAACGACGACGACGACGATGATGATGACGACGATGATGATGATGAAGATGAAGATGATGAAGATATCTTGAAGTTCTCCAAGACTATTCTTTCATAATAATCTGTATTCATATCAGAAAACAAAGTAAAATATCTTTTTAACTTCATTTTGTTTCTAGGTTCTCCACGCTCAGGGCAAGATAAAGAAGCAAGATATCTGGCAAGTGGAGCCTGACAATCCAGTAAGTTGAAATTTAATTGAATATTACTTTCTTTCTTGTCTCAAGCTTGTCTGCTCACACATTTGAAGGAGAAATATTATCACCTGTTTAAGTTAGGCATTATTTAATGAGTAGTAGAGACATGTAGAGGTGTCGTGGTCGAGTGGATACGTCACCGGATTGTGGATCACAAGGTCTGCGGTTCGAGTCCCACCGCGGCACTAATGTCCTTTGGCAAGACATTAATCTACATTTCCCACACTCGACCCAGGTGATGTAAATGGGTACCTGGCAGGAATTAATTCATTGGAATGCTAGAGCACCGTAATGGCAGCCATGCTAAAGCCGGGTAATTGCGGAGCGCCAGGAGTGTCAAGTATGACAGATATGAGCGCCATACAAGAACCCAATATTATGTTTCTAAAAAAAAAGTAGGGACAACCCTCACCATTACCCTAATCCTAACACTAAAACTATCTGATAGATACGGTACTGTATGCAAAACATGGTATGCAAATTATCTACCTTTGCTTTATACAATACGTTAGTGGCCATTTATTTACAAACATGCCGCTATGTTTAAAGCATGCTGTTGAAATAAACTAACTTAAATCAAATTATATGTCAAACAATGAATGAGACTTATATTTGGTTAAATGTGCAAATATTTTATAATCCTTTTGAGCTAAAGAGAGAGAGAGAGAGAGAGAGAGAGAGAGAGACTGGGGAGGGGGAGGGGGAGCTTGAAAAGAAGCTCATAGGATCCCCTCCCATATTTTGGCTTTATTTGGGGTCTCTGTTAATCATCTCCCCCCCCCCCCTCTCTCTCTCTCTCTAACTCTTTCCCTCCCTCCCTCCCTCTCAATGTCTCTCTCTTTGTAAGGGGTTCTATTATTGTTACTGGTGTGTCTCATTTTCCTTTCGGTTGTGTTCCCTTCATCATCATTGTATGAAGTGACGCGTTCATCAAATTGCCTGCGGTATTGGGATGTGTAACATATACCTTCATTAAATACATAATATACCTGTTCTAGAAAATGACATACTGCACAAAGAGTCGTAAATCATGGGCATGCGAGTGTAAGCCAAGCCAAGCGTTACCATGGCAACATCCTCTCGTGTATGATTTTCACTTTTATGGATGCAAGTTCGTGACACAGTGACATTTATATGTGTTTGGAGCTTGTTATTAGGCTGTTTGAAACGACCGTTGTCATGTTTCACTCTTCGAAGTATGTTTAATTGAGAGGTCGCCCTCTTATGATGAATTCTTGAAAACGTATATTTTGTTTTCCATGTCTCGGTTCAAATTTGCGATCCGCATTTTTTTCCTCGCATATTCTGCTTCGAGATTCATCATTTTGATGTCGTTCAAAACTTATTTTAAAAGGTACATCGTTTAGTTTTGAATTTTAATGTAAACTTGCGGTTTTCATGGATAATATCTTAGTGGAACAGTTTCTTCAACGAAATGTTTGCTTAGAATCCCAGTCAAGTTTAGTAGATTCAATTTCCTTTCGGTTCTAATGTAAGATATCACGGGCATTTTGTCTTTTGTCAGTATTTATTACTATCATTATAGTATTCATTTGTCAAAAATTGTTTTAAGGCCCATAAGAAAAGGAATTCAAAATGTGTACAGAAGGCCAGATACAGTACGCCCACCCACCCGTCTGGAAACGAATCCGCACCCCCCCCCCTTATTTATCAATTTCCGGATACGCCACAGCAATACTACTTACAAACCACCTTGACAATGCCTCGGTTTCATCGAAACCTTACTCTACCGTAGCTTGGGAATCTCTTTTAAAATACACTCATGGAATTAATGATGTAAACAATTCCAGTTTGGAGAATCTTACGGAACTCCAGCTAAATTAACAGCAGTGGAACTACATCTAAGCCTTACACCTGCCCGTTCAATCCTTCTTCCAACTTTCTCATGTTTTTCCCCTTTATTTTGTCTTTTGTTCCTTTTATCCTGTTTTTGGCAATTTGGTTCGCTAATGGCTTGCCTGTATGGATAGTGATTTTGTTTTGTCGATGCTGAAATCACATGGTTCTTAAAGTCTCTACTCACGCTCTATGTGATTCGTTTTGAATTGGTTTATAAATGGTGATGAAAATGTCAAAAATGTCAAAAATGTCAGTTTTCATGAATGAACATTGACTTCGAAAGTCTAAAAAATTCCCCTGAGTTCATAATGTTCATCAAAGGTTGCGCTGTTGTCTGTTAGATAGAATATATTTCGTTTTAAATGCAACCTGGTTGCCTTTGTTCAGCAATTCAAAAAAATTGCTGAAAACTTTTCTTTTCTTCTTCAAATTACATAGCAAACACACATTGATAGTTCATGGCGACTTAACAAAAAACGAAATAAATTTCAATAGATATTTTATTAAGGAAAATATAAAGAAGAAGAATACTAATGATCATGAATTTGAAATATCAACAGAGACATGGCTTTTGAGTAAATTTATGTACAAAATTCCCCTTTTTTAATTTTTTTTGTATTTGATTCTTTTATAAAGGATTCGAAGGGGGGCATATTTTATCCTATTCTTAATCCCTTCTCGCAAATCCCTTGAATGTCCAGTAATGATGCAATTCTGTGGATAGCTGCGATTCGGACAGTCCACCAAACCCCTAGCAAATCCTAGTAGGAATTAAAATATTAAGGGCTCTCATTGAGCTTTTGGTCTCAAGACGTTCCTCCGATCGTGGTTAGCTAATTTACATACGTCATTTTTCCCTCGCGAAAAAACCTCAAATCAGTAAGAATTTCTTCTCTAAACAAGATCATAGTCTTTAGGTCTAGCGTGATTTTCTAGGGTCTTGTCGAGGCTTCAGTGTAGCTTTGGACATAGATGGGTCACTGGAGAGGGAGGCAAGTGTTGGTGTGGCTGGGGGAAGCAGGGGGATTTAAGGTGATGATGTTTCGATTTTACCAAGATGAAGGGGGTATTCCACCATTCCTTAGTGACGAGTCACACCCATTTACGGATTGTAAAGTTGAGAAGTTTGTATATGATTTGTGATTGTATTTAATCTTGATTGACCTCTATTGGACGGCCCAGTTCCCCCTCCCTCTTAAAATCTTGACCATTTGAAGTAAATGCGATATGTTATTCAACGGGCGGGGAGTCTTGTGTACTTCCATGGATATATAGGACTAAACTTCCTTCCGAAGGAAACTGCCCATTACATTTTTTCTTAATTCCAAAGAATTTTAAAATGACAAAGTACATGTATTCCATTTTTTACTTTACACGTAGCCCTTCGATGACCCAATGGTTTAGGAAAAGGTGATAGGTCCGAGGATTTAGGGGAAGCCCCCGTGGTTTATGTAATTAGCCTGACTCAGAAAGGTAGAGAATTTTGACAGGCCAGGTTTAAGTCCCTCTTCATCTCTTGGTTTATTTTTCAACGAAGGTCAAATTTGTCACTCAAGCCAAAAGCTGATGGTAGGCTGAACTTGACGGGGAAATATCTGTCCTGGATAAATTTTACACGACCGTAAATACATTATACATTTACTTGTATCTCTCTCTAGTCCCCTCTCTCTCTCTCTCTCTCTCTCTCTCTCTCTCTCTCTCTCTCTCTCGTTCTCTCATTCTCTCTATATCTATTTATCTATGTGGAGTATCTAGTTATTACAAAATAATAGAGAGGTCCCGGGTTCGATCCTTGTGCGGTGCTTACGTCCTTGGACAAGAAAATCCCCTTTTGACTTTCTCGACCTAGATACGATCGGGTAAGTAAGTGACAATGCTGGGGGAACAATAATTGCAGGTCCCTCTGGAAGAGCACTACCTGGGTAAAAATAAGACCACATTATCATGATTGCATGATTATTGTTGTGTCTTCTCTCAACAGGAGTGGCCGTACACCAAATTCGAGATGAGCTTCTTGGAGAGAATGGCGCCCTCTATCAACGGTCTGCTTGGCTGTATCGGTACGTGTGCAACAGGTCTCCTTCTCGCCGGCCTGGCTGTCATGTACAACGATCAACTCCGAGGTTTCCTTGGAAAGTAAGACAAATTTCCTACGAAATTGGGGAAAAGAGCTGAATGAGAATTTAAAGCTGGCAGATCAATAATGATTTGAAAAATACATAAAACTATAATGTTCAATTCAGTTTCAGTTCAATTAAAAACAGCATTTACCTTCATCTATAATTGTTTGCATTACATATAAAAATGAAAGACTGTATTTAGAGTGATGTAAGCATGATTTACAGAGCATGGTTACATCAAGGAGCTTGATATACCTCCACGATAAGATGTAGGAAGAAGACGTATATCCCTTTAAGCAAGAGCTTGTATTGGATTCACGTGTGCACACAATGTGGGTTATATACAATTCTTTCCCTTAAGTTTATTAAAAGTAGTGGTAGTGCATTTATAAGTCACAGATCCCTTATCATTTGCAAAGTATCTTGAAAAAGGTGATAACATAATTATGACTAATGTGATATTTAGAGTAAAAAACACTCTTATTGAATTAGTAAATGAATTACTTATTGCAAAAACTATCATTTATAAATATTAGTAGTATTATGGATGATGCTGTTTTCATAAAAACACGTTTCTGACATATAACAATGTGTCAAGATGTCACAGCATGCATGTGGGTGAATTGTAAATAACACTTTCGGAGTAAATTACATTAATAATAATAGTTAATAGTCTCAATAATTGTTTGTTAAATGTCGCTGAAATAAAAGTTATAAAGATATTGGAAAGGAAAAGCTTAAACGAGTTTATTTGCGTTTTCTTGATGATATACAAATAAGGTGAGTTGTATTTGATAATTGTGACATTTATTTTGTACATAATAATATTTGTAGGAAATTTTGAATATATTTTAAAAGAATTGACATTGTCATAAGATTAATCTTTTATAAGATGAAAAGTGACAACTACAAATATACTCTTTATTATTTACTATATTAGCTTTCGTACTGTTTATAGTTCGTGGTGAACCGAAGATCAGATTTGCTTTTGCGCTTTTTAGAATTGTTGTGGTTTTTGGTTAACATTACATAGGCCTACATGTTACTGTTTAATGATATCACTGTTGCATTTTGATCGTAGGTAGTTTACAATGTTTGATACGAGTACATCATTACCGAACATTATTACCGAGTGCCTGTGGAATTATATAAAACTCAGGTTTCACAAGTCTTATAATTATATAGATTCAGTAGATTGTTAAAAGAACGGCCGCACAAATGAAAAACATGTACCTCATTTTAAAGGGAAAAGTAATTTCTCTATTGCATAATTGTTTGATTTGATATAGGTTTAAAGAAAATGAGAGTTCTTGTCATGGGATTACATTGTGAAATACACTGTCTAGAAGCAATCGGGTGAGGTTGATGATGTAGTGATTAAAAATTGTGTATATTGTGGGGTTTTGGAATGAACAAAATGATATGAAATTGAGTCAATCGTGCTTAAAAGTCACATGTAATACACACGTAAATGTGTTTATGGGACTACACACACAATATGTGGTACGACTTTTTAGTCCAAACCTTTTCAGCTATTTCTGGTCATCATTTGAATAAGAGGGCAGTGGACGAGCAATACTTTCCAGGGGATATATCTATAGTTTACAAATAGAATACAAATATGACAGTGCTATAGTACTCCAACTGCAGGAATTTTTTTAAGTGAGGGAATGTACATTTTATATAAAATTTTAGTAAATAGAAGATAACGAAATGCCTTAGAACTTGAATACAGACATGTATAAAATATATTCGGTTATGAGCTGAAAATAAGAGGTAATACTAAATTTTTAACGTAGTGTAGTTAAATATGATATCATTTGTATGGGCTATATAATTGAATTATGTATATGAAACAAATGCTTGCAGAATATTGTTTAGTATTCATAATTTTGTAAGATTATTGCCTGTGTACTACGTTTTCAAATACAAAAGTCATGTATCAGAGTAACAGAGTTTGATAAGACTTGAATGTGATATATTTGTCTTATATATTGAAGACGTTTGTAATTTCGACGTTTGTGATGTATGTATGTATATGGCGATGATAGTATAGGTATGTTGACAAATTTAATATCATATTATGAAATAGCCACTGAAACATTCATCTTAAAAACTACGTAAATGCATTTTTTTTGTCATGCTGAATTGTGTATTCATTTTACAAAATCATTTCACTTGCGTTTTACCAAGCTGCCTATAGAGCTTAATGCCATTTATAGTTTCATCATTTTGTTCCCGTATAAACGATTTAAAACCATAAATCTGTATGTGTTTGAGTTGATAATGTTTAAATGTTTTGCTTTGCAGAATGGCAAAACTTGCGTCGTCCAATTGCTGCTCCTGTCAGAGAAAGTATTACAAATAAACGTTATTACACCGATCCGATTTCTTCTGAATTACACATTGAAGTTGTGATTTGCTGGCACACGTTGAGGTGTGATCATATATATCTGTTCAACGATGACGATGGCGACGGTGACGATGATTAAGATGGTAATACAGACAATAATGATGACTGTGGTGTGATGGTGTGCCTGAGGATGATTATTATGATGATTATTATGATGTTGGTGATGGTTGCGGTCTCGTGGTGGTGACTTTGAGAATTTATAATGGTGATGATGATAATGGTAATGATAATAATGACAATGATGATGACGATGATAGTGATAAAGATGATGATAATAATAATAATGACGATGGTGATGGTGATGATGACGATGGTGATGATAATGATGATGATAATAATGATGATGATGATAATGATGCTGATGATAATATTGATGATGATGATGATAATGATAACGTTGACGGTGTCGTTGGTCGTGGTGACTGTGATAATGATGATGATGACGATTATGATGGTATTAATAGTGGTGATGAGGCTGAAAATGATGACTGTGATGCTCTTCTTATGTTAATGTTAGTTTTAAAAAAAAATCACAATATATTCTAATAATATAATTTGTTTTAATTATAAAAATATGTTGGTGAGATGATGATGACGAGGACACAAATCTAAGAGCAAGGAACGTCTGTAATGAAAAATTCATAATAATTACTTTGATTTCATAATCCCTATTAATCTTATTTTTCTCTACATTCACATTGAAACAAAAATAATTGCTAACTGTCTTTTAAAAAGTTACAGTTCGATCAAACTATTTTTAATCAATTTATTTTACATCACATTTGCTATTAACAATCAATCGCTCATATCATTGGATGATGGAATGTGTTTGATTAAGGAATAACGTTGTAATCGTATGCACAAAACACACGCCTTGACGGGAAATGTGATTCAATTTACAGGACTGTCCAAAATAGTCTTCATTTTTATTTTAGTGTGGCTCGTTTAAACGATTTTACCTTTCATGATAGCAGAAAGTAGGAAGTCCAGTAAATTTATATATTTTAAATTGAAATAAGGGTAAAATAACAAGTAATTAGCCGATTACAAACAATCTATTCTCCCCGTTGTTAAAAATATGGGGTCTTTTCAAATTGATCTTTCCGTCCTCGAAGCCGGTGTAGATTCGGGTTGAGGGTAACGAGTACGGCCGTTTTAGAGGTTACAAAAGCGATCTGCACCCATCAAGGGTCTCAGACATGCTTCCTACCCCCAAGGCTGGCTGGGTGACGATAGGACCTGTCCACGCCTCGTAATCGCCCTCCCCTGCCACCTAGTCGCCGATGTGTTGCTCTCGTTGAGATATGACCGGGCTACTTCGGCGGTGGTGTAGCTACTGGGGGCATGAGGGGCAAGTGCCCCCAACTCTAATGGCCCCTAAAGTGAAAAAGGGAAAGTGAGGGCCACTGGCGAAGGGGGAAGAGACGTGAAAAAGAGATTATACGACTAAGTCCCAACCCTCCCCTCACCAATGACTTTGTTTATGTGCATTTCATCCATCGAGTAAGACCGATGCCCCCCTCCCTCCATGATGCTGGTGTCCCATCTATGTCAGGACTCATGCAACGCTACTGTACCTAAGAATTCCGCTCCCCTCTCTAATACTATCTACACTAGAAAATGAAACGATTTGTTCAAAGCTGAGATCGGATTCTCCTTTCACCTTAAAATGGACATTGTCGTGAGGACGGTTTACTTGCAGCTTTGCCTTTCTTCAGTTTCTGTCATATTCATGAAATATTTTTTAAACAATGAAGTAATCGAGGGAACTAATGTTGAGTGTATTCGATGAAAAAAGATATTTCCTTTAATGTAATCTGATATGATTCTTTACGTTGAGGTACCGAAATCGAACGTCAGTTACGTCATCATCCAAAACGCGCAAATCAGGATTGAACCTTGGTCGTCTTGTACTAAAACCAGAGAGTCGGCAACTCGACCAGTGACATCACATATTCCATCGTGTATAATTTTTGTTTGTTTTTCATGCAGGCGTCCTCTAAGTCAACATTGATGGCTTTTATCCAAGGTGCCATTTTATTTTCTTTCTTCGACTTAGTACTTGATTTTAATTTACTTCTTTTATAGCTTTGATCGTTCCCTTCGTTTCTTATTTTTTTTTTTTTTCATTTTTCATTTTTCATTTTTTTTTTTTTTTTTTTTTTTTTTTGGGGGTAATAAGTACTACATTTATCCCCTATTTCGTTTTTTCTCTCTCTTTCTCCATTTTCTTCCCCTTCTGCCGGTATCGTATTCCCAATATTACTGAATTGTCTAATTCTAAATCGAAATTTAACCTTTAACTTCAACAATGGTAGTGATGTTCATGGATACTGAAGACACGGATGATGAAGTTGCTTGTGTTTCAGTGCACATCCCATGACGGATAAATTCCACTCCGATACAGGGATGGGGTCATTGGATACTCCACACTGGTGCTCCGCAGTTTATTCCGTCAAAAATATAGAGTAAGGGTTAAATTTGCCATTGATTTATATTTTATAGGATAAATGTAATGTTTATGTTTATGTTTATGTTTAGAGTTAAGGTTTAGGTTTGGGTTTCGATTTTGGTTTTGGTTTTGGTTTAGGTTTAGGTTTAGATACAGGTTTAGTTTAAGGTTTAGGTTCAGGTTTAGATTCAGGTTTAGTTTAATGTTTAGGTTTAGGATTAGGTTTAGGTTTAGTTTAAGGCTTAGGTTTAGGTTTGGGTTTAGGTTTAGGTTTAGATTCAGGTTTAGTTTAAGGTTATGGTTTACGTTTTGGTTTAGGATTAGGTTTAGGTTAAGTTTAAGGTTTAGGTTTAGGTTTGGATTTAGGTTTAGTTTAAGGTTTAGGTTTACGTTTTGGTTTAGGATTAGGTTTAGGTTTAGTTTAAGGTTTAGGTTTAGGTTCAGGTTTAGGTTTGGGTTTTGGTTTAGGTTTAGGTTTAGATTCAGGTTTAGTTTAAGGTTTAGGTTTACGTTTGGGTTAAGGTTTTGGTTTTGGTTTAATTTAGGTTTAGATTCAGGTTTGGTTTTAGGTTTAGGTTCAGGTTTAGGTTAGGTTTAGGTTTAGTGTTGTGTCCAGGGTGTTGTGTCCAGCGTAGAATATTGACATATTAGGAGCAATTATCATGGGATCATGTGTCGTATAACCTCTACCCTTGCTCCTAGCCCATCTCTCATCCCCAACCTCCAGTATCATCTCATTTTCTTTTCTTGTTTCTTTTCGTTCTGGAGTAATGTTAGCAGAACCAGAGAGGATGGGTGCGATTAAATGGGATAAAACCAAGATCTTTCTCTCTCCAAACCGCGTATGTATGTTCCACTGATCTTTCCTTTTTTTATATATAAATACAAATCTAGTGAAGCCATCAAAATAATGAAAAGCGGTCATGAGAAAGAGTTAAATATTAGATAAGATTACTTTGGCAGCTGACCAGAGGCAAGCATTTACCAGGGGCCGAAGCCACTTACTCGTGGGGCTGAAACGGGGTTATCACCTACACAGCCCTGTAGGATGTTAGGTGTCAACCCCTTATAGGAAGCCTGGCCGGTTAAACAGGTGTTTAGCCTCCCAAGTATCTGAGCTTTTCCTTTGCAGTTGTTCTTGGTAATTGTCTCGGACAACTATTACCTGAACTATAGCATCCCGACCACTACATCTCGGATAGCTACCAGCTAAGATAATCACCCGGACAGCTACCCCGAGAAAAAGTTCCTCCGGACAATATACCCTGACAACTACCCCATGACAATAACCACAACTCGGGCAACTCCCTATACTGGGTGGGGAGGGGTCATTCATTATCTTAGGGGCGTTTTTCCGGGTATATAAGCATGGATCTACTACCATGGTATAAGTCATAGGGGGTAGTTGTCCGACGTATGGTTATAATTATTTCAATAGGTTTCTTTAAACAAATATATCTCTCTCACTGCACTTTGCTCGTTCGTACAACATGTCCTCCAAAAACATTTTGCTAGATTATGATTATGATTTTGAAAACAAATTTCATATAGGCCTAATACAATATCATTTATCTATCATAATAATCAACCACTTCTATAATACAATATGTACTAGATCTACCAAGGAGCTTCAGCATAATAACTCCGTGGATCTACTAATTATAATCACACAGGAATTATTACATGCACAATAATTTTTTAAAGTATTGCCCGTCCCCTTTTTTTTTCCCTCAAAAGTAAAATTACACGTAAAAAAAATACAGCCATTTCTATATCTTACAGGAAGATAATAGTAATTGGCAGCTCCGGTCCCCATGACATTTCCCAATGCGGTAGGGTCTACGTCATCAGGTTCATCATTGCAATAACATTGACACGGTCCTGTTATTTCTAGAACTCAACGGTTACATTTTCATACGTGGTCTCCTTAGGCCAGCTGATAACTTCACGAGGGAAAAAAAGCTGAGGAGAAAACAGGCCGAGAACATAATGTCAACAGAGGAACAAATTCGCCACTTAAGAGCGAAAATATCTTCGGGCGAGGGTCGAGTGCGCGGCATGACGGGTGCCGAAACTATCACGAAAGAATGGAAGTGAACTTTTGTTGTATGTTGAAGTAGTTTGCCCGTAAAAACACAAACTTTGCATGAAGTGGCGATTTTGAAGAAGAACTTGACCAATACTTCCTAATAATACGATAAGATGCCACAATTCAGCTTATTATGTTGATCATTTGAAATAATTATATCTATTTCAGATAGTCTGTATCCACATCTTTGTGTGTTTATTTTACTGCTTTTTGAACAGTGGTACATGGTCTCAATTGCCATTTCAACAATCCCACAAAACTTAAATGTAAATGAACAATCGCGTTTGCTAAGTCGTATCCATCTTTTTTTTAACTCTAGGAAGTCTGTTAATTGTTCAATAAATAATTGTCCAGATTTCTGATCACATCCGCCCTAACACAGACAGGTAAATCTCACCTGATGACATCATTGCAACCAAAGATTCTTGGACTGACACTGTGGTCTAAAGAGCAACTGGAAACAGGTCTGTCCACTATGCACTATGTTTATTTTCACATGCTCAATATTTCCAATATTACATCCCTACCATCCACAGAGCAAGATAAGGATCAGACTGAGATGGTATTGCATATATTCACACACAAGGATGGAATTTCTTTGTAAATATAGATCTTTATGAAAAAGGGGCACAGGAATGAGATGGTGAAGCCCCTGTCCAGGGAGGTGTTTCACAAAGACTAAGATCTACTTTAAGTTGGACTTAAATATGGCAGGCCGTTCATGCCATTGTTTGCTCTCACCATGTACTGTCCTTGGTCTCTCAAGGGACGTACAAATCATGGTCACAAATCTACAGAATTTTACATTTTTTGATAATTCATTATTGAAGGAAAACATATTATCTAAAGATCATAATGGTGAGCGCAGCCAGTGGCATGAATGGCCTGCCATAGTTAAGTCCAACTTAAAGTCGATCCTAGTCTTTGTGAAACACTCGCCATGTGTTTAGTTTGTCGAATTGTTTAACCTGTTGACTACTGAATGTTCCGACTCCCATAGACTCAATACAGGAACCACCATGTTCCAGTAATTAATGGGTTAACACTGCAGACGGTATCATATATCCGTATATACTGTATTTCGATAACTAGAAAAGCGTAGCGTCATATTCGCCACCAAATGGACATAAAACAGGTATCGTTTCTCTATCCGAGATGTGTCAAAAGTCGTGCTTCTAATTTCCTAAACACTTCATTATATCGGACACACCTAATATGTGCAGCGAAGGTCTTTCAAATCACGCATTTCAATCAATCATGGAAAAAATGAATCAGAACAAAACAATTTGATGTTCTGAGATGAATTGTAAATCATATGTAAACCAGTCTCGGAAAAGAAAGAGAGAGTATGATAAGGGCAAAAAATAATGCTGATTCGAAGTGACACTCACCAACTGTCAGAGGGTTTGAGTCTATTTGAAGAAGAGCCAAGAAGGGGTGCCACATTTATCTTTATATCGGTACATTATGTTTCTTGTCCCATTTATTGGCACATTCGCCTTGGACGCACCAACCCCCTAAAAAGGCAGCCACGTACATGGTCCCAGACACGATTTGGAAACTAGATGGTTGTAAGGATCTCGATGCGCTAGATGGAGAAATAGCTGTCTACATCACATCACTTTTGTTAAATTTATTTTCACATGTGAGCTATATTAGGATACAGTTAAATAATGCACTAAAAAAATCCTAAACACACATTTTCTTTATCAAAGCTATTGAACCGCTTCTTGATCCGTGTGCAAATCACATGGTGGTGGTATGGAATCAGTAAAACAGACAAAAGTGGTTCTTCCTATCTGATTTCAGTATCATGTTTCATTCATGTAACAGGCATCTTGGCAAAGATAAGGAACATTTTTTTTTCTTCAAACAAACTCACGTAGCCACCTAATCTAATATCAACGACCTTGTCATGTCACATTTCATGCCAAAATTTATTGAGAGAACAAAGAGAGATGACAGATGTTTATTCCTAACTATCATGTAATACTGAAAGTCGTTTTCCCATTGATAATTGCTACTAAATGGGACCCCTGGATGTGCAATGTTTCGCGATTGCTTTCGTTAAAGTCCCAAAGTCTTCGTTTTTGGTGCCGAGGGGATTTCAGGGACTTGTCCTCCAAAGGTGCTGCCTGGAGGTACTCAGGTCAGGTCAGGTACTCACACGCATGTGAAATGTTGTCCTAGCCTATCATCATTACCTCTAACACCGTCATCATCATCATCATCATCACCACCATCATCATCATCATCGTCATCATTATCATCATCATCATCATCATCATCATTACCACTAACACCGTCATCATCATCATCATCATCACCACCATCATCATCATCATCGTCATCATTATCATCATCATCATTATCATCATCATCATCATCATCATCATCATTACCACTAACACCGTCATCATCATCACCACTAACACCGTCATCATCATCATCATCATCACCACCATCATCATCATCATCGTCATCATTATCAACATCATCATCATCATCATCACCACCATCATCATCATCATCGTCATCATTATCATCATCATCATCATCATCACCACTAACACCGTCATCATCATCATCATCATCACCACCATCATCATCATCATCGTCATCATTATCATCATCATCATTATCATCATCATCATCATTACCACTAACACCGTCATCATCATCATCATCATCGTCATCATTATCATCATCATCATCATCATCATCACCACTAACACCGTCATCATCATCATCATCATCACCACCATCATCATCATCATCGTCATCATTATCATCATCATCATCATTATCATCATTACCACTTACACCGTCATCATCATCATCATCATCACCACCATCATCATCATCATCGTCATCATTATCATCATCATCATTATCATCATCATCATCATCATCATCATTACCACTAACACCGTCATCATCACCACCATCATCACCACCACCATCATTATCATCATCATCATCATTATCATCATCATCATCATCACCACCATCATCATCATCATCGTCATCATTATCATTATCATCATCATCATCATCATCATCATCATCATTACCACTAACACCGTCATCATCATCATCATCATCACCACCATCATCATCATCATTGTCATCATTATCATCACCATCATCATCATCATCATCATCATTACCACTAACACCGTCATCATCATCATCATCATCACCACCATCATCATCATCATTATCATCGTCATCATTATCATCATCATCATCATAATTATCATCATCATCATCATCATCATCATCATCATCAGTATTAGTAGTATTACTACTATTATTATCATCATTATTATTATCACTATTATTATTATTATCATTATTTTTATTATCACTATTATTATTATCATTATTGTTATTATCATTATATTTTGAATTGTTATTATCAGTAGTAGTAATAGTAGTAGTATTAGTAGTAATTATTATTTGTTGTTATCATTACGTACTTATTATCATGTATGTAGCGTGACCTGTGACCTAGGAAGTGGAAACTACAACCTAGTCACTATAACTAGGTCGATGCTAAAACCTTCTGTCCCCCCACCCCAATAACTATTTACAAGCCTCACATGTGTACCACTTAACTGGGGATTCCCAGTCTTTTACGAAGAATGATTTAGATTCTCTCTAATCGATCTAAACCTTCTGTTTCCTCTTTCTGTTTTTCTCTTTGCTTTTCCTGATTACTTTCTGATGAATTTGTATCTCTTTCCCATCCACGAAATGCCTTGTTATGTAATCAAACTTCGACGCGCGAATCTTCGGAGAGAAAAAAAAGGAAACAAAACAAATCAAGAAAAAACGAACAATACGACACACGTGGTTTCCAATTTTTTTTTTTTTTTTAATATAACCAAAATCACTTTGGCAATTTCCAAATCCATGTTTACAGTGTAAGTTTGTTAAGACGCCATGTCAGATTTATATTGTGTTAGATGATATCCTGAAATAGCAAAGATATCCATTTTCATCGTTTTTGTTTTTGTTTCCTCAAGTGGACAAATCGGTAAATGAGAGGTGGGAATTTGTAGCTCGCTGGCTTTGATCAGATTAATCTTTTGTTTTTATTCGAATTTGTAATTCGGGCTTATCTTTATAAGCAAGCAATAGAGGATACCGACGCCAGACAGACGACAGACAGACGACAGACCGAACAAAAAGTTACGAATTGCCAAGAATCGGTCGATTTGGAGTTGGTGTGGAATCGGTTTAACATTCATCTAAAGAATTGAATTGATAAGGTTTAATGATCAAAATTCAAAGTCACAGCTAAAAGCTGACGCATTTCGAATTTACAAATAAAACTGCAACATAAATAATACATGCAAATTGTACAATGTAAAATACTCAAATATCAAATTAAGACATTCAGTAATTAAATTGATATGATAAAAGAAGAAGAAGAGAAAGAAGACAAATAAGAAGGAGGAGAAAACAAAAGAAGTAAAAATTAGAAAAAAGAACGAAAAGAAAGAAGAAGGAAATATGATTGATAGTAAAATAAGAGTTTACAATTGACGTTTTTAAAACCAGTAATAAAATTCAGTATACAATTAGAGATTCAGTACTGAAACTAAAAGAATAAAAAAACAGGTTCACGCTCTCTTTCCTGTTAATTGTAACTTTAACATTGCTTTTAATAGATGACGTGTTTTGATAAATCTACGAATCTATCACGAACATATCGCAAATTGAACACGGTCAATTTAAACATGCATACAATATTCGTATCATAATAATGATTTGTGAAAGCTTTGTTTTCCTCGTACCAGGGAGATGTGAGTTGCTAATACTACTACATCGCATATATGTCTTTACTACGAGCTTTGGCCAGTGGAAGCATACAGAATAAGTCGTATTCAACATTACGAAAAAGTGATATTTAGCATCGAAGGAGAAGGAGTTTCTATCAAATGCAATGTTGAAATGTTAGTGGAAAAGATCCCCAGAGAGAAATTAAAAAGTGGAAGAGAATATAACACTGTTCTTTTCTTTGGAAAGGTCTATTTTGGTGACGGAATTTGTTTGTGTGTGCATAGGTTGGTCACAATACCATTGTTCTGTATCTGTAGAGGGTGTCAATGTTCCGGTTTTTACGTCTGAAGATAGATCCAAAACAGATGTGAGCTCGTCACCTCCGTGTCTTTGTTAAAAATAAAAAGAATTTTCGAACATAATATGCACTCAGGACAATAAGAGTGTTTTGATACGCTAGTAGTATTCTTCAAAAAAATCTATGAAATAAAGTATTTTCCAGGCAGAAAGTAAGGAAAGAAGGAAAACTTGATCTCTTTTTCGAAATTGCGAGTATATTATCCTCTGTGTAATGACACGTTTGTAGACCTGGGGAAGAAGGAAAAAAATGAAAATGTGTGGTAATGAGTACCGTCTGCAGGCCCAAGAAAATTATTTTAAGAAGTAAAACTAAAGTAGTAGCAATTTGTGCATGATATTGCAGGAAAATGTCTGAATTGTTTCGGATTTTGCCTTGAAGCTGAACTCTCACCGTAGGGCTGTCTTTGCAACCCTCTTTTTTGTAGGGTCTATAATATATCACACAGCATAAACGACACTGAATGCTAGACGAACGTGATTATGGTGACAATGACAAATACAATTAATATGTTCTTTAAAATAGATATATCAGAAAAGGAGAGCTTTTCTCATATACAAATAGATATATCAGAAAAGGAGAGCTTTTCTCATATACACAAATGAACACAAAGGGATTGCATATAGGCCTACCAACAAATGTTGTTTCAATTATACACTCTCTATACAGGAACATGCTTGCATTGGAAAATGAAAGTGATTTTGTTTTTATTGACAAGCTGTTAACGGGAACCCACGTCCGTGATTGCTTTGCCGGTCTAGTACCTCTCTCTTCCGAATTACAACGGTATGGGGGGAAAACCCCTAAATCAATACTGAGAAATCAGCCGGAGTACATGGAAGTAAAGACAAGTAGGTCCTTCTTTGAGATACATATAATTATATATGTACATCACACGCAACACGACTCTACGAAGGATACTCGTACGCGTGGGGAGCACAGACGCAGGGTGCTGCCCTGGGACCTGAGGTCAAAGGTGACTTCCGGTTAGAGCATCCTGTAACTTGGTGTGTCGCGATTGATAACAGAGGAGGAGAAATTCATCAATGTCATATAATCTAAACTTGAGTTTCCTCCTCACGTGATGATCAATATATAAACTTATTATTCTCCTCGCAGATGAGATGTAGATCACAATTTCAGCAAAAGTCCCAATCTGCAAAGTTTCAAATTATTATATCCGAAAGCTTCCAAGTAGGTACGTTTTTTATTTCCTGTAACTAAATAATTTCGCATTACAAGACTAAAAAAAAAACAATGTCAAAGATATTTCTATGCTAATTTTCTGTTATATCATTACGCTTATTATTGTGATTATCTTGTCATTGTTTATATTATGTGTAAAATGAAATAAATTTGCTCTGCAAAGAGCGACTATTGCTACTATACTGCTACTACTACTACTACGACCACCACTACTACTACTACTACTACTACTACTACTACTACTACTACTACTACTACTACGACCACCACTACTACTACTACTACTACTACTACTACTACTACTACTACTACTACTACTACTACTACTAATACTACTACTACTACTACTAAAGGCAGTATAGTCAAACACTTCGATTATAAAACTAACGGTATCATATACAAAGAATCGGATGCATGAGTTTTGAGTTTGCTTTGAAGAATAGACATTCTAGAGAGGAAGAAAAAGGTTACAAAGAACAAGAGGGAAAAAATACCTCCTGACGGCTGAAGGCTGTTCATGAAACATATTGATTCATGTGTTATTTATAGAATATTATCTTATCATAGTTACTGGCTCAAAAACCTGAAACGTAAGGGAAACAGAGAGGGTGGACGGTGAGAGAGAGAGAGAGAGAGAGAGAGAGAGAGAGAGAGAGAATGAGAGAGATAGAGGAGACAGACAGACAGACAAACAAAAACAGAAAGTAGTGATGAGTGCAACTGTTAATTGGCAGTCACAGCGGTCACTATAGTTT
This sequence comes from Mesocentrotus franciscanus, assembly GCA_037976565.1. Lineage (NCBI taxonomy): Eukaryota > Metazoa > Echinodermata > Echinoidea > Camarodonta > Strongylocentrotidae > Mesocentrotus > Mesocentrotus franciscanus. Next base: position 14,512,613 of record CP137676.1, read on the forward strand.
TAAAGTGTACAGGTGTAATATGTTTATTATGTGAAGAATTATAAAAGATCAAATTTAAAAGAAAATGTTTAGTGTTCAAGTCAGAAAGAAGAGAACCGTTAATGGACTTGATACTGTTTGAAAACGACACTGCTTGGATGACGAATTTAAATCCAACTATTTGTGTATAGGCCTATGATAACCCTTTTCTCACTCGGTGGAGGTGGGGAGAGGGGAGGGTGCGGGGGGGGGGGCTTCTCCGTTGTCGCTACCTACATGTTCCCTCATCTCCTGCGAATTCAATTCAAGCAGGATGAGATGCAGCAAGAGATGAGGAGGGATAACCTCCGACTAACTGGTCTGCCGGAATCTCAGGAGGAGGAGACTGAGGAACAGCTGATCGGTTGCCAAGGAGGCTGGAGTGGACATCTGCTTGGAGGACATTTCAGCGTGCCATCGCCTTGGCAAAAAACGAGAAGGAGGAAAGAGCAGGCAAGCCGTTGTACGATTTCTATCAAGAAGAAAGAGGGACAAACTTTACAGTGCCAGATTCAATCTGAAAGGAAAGGAGAGAATGAAAGGAGTGTATATAAATGAAGACTTGAGTGCAATGCGCCATGCACTACTGATGAGGGCGAAGGTTGCACCAAATGTTAAATCCGCTACAAGCAGGTATGGGAACATTTCCTGCAAAATGAACAATGGAGAGAGCAAGGTTGTCAAGAGCCCAGATGATCTTTTTGATCTGGGTCTGGATGACATTGACTACGGAGACTTCAAGCTCCACTTCCTAGCCTAGGCTAAATCTACTCTTTATACAGTTAAACCGATTTCTTAATTGTTTTTAAATAATGATAGATATTAATAATGATGAAGAATATACATTTGATGTTTCCTCATACAATACTAGTCCAAGTGACTTTGACGGTACATTGCAAAATGTATTTGAAAATTCTTTTAGCATCACTCATGTAAATATTAGATCATTAAATAAAAACATTAATGAATTGCACCTACTGTATGATCATTCTATAAAGCACAAATTTGATATTATTGCCCTTTCAGAAGTTTGGAATGTTACTAGTGTAGACACATTCCCATTAACAGATTATGTTTTAGAGGTTAACTGCCGCCAGGAGAATGAGAGAGGAGGTGGAGTAGGAGCATACATTCACAAACAAGTGAATTATGAAATACTTGAATTTAACGTTGCTCATGCAGAAAGTTTGTGGTTAAAAGTGTCTAAGAATAATATTGATAACTTTGTGATAGGTGTGATTTATAGGAAACCAAATACGAACATTGATCAGTTTCTAAATGGCTTACTTGGTGTATTAGAAAATATAAATATTGGAAGATCAAATGTAGTTTTAATAGGTGATTACAATATTGATCTTTCACTAACAGGTACGCCAAAGATATCTGATTTTTTGAGCGCAATAGAATCTACAGGAATGCAACAGGTTATTTCGTCGCCAACCAGGATGACAAATTTGACTTCGTCTCTCATTGATCATGTGTATACTAATGTTCATAATTACGCCATTCATTCAGGCGTTATTGAAACTGATGTTTCGGATCATTTTCCCATTTTTGTAATTTTTAAAGGTCAAAATGGTTCAAGAAAGAGTTCTTTTGTGAGGAAGGTTACTCGATCATATAGAAAGTACAATGTCTGTCTATTTCAAGAAGATCTGTCAAAACTGAATTGGGAGCATTTATATAGATATGAAAATGTGAATGTAGCTTATGAGAATTTTTATGACATGTTTGTAAATGTGTGTGATAAACATGCACCTAATGTGACATGTAGCAGTTCAAAGAAAAGATCTACACCAAAAAAGCCTTGGATATCAACAGGTATTGTAAAATCTATCAGGAAGAAGCATAATCTGTATAAAAAATATAGATCATCAAATTTTAATGAAGAGTATGGAAATGAATACAAGAAATATCGAAATATGTTAGTAACTATTATAAAGAATGCTAAAAGAATGTATTATAGCGATTCCTTTAGCGAAAATAGAAATAATATGAGGAAGACCTGGGGAATTATCAAAGAGTTAATTAGTAGAAATGATAAAAATAAGAAAACAGAGATTGAACAGTTAATTATTTGTGATGAGGAAACGAATAAAGTTGTGTCTTCAGATGAGGGCATAGCTAATGAACTTAATAATTATTTTGTTTCTATTGGGTCAACATTAGAAAAGAAGATTCCAACTGTTAATCTTGATTTTGAAAACTATTTAGCTAGAAGAAATGAAAAAATCCCTCTTTTGGAAACCCATAAAAGAAAAGGAAGTTTTTGATAATCTAAATGCTCTCGATGCTAAGAAATCCCATGGATATGACAAATTGCCAGTAAGATTAATTAAGGATGCAATACCCTATATTGTTGCGCCACTGACCTACATATTCAATTTGTCATTGGAAAAGGGAGAGTTCCCAGATGCATTGAAGACAGCAAAAGTGTCTCCTTTATACAAAAAAGGACCAAAGACCGACCCTGGAAATTACAGGCCTATTTCTGTTCTACCGGTCATTGCAAAAGTCTTTGAGAAATTAGCTAATGGTCGTCTAATGAATTTCTTAGAATCTAACAATATTTTGTATGAACATCAGTACGGTTTTCGCAAGCGATATAGTACGAAGTTATCATTGATAAATCTTGTAGATACACTTATAAAATCAATAGATAAAGCTAAACCAACGCTAGGTATTTTTATAGACTTTAAGAAAGCATTCGATACTATTGATCATGAAATCCTTTTAGGAAAGTTAAACAATTATGGTATACGAGGCATAGTATTACAATGGTTTCAAAGTTACCTTTCAAATCGATCGCAAGTCTTATGCTACAAGGAAATAATATCAAGTAGGAGAAGGATAACATATGGTGTCCCTCAAGGTTCAGTCCTCGGGCCCACTTTATTTTTATTATATATTAATGATTTACCATCTTCTACTAAATATTTTGAATTTAGATTATTTGCTGATGATTCAAATCTATTTCATACTTTTGATAAAAGACAAAAAGAAATAAATATGAATGAAGTAAATATCAAATTTTTGGAAGTCCAAAAATGGTGTTTTGTTAACAAGTTGACAATAAACTTAAAGAAAACAAATTACATGCTCATTAAGGGACAAAGGCAATCATGTGAAATTAGGGGTATCTTAAAACTCAGTGATACAGTGATAGATAGAGTCAGTGTAGCATCTTTCGTAGGAATTCAAATTGATGAAACCTTGATGTGGAAGGAGCAAATTCAGAACATTAATAAGTGTATACGGAGGAAGATTGGACTGCTGTGTAAGTTAAGACACTATGTGCCTAAGCACATTCTCATGCTCTTGTATAAATCCTTTATCCAGCCGCACATACTTTATGGTATTGAAGTTTGGGGGAGTTGCTATAAAAGTCATTTAAATTGCATACTATTGGCACAGAAAATGGCCATGCGTGTGATAACATTTTCCCCATTTAGAACAAGTTCAAAGGCACTGTTCGTACGTCTACAGGTTTTAGATGTGCATAATCTGTTCGAGCATTCAGTATCAACATTTGTATATGACCTGCAGAAAGGACATTTACCACATTCGTTAATGGATTACTTTGTTTTAATGAATCACATGTATAGAACAAGAGGAAGAGAACATTTAATGCTACGATTACCTAAATGTAGTACGACACATGGGACTTTTTCAATTTCTTTCATTGGAGCAAAGCTGTGGAATAATTTGCCTACAAACATAAGAGAAGAAAAAACAAGATCATCATTTCGTCAAAATCTCAGAATTAAACTCCTAAGCAGAGATGAATCATAAGGATCAAATAATATGATATTAATATTAAGTCAAAATAAATATTAATATGACTTTGCATACAGTTTTAGAAACTCGGAGAACCAATCCCGACTAGCACTCGTGCTAACTTGTGGTTCTCCCTTTAACAACATTTTAAGTTTTTTAGTTTAAAAATATCCTTTATTTGAATCACTTATACACTATTGGAACTCTGTGAATTTCAATTCCAGCCACAAATCTCTACGTATTATGAAGTTATAGCTAATTCACTAGTTTGATATGACATGATATATGATAAATTTAATTTGTACATATGGTTCAACTATGGATATTTTCTTTTTCTTTGTAACTCATGTACATGGATATGTATACGACATGTTGTTGTTGTTGTTAATAGATTCAAATTCAGTCTTTGGCTCGAAATCAACGATCGGGTCATTCACCTGTTCTTATCCTCTGCTTCCGTCTATCTCACTTCTCTCTCTCTCTGCATCTATCTTCCTCTGCCCCAACTCTTTCTCTCTCTCTAGTTTCGGATGTGTACATTCTTAACATGAATAATTCTGACTCGCATGAACCCTCTTAAAAAATGTCATCAATGTGAGGGCAAATGGGTGGTGTCAAAAACCGAGCGGTCGTTTACACCAGTTTTGAAAAAGAAGAAGAAATTGTTAACCATGGCAACATAATCGAAAGAGGGATAGATGTAAATTATAGACTGAGATGGAGAGAGAAAGATAGGAGGTAGTGAGTCAGAGATAAAGACAGACAGGGAATGGGAAAGAAATAGAAGAATAAAGCGAAAGAGAGAGAGAGAGAGACAGGGAGAGATAGAGAGACAGAGACAGAGAAACAGAGAGAGACAGAGAGACACACAGATAGAAATGGAGAGAGAGTGAGATAGAGAGAGAGAAAGACAGAAAGAGAGAAATGGAGAGAGAGAGATAGAGAGAGAGAGAGAGACAGAGAGAGAGAAATGGAGAGAGAGAGAGAGAGAGAGAGACAGAGAGAGAGAAATAGGAAGAGGACATACAGACAGACAGACAGTGAGAGAGAGAGAGAAAGGGGGGGGGGGCGAGGTTGTCCCTAAACTAAATTTAATTTTATATTTTTCAACATTACAAATAATTATCTTCAAAAATACAACACAGGCCAAGATATACACGACTGTATAAGATAGTATAGATAATATACTTGCACTATGAAAATCATTGAATTACCTTGATCTAATTTTAACATATAATTCTCAGTATTAATCGGATTGCCATAAATCAATTTACATAGTACGATGAAGACACTGTTATGTGAACAACATCCATATCTAACAAACACATTATCAATATCTCGCCAGTTGCTTCCGCTGAACTTTATTTCCTCCGGAAAAAGACAAACAAAAACATTTTCATATCTATCCATGACCTCGCCCCTCCAAACAAAAAAGTCCCCTTTTTTCCTCAAAAAATTCAATGTGCTCGTTAGGCTAGAGCTCTAGAATTTGTTCTAAATTTGAATTTGTACTAAATAGCATGTTTATCTTGATGACATAAACAGGCGATATTTCAGGATGTTATTGCGACAAAGATTTGTTGTGGACTCTTATTGTCCTAGAAAATGTGTTTATCTGTGGTAAAAGTGAGTACAACGAAAGCATTCATGTTATTGTACACACTGTATGCTGCTTATGTATTTGTGTATTGATATTCACATTAATACAATTTAATTTACTCTGCCGCATCAAACATGTATCTTTCTGCTGCGATGTACATTGCGACCCCTCCCCCTCCCCCAAACAAAAGGGAAAGAAAAAAAAGACGTGTCCCGTTTGTTCCCTAAATGGATATGTATATTGTTCAAAGTTTGATTCAGCAAATCACATGATAAAGATTGATATATAACATGATTACATGATGTCAATATCACACTTATCAATATTTGATGGCATATTACGCAGCCGTATATGAATGATTATCCATAATTTGTATGTATTATGATATAGTCAAATATACCCCCTTGGACGAATAACCCCCTATAAAAAAAAAAACACCCGACACCCTCGAACAAACAGCCTCGGAAAACTTCGATTTGTTGTAGGGGGTGGCTATCCGGAGTAGTTTTAGAGGATTCATACGTGAAAGCACATGAACATCCGACTAAACTAAAGAGAAGATAATAAAAATGTAATTAGAGGAAATTGGCGAAAAGAAAGAGAGAGAGAGAGCCAGAGAGAGCCAGAGAGAGAGAAAGAGAGAGAGAGAGAGATTTATGTAAACAAACAAAAGCAAAGGGATGGAGATAGCATGACAGAACTAAATAGCATGGCCATCTTCATGATCTTACATATGTTTACCGTCTGTTTACATCAATATCGTCACCGCATCGGTAGACACTCAACAAAGATTCTCCTCTTCTTCAACACCATGTTTTTCACAAAGGTTGGATGTAATAGATAAGGGAAATGCTTGAAATTGAGAAACATGACAGAGCAACACCTTAAAACAACCACAAATATTTTGGTTTGTAAATGGAAGCTTCCGATAGATGTAACGCAGCAATTAAGATTAGCACGCACGCTCGCTAGAATGTTTGAATAATGCTTTGAAAGATGAGAACATACCTACCATTGCTCTTTCGATTTCTTTTTTTTCTTCAAATAGAAGATTTGACCAATCAGAGATAAATAATAATAATTCAAAAAATATGTAGTTACCCCCATGTGTGAATTAATGTATATGTTTTATACCTTCAAAGTTATCGACATATATCGATTTTACATTTTGAATTACCTGTAAAAAAAAAAATAATAAATTAAAAAAAAATAAATCATGAAATTGCTACTGCTTCATTAGAAACGTCTGGTTCATCCTCATGTACCGTTGGAAGGTTCTATAAACAGACTCGGACGCGATTGCAAAGACTTTCCAGAAATCAACTCAAGGGAAAGTTCAATATCCTGTTGTATATTCAATAGAAAACATACGTTAACATAAAATAAGATTACGTAATATGTTGCACATTTCAATAGGTGATGGAAAAAAGATTTAGAAAATGCCTTAGATTGATTTATCGAAATTCTTTGCGATCGAGTTTGAGTTATTATTTTAGACCTCTCTAAGTAGGTCATAGTCTGTTGGCATGGGAAACAAGTTCATCTTTAAAGTCGACCTCTTCTACTTTAAAAAACTTTCCATCTATTCCATCTTAGAGGGCAAAAAAAACGAGGTCGAAAATTGACTTTGCGTGCGTGTGGTGTCGCCTGCACTTTTGTTTGTGGAAAGCGAGGTGCCGCAACAAGGCTGTTTACAACTCTGGCATGGTAGATAATCTCAGCTCCAAGATGCAGGAGCCAGCAAAGAAGTGACAAAACCAGATGGAGATGATGATGATGATAATGATGATGGGGAAAAAGATCACCAGTCAAGCACCAATCACCGCCCTTAATTGGGAAGAATTTGAAATCTGGCCAGTGGTTTGGGGGTAAGATGCACTTCGCAATGAATCGCATCTCTGTACTTTTTACTTCAAAAGGAAGGTGAACGGAAAAGGATGAAGGTAAAGACGTAAACAACCTGGAGTCTGTTATCTGTGGGAAACATTGTGAAATTTCATTCTGGCTGATAGCCTTGTTAGCGCTACAAAAGTATGGGGTGAGCATTGGGAGATGATACGGGATGTCCAGATATAAACAGTGGTAATTTAACACTGATATTGAAGAATTCATTTCCAGGATTGTCCATGATATATGTTACATGGTGTACAGTTTATCATTCGCATAGGCAATCAAATTTACCCGTTGATATCATGTTACTTCTTTTATTCTGTCTCTCTTTTTAAGAATGAACATTTTGATTCATGTGATTAATTCACCCTCCCAAAGTTCGAAGTAAGATATGAAGGTTGAATTACCGTTAAAAAAATCTCCTAATATTTGAAATCATTCTTCTAGAGTTGCCGGTAGTTCGAGATATCAATGGATATGAAAGGATATCCTTATTGTCTCATATTTCTCCTGACAATACGATATTTATTCAAATAGTTGGGTCAAAGCGTGAATTAATGGAGTCTTTGGTGGTAACATTTGTTTGTATATACCGCATGCATATATTTTATTTTTTTTATCTCTCTCTTAACTCCCTTATAATTCATGCTTTTATCTAAGAAAGTAAACAAACCAAAAACAAAACAAAGAAAAAAGGACGCACGAGCAACGACAAATAAAAACACTTGTATGTAATATTTATTTCTATAAATCACCTTCAGAATAAGCCTTTTTTTAAATTTCAGCTGTAACAGTTTTCACTCTTAATATTTCTCCTTCTAACTCTCTATACTCCGGTCTATTTTCTGCTTCGTGGTTCCACTGTTTGTGCTAACCTTTCCTTTCATTGTGCAATCAAATTTCCTTTATTTCCATCTCCATCTCCTTTCAAATAGCCAGTTTTCTTCCCCTTAAATGTCTCTTTCCAGTCACTTATCTAATCGTCTGTCTTTATTCATGTTCTAAAATCAAATCTCTTTCTTCTCTCTTATTCTTTCTATTCCTATTTCTCCTCATAATATTTCATTCCCCTCTCACTCTTTAAAAACCGACGAAATGGTCTATATTCGAAGGATGATCAAGATCTCACTCGTGACATAAAAACACAGTTGTTCTCCTATGGAGTTTGGCAGCGTGGTCTTGATTCAATTTGGAAAAATGTACCTTTTTACGCGTTTGTTGATGTTTTCACAAAAGTAGGTCGTGTCATGTGCTACATGTATATTAATAATCTCGTGTGTATATCTATCACTTAATGCCCCCCCCCCCGTTTTGACTTAGAAACGTCTTATTGTTCACTTCTTATTAGAAATTGTAGAGTTAGATACACGGCAATCACCCAGGTCCGCGTTGCTATGGGTGATTGGACCCCGCCCCTTTATGAATAAGGTACACATTTGGCAAAATAGTAACACCCCTATTGAGATACATGTAGTGTATGATCGGGAAATTGAATAAACCACAAAAAAGGGTAATAAAATTCAAGCATCATTTCATTTATTGTACAAGCTGTCTTCTTATTATTTTATTCCAGTTTTGTTATTGTTTAGTTTTTCTTCATGACCTTTCTTTTCCCTCTTCCCCATTTTATCTAATTCTGAATCAATGTTTGTAGTCCTCGACTGGTACTCATGTTTATATACAGTCAGTGCAGATATGTATGTTATCTATAGCTGCCTCTCTCAACCTGGGTACAGTTAAGTTATACTTGATGGGCAAATTTCCTTAAACACCGTTAAGCGCCATTTTTTGCCACTTTTGGAGGAAATTAACTACGCTATAAAAGAAGCCGAATATCATTTTATTACGGTCATAATTATACTAATTATTTTATGACAAGAGAAAGCATAATTTTTTTCCGGTGAAGGTGAAGATAATGAAAGAAAATGGCGTGATGACTCAGTGGTAGAGCAGTGGTCTCGTCACCGGGAGGTCCCGGGTTCGAAACCAATTCGATGCGCTAGTGCCCTTTGGTAAGGCAGTAATCCTCGTTACCTAGTCCCTCGGAGAGGACAACGCCGCCTGTCCCCTGGTCGCTTACTAACAATGTTTTCTTAGCAGGCAGGCAAAACAAACCACCGTTACCAAAGTTAACAATTCCAAAATACCAGTATCCGCCATCTTAATCTTAGAACGATGAAGGTTAATCGATGTGTGTGCTATCTCAACTTCAAATATTTAGCTATTATCACCCCAAATGGGTATATCTGTGCGACATATGTTATTTTTACATTATGTGATGCACGTGTCATGTGCAATAGGGACTAGGACGACGTTTCATTCAGAATTTTGTATTCGTATTATTGACATATCTTTTCCAAGTGCAAACAAAATCATGGCGAGACGGAAGAGAAAGGAAAAAGGTGTAAATTTGAGAAGGTATTGTCGTTCACGTGCAGAGAGAGAAAGAGAGAGACATTAGAACTGAAATGGATGAATACACTGTTTGTTCTATAACAGAAACCACCAACATAATTATTTCTTAAAACAAACGCTTACAAACCTAAATATGCACCCTGTCCTCTGCTTTGTGTTAGTCCCTGCTATTTGAATAAGTGTCTGTGGCCCACGCCAAACCCTTAGCATTATTCGCAATATGTTTAGCTAGCAGAGTTCATTATGTTCCCTTTTTTCTTTCTTCTTTTCATGAATGTTCCTCTCCCTTTCTTTTATTTCCATTTCAAAGTACCATGATCTTCATCTTTTGTCAACTCTTATCATCAACTTAAAGATAAAGTTGAGTTCTGGTCATGCGATTGCATCGTGAAAGAAATGGGGTGGAATCAATCAGGAAAAGTTGATCATGTAGCATATACGTATTGGTGTGTACTGCAAGGTTCTGGAATCATCAAAATGTCAGATAAGAAATTTGGCCAAGTCTTGGTAAAAGTAACAAGCACTGTACACATAAAGATGTATATGGGATTACACAAACATGTGGCATAAAAATGTGGTCCTCATTTTTAAGCTGTTTCATGACACATTTAGAATATGAAGGCATTTGAAGAGCCATGCTTTTCAGGAACATTTTTTCTCTGATGTTATTCAACACTTGCATAATAACAATGAAAACGCTCAAAAATTATTTTTCACCTCTCACCAGAACTCAACCTTCTCTTTAACATATCACAATTTCATTTTTTTCTTCGTGTTTCATGCAAGTTCTCTGTGCCATATCTCCCCTTCCCTCTTCGCGCTGGCACTTCCTCTCCAGGAACAGTTTTTTTTCTTCTCCAAACTTCATTATTGTTTCTACAAATGCTCTGATTTTGACCTTGGTATAAATCTGGCAGCAGATGGTCGAAGCAAAGTGAAATATGACCCCCAGTTCATTGGGGGCAGCAACTACAAGCATGGGCATTTACTCTTAACAAACCATAGGAAGAAAAACAGTTGTGATATTTGTTCGCAGAATGTGAATCACTTTTATCATGGATATTCGAAGCTGCAGGAAATTCCAAAGATGCACCAGTTGTGAATAATTGTTGTTGTTCGTTATGCTATGACTTAATAGGGAGTCGTTTCCACACAGATTTACGTACTATTTCATGAATATTTAGTATCTGGTATCTGGTATAGCTTTCTTCTGCTATGATAAATTAATTGAATATATCAGTTGAAGTTGGCTGAAAGCGTGGCTAAACCACTATTTCCTTTATAAATTGTTATTTTCATTCTTCCAAGATAATATTCCAAGATAATATTCCATGATATGATAATATGGTGCTCATCATTTTCGTCATTTGTAACGGTGTTGTACAATAGTATAAAAGATATTGATTGCTCTGAGGGGTACGGTTAAAACTCTTGCCCAGGTGATCTCGAAACTGTACTGTGACCCGAGACGAAGTTAAGGGACCCTAGTGCAGTCTCGAGATCACCGAGGAGCTATAGTTTTACCCGTGACCCGAAAAATAAGCAATCAATATTTGTTTTATATATCGCATCCCCATGTTAATTCTAAAAAAAGAGACATTTTATTTTTTCGCTAAACTGCCCAGCAGTCAGTAGCGTATTTCATGCCTGCAGTTATGACCAATCAGAGGCATAGAATCTTCATGTGCGGTATATAATTTTATATATTACTCCTGGGGGTGTTTCACAAAGACTAAGATCGACTTTAAGTTGGACTTAACTATGGCAGGCCGTTCATGCCACTGGTTACTCTCACTATTAGTCTCTCAATTATAATCTTTAGATAATATGTTTTCCTTCAATAATGAACTATCAAAAAATGTATATTGTGTAGATTTGTAACCACGATTTATACGTCCCTTGAGAGTCCAATGCCAGTAAATGGTGAGAGCAAACAATGGCGTGAACGGCCTGCCATAGTTAAGTCCAACTCAAAGTCTTAAAATCTTAGTCTTTGTGAAACACCCCCCCCCCCATAACTTATACAAACCAGCGGGACCCTCTTGGGTAGAAAGATGAGTTCAATCGCAACTTTACAAATGAAACGAAAGTTCAAAATCCTGATTGGTTGAAAATCAAGCTGCGTTTTGATTTTTGAGTTGCGTTAAATCTCAACTCTTCATGCAAAAATAACATCTTGCATGGTGAAACATTCAAGTAGTGATTATTGAAATTCAAAATCAAACCTTCAGGTACAGTGATTTGATCTTCGTTAAAAAAAACCCCGCATTTAAATGTTGAAAATCATTGTTACCGTGATAATGCCCCCTCCACAAACCCTAAACTTGAACTGACGTACCGAAAACATCAAACCAACCATCAATATCATCTCCACCTTGGTTTAACCCCCTGGTGGCTGGAAACGAGGAGAGAAATGTTCTTTAATCAGCTTATCGACAGCAGAGGTTGGTTCCTTTGGGGTCACAGGGGGTCACAATGACCCAATTGGGAGCTCAGACGGGCAAATATGTAAGATTTATGGAAATTGTGACAAAAGAGAAAGTGATTTATCGGTCGTAGCCTAAATGTTTGCGAAGACATTTCAAGGAATGTGTCTTTGTAAGCGATGATTTAAACATGGACCTACTTCCATGATTTAAATAACATAATTCGTGGTTGAACTCCTTCTCCCCTTTCTTCTTTCTCCCATTATCATTATTATTAATATTATCATAGTTGTTGTTGTTGTTGTTATTATTATCATAATCATCTGCATCATCATCATCACCATCATTGTCACTAAGATCATCTTAAAGATAAGCTCTGGTAATGATAGAAAATAAATTATCGCATAATCTAACAAAACTGACACTAAATGTTCAAGATTACAACTACATGTATATAAATGACATGTGCCAAACGATTTCGGTAGAAAATGTATAGAGGTTGAGTAATGAGCATAGAAAGATAAGGAAATCAAGGTAAGTATAGGCCCGACAACATGTGCTTAACACAGGTCACTATGTGCAAATGAGAGCTGTGGTTTTCATTGAAGATGATTTCCAGCGAGTTTTTGTGAGTTTGTTTTTATTTTACTGGTTCAAACAATCAATCTACTGCAGTATAAACAATCCAGAATGAATTATAGCCATGTTCCCTCGACATACGATTCCCATACCAGAGCTCAAGATTAGCATTAATCATCGCAATCAACATTATCATAATCACTGTCTCGTCGTAGTTGTCAGAGTCACCACTTTCATCCTCATCAAACACCATCATTAGTATCATAGTAATCATATCTGATTTGATTTGATAACAGTCATCACCATGATTGCCATTAATTTTCGACATTCACACAAATTGGACTCTTCCGAAACGTTCATCTTCCATATTATTCTGCAAAACACATCCCAAAAACGAAATCAACACACACAAAAGCGCAAATTTTAAAGTAAAATATATATTCATTTTTATTTTGCTTTGTTTTTTCCTGCTAATATGTACAATTAATGGAATGAGTAGTACAAAAATATTTACATCAGCTCAAGGTATTGAATATCAAAGGTGGAAGAATTCGAAACATGAAACATCAAGGAAAATACAACAGCTTAGGCTGGCTACAATGATTGCGGAGAGGACATGATACAGAAGGCCAGTCCTCATCAGCTCGAGTTTGCCAAATACCCCGCTATTTCTGCTTCGGGAAATTAGCCCGATCACGAAATAGCGGGCTATTTGCTCGGGAAATCTTCCCAAGATATCTTGGGCTAGTATGCAAAATAGCCCGCTATTTGTCCGGTGCGTCATCACCAGCCCGAAGACTCGCACTATGCGCGAACACTGAACAAATTTCTCGAGCTCGAGTTCTGAGCTGATGAGGACGCGATTTGTAACTTCGGTCTAATTTCCCGAATCAGGAATAGCGGGCTATTTGGCAAACTCGAGCTGATGAAGACAGGCCTAGAGAGTTGAAGTTGCCATGTCCACAGCAGTACAGCCAGGCCTGAAGACATTTCGGATATGATATACAATCCTTACAACAAACAAAAATGACCTTAAGAACTTTTAATTTAAAAGTTAGTCCAAACTTTTAAAGAATACAGTTGGTGATCGAAACAATCAGATCCTGAATCTTAAAAGAAAATGATGGCGCACTAACTGTTAAAAAAACATACTTATCAATTTGTTATTATGTGAGAACATATTGTTTACCATGTTTACAATGATATGGTGAACAGAATGTTTTTGTTTTATAAGAAACAATTTAACAGGTTTTCGAAATAAGTGATTTTATACATCTTTTAATATTCCACATTGCTCCATTAGTGCTTTCCCATAGCTGGACTATTCGAATAGTAAATATTTACAAACGAGACAGCTCAGATAAGTCGAATATGGAAAGGCTTCGAATACAATATGATATTATACAGGTCTTATTATATTGAATAGAACCCCCCCCCCCCACCAATGTCTGTTTGGAGCCAGAAGGGCGTTACACCTATATTTTAATACAGAGTTAGCGTCCTTCTGGCTCTAATAGAAACATCCTCCCATCCATGTCCCCTATTTCATCACGAAAAAAATGTATTTTAATTTTGTATGACATTTCTTTTTTTCATGAATTGTCTATGTCTCAGCAGAGACTATTTACATCAAACCAGCACAATGAATGAATACATAAGATGTTATACATATCAATGTATTGGTATAAAAGAGAGCTCATGAATCGGAACAAAATGTACAAACGTTTGTGCATATGAAGAAGAGGGGCACTTCTGGGCATTATTCAAATTGAACAGGGTATGTAAATGTACGAAGGCATTTTGTGGACATTTTTTTTTTAAATAAATAGTTTGTACAAGAGTTGCATGTTTCGTCAGCATTTTTCGTCATCACTTCGGTTAACAGGAATGACAAGAAACATTTAGAAATCTGCTATGTATAAAATATGTCACATAAATCTATCCCGGTCGTGTATAGAGTTACACCCATTGTAGGTATTCGAATGAAACCCAAACGATGGATAATTTGTGATATCAATGTCAACGTTTTTAAAACGTGTTTTTTTTTATTTGATTCTGCTTCATAAAAAAGGCATGATTCTCAAATGTTTTTTTCTGAAACATACACTATGTACACTCGACCTGTTGAATATTTCAAATAGCAGCAATTTAGTATGAACCTCATATAATTAAATAGAAAGAATGTCACATATCACTGAATTCCAACATGGATCAATAATTTTCAAGGTACTGTCGTTAAGTTGAATAGGAATGTTGTACAAATGATATCTCTAAGAGCACTTATTTCTCTGGCAAGGCATACTACATAAATGTAAATTTCATACAATGAGACGGTAGAAAAATATACACTCTTCTATACAATCATTAAGGCAACGGCATTAATCACTAATATCATACTTCAATCCTTGGTTATTTTGTGACACGATCTGCACAGATTTAGCTCATTTGTTTGAGCTGTTTCTTCCTTCCGTTCGTATTTATACGAACAAATCTAAGCACCATCCTTCAAAATAATCAAGAAATGAATTTATTTGTCTATAAGGCAAAATCAGAACTTGGGTAATATTGGCCACACGCATTTTGATTGGAGTAATAGATCAACGAGCCTCTGTTATATGTAATATGCCCCGATTAAGTAAATACCTTACAGCTGCTGGCACGGGAGCTCAATCGAGGGGGATATTTCAGCTCCGGACACAGATTGACTCAAACAGGTCCATTAACTCATCAAAGAGTAGGAAAAGATCTCCCTTTTCCCCCTTTCACCTTTTTTTCTATACCCGGAGACTTGGACAATTCTTGAAAAGTTTTGATGCAATAGCATTTCCATCTGTTTTTTGAAGAGGGGATCTGTTTATTGCGTTCTGACTAAGTACGGTGGCTGGCTGGAGAGAGAGAGAGCGTGTGAGGCGTGCGGCAGGCACGTGGCTTTGTCTCCTCTGGGGATATTACGCTAGCTCGCCAAGGATGAGGCACAGCGGTAGACGGGCTGAGAGATGGAAAGAGAAAGAGAGCGAGAGAGAGAGAGAGAGAGGGGGAAGTAGTGAAGGAGGATGGAGAGCCATATACTGTAGAAAGGAGAGACAGAAAGAGAATGATTGTGGTATGCCGTCTCGTATTTGATCGGTGCCCCCGCACAAACTTCACCTCTCAGCGATGAATCCAAATGATTCTCCCACGTCACAACCAAACGGAGTCTTTGGTTGGCTGCGTCGAGCCGATGACTGGCTGTAAACCTTGGAGGCACGCCACAACCACGCGACGCACGATGGCCCGCTTACGTTGGGCATTCGTGTAGGAGGCATCATGCAGGCAGACAGTCAGCCAATGGCTTGAGGCTGACTTATGGGATGGGTGATCGTTAAGGTCAAAGTTTGAGGTCATGTCAGGATCAGTGACGAGATGAGACAGGTTGGCTTCTACTACACCACCGCACACCAAAAATGAAAAAGGCACGCGAATCAAGTCGATTCACGGTGCACTGCGCACGCCAGCTGCGTGACTTGGAAACCCATCGTAATGCCTTCAGTTTCTTGCACTTTTCCCATTCCTATCCTTCCGCTCGCTATCTCCCTCCTCTCCGACGAATATAAAAAAATATCGACGAATAAATGAAATTGTCACAAATCAATCCAATGACGATTACTGTGGCACATAGAATCTCATTGCTAAGTCCGCCATGTCTCGTTGCATTTGCTCGTTCTCTCGCTGCTCTCGTTCGACTGTACGTCGAAGCTTCGTGCGTCGATTTTGAAACCAGATCTTAACCTGGCGTTCGGTCAGTTCGAGGACTTGAGAGAGCCATGCACGGCGCTCACGGCAGGGGTACATACTCCGCTTGAACTCGTCTTCGAGATGGATGAGCTGGAGTTTGGAGTAAGGCTTTCTCTTGGCTCGACAACCGTCGCCATTCAGGTCTTTTGTCAGGCCATCTATGAAAATAAATGAAAGAAAAGAAAATCATTTACTATGATATTGAAAACAAACAAAAGATTTTTTTTTAAATCTACATTTTCGTCACCATAGCTGAATCGCTTTAATTTCCAAGATTGACGAAAACTTATAGGCAGTGCTTTTTAAAATTTACCATTCGATTGCGTACAGCGGGGAAAATGACCGAGAAAAAATAGATTTAATGGAAATCGTTATCATCTAGCCCAGTTTGATTGGTGAGGATACATATGCGGTCTGCCACGTCGACGATGTGGGGTTAATTAGGTCAAGGGTTGAATTTCGACGTCAAGATTCATGCTCGATTGTGATTGGTTGATGGAAGTTTGTTTGGAGTCGCTTCCAAGCGTCTTCGTCAACCGTTTTGAGGGTGCCTGTCGGGGCGGGGCTCGATGAGAACTTTTCGATTGCCTGCTCGTATTCCGTACCAAAATAAATCACGATTTTGAATTTTTGTTAAAGAAAATACCTCTTCAAATGTGTTGAGCAGAGCCTTCACCAATTTAAAATGACATATGAGAATATATGTAACCCGTATTTTTTATTAGAATCTTGTATCTTTGTATCTTCTGTATCATTATCTTGAGTTCGATCGATGAATACAAAAGTTGATTTGCGCTTCATTGTATTTTCTCACTTTAATATACAAGAAAGTTCGGCTAGTAAATCTAAAAGGAACTTCAAACTTTGAAGTAAAATGGAAGGAAAAACGTACACATTGTACAGCTGATCTTATTGGAGAAACGCAATCACCCTCAGGTCAAATACAAAAGGTCACGTTGCCAACATACAATTTATGGTGCCACAGTTTGTATTCCTAACATTATCAACGAGAATGCTTTATTTCTAATCAGTAGAAGATCAAATTTAACTAGACATTTTATGGGGCATTTTGTTTTGCACATTTTACAGCAATAAAACGTCACCGAATAAAGCACACCATTCGGGAGACATATGGTTACAAACAGAAAAGGGAAAAAAGGCAGAGAAAATAGCATGAGTGATTACAGATGGTAGTACTTTAGTTCCGAAATATTTCACTCAGCCAAGACTATTAACGTGCGGGGAAGAAAAATATGAGACCAGTAATGAGAATCAACAGAGCTTATTGAAAGAACCTCTTCCCCTCCCCCACCTTTCTCTCCTTCTTTCTCTCTTTATTTTTCTATCCATCTGTATATCTGTCGACATCGATGTACTCCGAGATAGAAAAAGAGAGGGAGACAGAAAGAGAGAGATGAGAAGAGGGCAAATTGTTTCAATACATTTACAATTAAATGGATGGAATAGCTACCCGAGATAGACCACCTTCGCCCTGAGGGACTATTATTCGGGTTATATCTGCGCGAGCCGAGAGTTTGTCTTGGATCGAGAGTCGTAATGCGGCTCGCGAGCGATGGATTAAGGGCCGCTCGACGATACCTATGGACAACCCGCTGCGTACCAGGACAATGACGATGACGAGGGGCATCATCGCGCTCGCTGGTCATTCGTCTGGCACGCGCCGAGAGCGAGATCTAGGACGGCTCATTAGCGAGTCCGTGACCGCCGATGGCGGTGATGCCCCAGCGGTGCGCTGAAATCACTGATCACCAAAGTCAACTCGCATGACACTCTGATGAAAGAAATTTATTTTCATTTCCCGATGATAAAACATTTTTCTCTTCCCTTCAGTTCAATGTTTTGGTAAATAATTGTAATAATGGTAATAAAAATACAATGGTGCAACTTCCTTGTTTAATTGTTTATTAATTTGAAATTAAAACTATGCTAATGAGATGTAACAAATTAAAACTAATGTTACATTCCAGAAAACGTGTGGTGTGCTGAGAGCGGATACATTTAAATGTCACGTTTTGTAGCCATGAATTTACGCAAGAACAACTAAGCAAAGAATGTTGCACATGAAAATGTTTCGGAAAATAAAAACGTGAGAAATAAGGTGACGAAATTTGTCTTACCTAATTTTTCTGGCGTTGATTCATTCGACGAGCTCGTGTATGCCCTTGTACTACTTGTTTCTGATGATGGTGAGAGGTCTTCGCGTACACTCCGTCGTTCGCACGACATCGAATTGTCCGTATATGCGTCAAACATCGACGACGAAGTCGAGTGACCCGGTGAGCGCTGCTGAAAAGATGTCGGAGTTGAAACTGTCGGCGAAGAAGGCACAAACGGTGGCGAGCAAGTGGTAGGGGATGACGCCAGAGGACCGGGAAAGGATGAGCATGGGTATGGGCGAGGTGCTACGGGCCCGTGATCGGCAGCGTAAATGCCAGGGGCGTTGGTGTACCAATTCCCTGTCCCTATTCGGTCGAAGGCATCGTAATCGGAGCAGGGGACGAGCGAGGTGGCATCGAGGGAGCCACGGTAGGCATCGCGGTAACAGACGGCATCACTCGAGGCACAATGTTGCATATCCATGCTTATAGCCCAGCGAATAGCTCCTCTATTTCAACGCGACTCTCTCGACGACACAACACGGTCTGCTGCCTGTACCACCAGCGCGACTCAGTTATACTTTTGCGTCTGGTTGGATACGCGTAAACACTCCTCCTAGTTGCTAGCAGCCACACATCAATCATTACTCACTTCAGCTCAAAGGGGCAGTATTAAAATCCAATGACGGTTCAAATCACTTGCTCGGACAGTACGCCTTACACGCATCCGTCCTTACACATGGCCTCGAACAATTAGGTTGAGCACTGAACGCTCTATCTAATCCATGCACAAATCCACCAATTCACACTTTCTCGCTTTTAAAATTTCAAAATTTTGGATGAAAATGGAGACAAAAGTATTCATTTGCAATCCCTAAATCAATCAAAAGTTCCTAACTTTGACCATTTCCGATCAATAAGCCTGTGATGGTACATACATAGTCGTAGAAGTATCCATGACCTTATAACATGTATCTAGACAAAATTGCTGCGTCTTTCGCACCTTTTAGACGAGAATGTTATCATCGTGGGTTGTAAAATTCATAAGACGATCCCTGAAAAAAAGCACATCTGCCATTCTACAAACGCAGAATTTGTAACCCAGGGCGGGACATTTGAATAGAGACGACCCTGGATATAGCCCGACAAGCAGTCGTCATCCCACGGTTGTCACACGATGGCATGTCTTTATCCACCGTCATTTTCATTCATATTTAACGGAAATATGTATTTTTTCATTTCATTCGTTGAAAAATATTCTGAAATTATCAAAACTTTCCTTGAACTGCCGATAAAACGCGTCAAAATATCGAAAAATGAAGCTCAAAGACACCGCGTGCGAACTGTGTCGGCAAGGGTGCCGAGACGCTGTGGAGGTACCTTACGACCTGTATGGGTGACGAATGTCTTGTTTTTGAGCTCTAGATGGCGCTTACATATTGACAAATATGCTGGGCAAAAGATGATGAAGTTTATGGGCCATTTTTTCTCTTCCTTTTGCATTTTTTCTGGTTGAAATTGAAGGAGAATGAACAGATTTCGCCTAAACCACAGTGCGCCGATTGATTTGGACGTCAACCCTAGGGCTACCCTGAATGTTACTTAAATTGTCTTATTTTCTACTTTTAGCTCTTGTATTCGGAAAATCATGCTTTAAAGAATATCCTGATGAAATTTCATTACATTCTCTGGAGAAATTTTCTTTCTGAGCTGTGTCAAAATGTTGATGAACAGGGTGACGACGAGCACTGGTGAATGAGGAGCAATAGGGTACCCCTACTCTTGCTTCCCGCACAGCTGCTGGAGGCGCGAGTGCATTGTAGAGCACGGGGTCATTAGTTCAAGTTTCATACATTTGTGGAGCAGCTTTTTGCTCCAGAAATTCTGAATTTCACACTTCATATATTCATTTTATTCTCCAATCTTGACTAAAGCTATGCGAGGTGATATGGCGCCATTCCCCTTTGCATATCAACCCTACCCCCTTGGCAATGGAAAAGAAGCTGGTTTCCTAAGGAGAGTAAAGAGTAGCAAACACACAAACGGGACTTTTTCAGGCTCGTTCGCAAGTATTCATTTGTTGACAAATTAAAAAAAAAGATTTTAAAAAATTGAGCCAAGATTTCGAATACCAAAAATCTCATTTGCCTTTTTGTTATTATAAAAAGGAATTTACTTGTTTATTCATGATATAATGCTTAATTATTTAATTAATTATGTAATGATATATACGTTGTTGCAACTGGGTGAAAGTCTGGTCATGTATAAAAGCCGAGAACCCGACGCGGCAGAAGCACTTGCGACCCAAAGTTTTGAGGGAGTGGAAGGCTCGGCACTCCAAAAATGTGGCATTATGGCGAATATTTCAGTGATTTCTTCTTATTGTGGAATAGCACCCGTAGCTTGTGTCTCACAGCATTCATGTTGCCTGGAAACTAGATGTGTGGAGTCATATTAACAGTGAAATGTCTTGATCGCTCAGGTAGACAAAACGCTTTGCCTTGTTGCCAGGCCAGGCTCCCGTCATCTCCTAGCCGCGTTGGCAGACAGTCGAGTTACTGCGTGAGTGTGCGGTAAGTGGTAGCGTGTCGTCTGCTTGGCTTCACCACTCGGCCCTGTATACATGCTCTCAACTGATGCACCATGCTCACTATAAGGCGTCGAAAGATAAGATTTTTTTCTTCTTTTCTCTCATCATGCAATTCGGGAACATGATTTGTTTTTACATCATTGGCGTTAATTTAGCCGTGGCAAAATGATGATAAGAGAGCAAAGCAATTTTCATTTCAAGTTTTGATTAACAGGTGGTGGGCAACGCTTTGATTGGGAGTAGGTGGAGGTTGATATGCTTACACGCTGACACGACTTGATTTTCACATTATCAAACTTTAAAATGAAAAACAATAAAATAAAAGAGCAAAGAAGGAAAAAATAATAAATTATTGGGGAAAAGATGTCCAATCAGAGAGTTGAACCTTTTATGGGGGTGATTTTAGCGACCTGATCTCGATTCATGAGAAAGGTTACACAAGTAAACAGATGGGGAAATAGGGGGAGGGGCCGTAAGAGTGTGTTGTCATTCTTTTACATACATCTGTGGCTTTACTTCCCAGGGTCTAATTAAACCAGGAAATATGCGGTTTTCTTTCCAAGCGTTGCCGTTGAAAAATACCTAACCAACATTTCGAAAGTCATCACAAAAAAAAGAATCGTGGCGAAATGAAAGAAGGTATTGTTTTATGACACGCATGCTTAAGATGATTTAAACAAAATTGTTTTTAAAGTAGCATAATGTTGTATTGCAACCATCTTAATGTTCATGCGAAACTGTTGTGGTTTTTAATCCAAGAAATGAAACTTGTTTGAGAATGTGATGGTGATATAACAAAAACATGAATTTATCTCTGTTTTTTGCATCTGTATAATAAATGTTTAGAGTTGCGTTCATTATCCATGTTTGCTTATATTATATGGTTCGGGAAATCTCATATTGGTGATAGTGAATTGTCTCTTAAATCGGGCGTTGATATATTGAATCAACTGAATTTTGAGAAAATCTAAGATCTTCTTTCGCATCTCGACTACATTGCCTGAACCTAGATCTGTATGATTCCTCGTGTTTGGTGGAACTTACGAGCACGTGCTTTTCTTACAAATTAGTCTCTTGCAAGTCTTTTCGTCAAAACCCCTCAGTACACTTAAAACACCAGTCCCTTTCCTGCTCCTCAATCTCATTCCAAGATAAATCCATATCTCTTTGTTCTCAGTTTTCCATAACTTTCTACTCTTCTGTTCTTTCCAGTAATTTATTTCTTTTGTTTGGACAACATGCGACGTGAAAACAACTGCCCGTTTTGTCTTCGCGTCTGTATAGATCTGTTTGTTTAGACGACGAGCTTTAATGATACCATGAGCATGACGAGGGGGATGGGGGGGGGCATGTACTCGAAAGCTTTGTTCGGCAGAATATATAAAACATGTATGTTTTTTTTAAATGACGAATTGATAATGAGTACCTGATGTAGATGATGAATATACATCATTGATGATTAACATGATACCTTAATTATCTTTTCCAAATGTTTTCTTTTTATGGGAAATTAATGAGTCTTGCATAGGACCATAAAATGTTACAATCGATCCTTTATTATTGCACCTCAGCATGACTTGTATACTCTTTCAAACGATTTCATACAGACGCGACGAAATATTATGTATCACCTACTATTCAATATAGTTTGGATTTTGCAATTATCGATTAACTTATTCGAAGAGGAGAAAACCGACGGTACAAATTAGGACCCTCGGAAATTAATTTGCCTTTGTCATGCATGTTAACGAATGCTACCAGTAATCGTTTACCAATATTTTCTGCAGGCTATAGGCCCTGGTTTTGAAGATGATATCAATTGAAGTGCAATGTAAAACAATTTCAGGCATACAAGTTTGCAGACAAAGAGCGGTCATGAAAACATGTCCTCCTTGGTTGATATGAGTGAACGTAATAAATTATTATTATTATTATGCAGTGTTTTTCACGCATATCCCCCAACTGATGTCTCGCATATTCCTGTAACTGTACTTTAATTTCATAATCATTTATTTCACAGCTTTATGTAGAATGTGCCTCTTAGTCGTAATACCAGGGAAGTTGGGATTACCTACCGTGTGTACTTAATACGCGTTTTTACTTCCTTATCATCCTAAGGATTCAAGCAATATGTTACAGAGATTATAAGTTTGAAGAAGAAAAAAAAAATCGAAACTCAAGGGGTGTAGAGAAGGATGAAGTAGAATGTAGATTTCATTTACAATGACCCGTGTGCAAATCAATTTTCAGAAAGCCAACACCAGCGAAGAAACCACTGGGATCTCTTAACCTGTCCGCCATATTAGACCTACTATAAATCCAACTCTAATTGTACATGTACATGCATCCCGTAAATGAATAAACTGATACAGATATATATTAAGGGATGGATTTATGATTTTTAAAGAGTAACAAGTCCTCTTCATCTCTAGCGTGAAAATCTGTTGACCCCTAAATGACACCAGACACTAATGACAAAGGTAGGATGGGGGTAGAGCGAGGGGGTAACTCTTGCCCAACAAGCCTTCCTTTCTTCTCGGGCGCGTCCGCCTTTGTAAGATCTAGAGCCCCTCAGACATGACATTGAGACATTTATGTTATCACTGTACATCCCAACAAATCGCTTTATTTGCTTTTTGTGTATCAATGCCATGATTTTGCGATCAAGTTGGCTATAAATCGTAATATTGCAACAATAACGAAAGAAAAGGGAGGTATTTGAGGGGACACCCCCATTTCGGAACGAAACGGAAATCCTATATGGAAAAAGTTGTGAAATGGAAACCTTCCCACCATTTGGTTTCTTGTAATAATAGCGTGCTTTCATGGTCATGATAGTGTGTATAGAATAACAGTCAACTCCAACATGTTTCCGTTGATCTTGAATTCGTGTTATCTTACCCTCATTTTTGTTCTTCTTTTTTCTTTTTTGTATCCATAACCGGACGCTGGGATATGATTCCGTGTACGCTGATGTGCGTTTTTGGAGGTAATGGAAGCTGTCACAAGAAATTGGGGTTGGTTTGCAAAATGGAACCCGAGGAGGGTGCCCAGTGGGACATATTTGAGACCATGGGGTGTGCTTATCGGGGCTATGTTTACCCCCCTGTGGGAGTCGCTTGGCTTGGTTTGCGCTCGGGCATTAGATCGCACCTGTGCCATGTACATTAATTTCATTTTTTCTTTATCCTTCCCCCTTGTCTTTTCCTTTCGATTCCGTGCCCATTTTCAAGACTGTGTGCTCTCTCTCCTTGTTTGACCTGAGGGTACGTGTGTTTAAGAGTGATATTATTTATATTTTAACAGTGGCGGACATATTTCCAGAGGCGGGGCTTATAGCAATATGTCCTTTTTTACAAGAAAAAGGGTGTGATAAGTTTTCGTTTCAACTCTGATTTTTAACCGAGCTCGCAATGGTCTAGCGATGTTTAGAGTATGTCTCTGTTGCAAAAGAAACTTAACACAATGAAATGTAACACTCAATGAATTACATGAAATCATAAAAAGACTTCATTTTCAATCACGATCGAGAATTCATGACTACGAATGATTGCTTATGGTCATACTTACTACTGTAAACAATATTACGTTTTTGAAGCCCGGAAAATATCTAGTTGGAAAAAGTGCTTTACTTGTGAAGTTAATTCGTCTATAATTTTATGTTTTTTTTTGGCTATATTATGAATTGAATTACATGTTTTTCTCACATGATTTGAATTCAATGAGTTTCCTTTAGCGCCGATGTTCAATGCACTCTGAAAGCCAACGCTTATCCTCCTTCAAAAAGTTATCAGCGCATGCTCAGGAAGTTTCACAGTTTTTACTCAGTCTAGACAACAAGCATCAACAGGTCTCGTATGTACAGTCGTAAAATTATATGTGATTTCATACGAGTGATATAAATTGAGAGAAGGACAGAGATATATAGAGAGAGATGGAAGGTAAGAGACGAGTGAGACTTCAGTCATCTGCTAAAGCGCTTTTTAAACGTTTTATTCCACCGTTTACGCAACTTCTTCGTGTTTCCTTTTGTAATATCAAGCCCTTCTGTCTGTTGTTTTTTAGTAGCATATTATAACGGCTTAATGATTGATTTAAACAAGGAAACACAGCAGGGTCCTATCCCCAAAGGAATTTCAAGCAACCTGTAGCTCATGTGGATGTAATGCGAATAGCAGAAGAAAAACTTTAAAGATGGTAACTGGTTTGATGTAATTATTACGAACTTCCTTCTCCTCAACCTTGCAATGTTCTCGAACCGGGGACGTTAAATGCGGTTTTGCGCGTCTCTCCTTGTGTCTCTCTGTCTTCAGTTCGCTTTGTCTGTTTCATCACTTTCGTCCTTTCAAATATTAACCCTCTCTTTCTACCCAGCGATGTCCAGTTTTCAACATTTTTCTTCATTTTATTCTTTCTTCACCATCTATACTAAGTATAGCTCTGAAAGAAATTGATATCAAATCGCTATTAATTTCGGGGCTGTTCGGAGCTCTTTTCCTCTGTTTATCCCTCTCTATGCCATTTGATGTATTTCTTTTTAATATTGAATTACCTAAAACTCAAGATCATTAATATTATGTCATGTACGTCCACTCTGCATCTGAATCTGAATCTACCCTTCCACTCTAAAGGACGAATTAATTGTTTCACGCGTTAGCGTATATTTTTCTCAGTGACTTTATTCCACCTGAATTTAGTTTACCTTTAAATTGATCTGTTGATTACACTTCATATATCTTCTTTCTATACTATAAGTAGTTGAAATCAAAGAGAACTATACCCTTGCTAGTGTAAGAAAAGCTGTATGTAGTTGCAACTGAATCCTTGTTTCAACGAAATGAAACCTTCGAAAACGCGATACTGATCACCCACATTTCTCGCTCTGACACTTATCATAATGACTCTCACACATTTTTCCATCTGGTGGCATATTTTTTTTTTACTTATCTTCCCTCCTTCCCATCCGATTGGAGTCCATCTATCCTTATCTTCTCCCTTAGTTCTCCTTAGTTCTCCATTACACTTTTGTGTACCTGTAAAAATCCCTCGTATATCTCATAATTATTTGCATCACCGTTGAAATAATATATGATAAATCATAACTCACCCGCGTGTCCCAGCACAGATTTGAAAAGAATAGTTAATTCTATGCTTAAAGATAAAGATGAGTTCTGGGGCCTGTTTCATAAAACTTGTTATCTATAACAAATGCTAAATTTCTATGACAAATTTGCTCTCAGCCAATCAGATGCCATGATTTCAGTAGCTTATAACAGTAGCTTGTAACTTGTTATTGATATCAAGTTTTATGAAACAGGGCCCTGTTCATGCTATGCATTGTGAAGAAACTGTCTCAAACTTTCCTGCTCAAACCAATTGGGAAAGGTTCATTACGTAGTAAATGAGAATTGATGTATACTTTAAAAATTTGGAAATCATTGAAATGATAAGAAATTGATTCAAACTTGCTAGAAATCACAAATTCACTCCACCCAGAAACAGGTATGACTACACACATGTGGTCTGAAAGTTTGGTCCAAACGTTTCAGCTTGATCTCATATTTCAAAAATAGATGTCTTTGATGAGCAATTCTCTTCAAGGGGCCTTTCTATCATTACATTCTTGCAAACTGATATACAAAGCATGGGAGAGCTCACATCATTTGTCACCATTGCCAGAACTCAACTTTCTCCTCATCGAGAACGGCAATAGCTGCGGCTTGACTGTTGAGGCGTGTGTTGAAAGCAATCAGAATCTGGTACTTCCTTATTCCCTTCTTGGGGTAGCTATTTATTTTCCCGGGGCAGCTGATTCCACAAAGTATGGCTAAAGACATACTGTGTAAATTCATGTAGAAGTTTGCCTAAAGACAGAGTTCGTTCATGTACCGTACTTATCACCTGTCTTTTTCCATCATAGATAGTGGCATGGATTCGCCTATGTTCATACGATTAACATTTTCAGCAATGTGTCGATAGTGGTATTTGAAATATGAAATTGTATCCCCAAAAATATAAAGGATATTTTGAACGAATACATGATTGAAGATAGAATGTAATATTCTCAATTGAGTCGCAAATTAGGATTAACATTTGCGTTCGTTTCTTTATTGTATTTGTTTGCTTGTTTGTATTCAAATTTCCTTTTCCTTGCTAATACCAGCAATAACTTAGTGGAACACGAAGGGTCATAAATTATGTTGAAACGAGAAGCATATTTGATCAAAATGTCAGGATCAATCATTTATTCACCCAGAGACTTAATAAATCGATAAAATACAAGTAAAGAAGTGCAGGGCATGCATCTTTGGAATGACAGCTTCGAAATGATATGATGGCCAAACCGTTTTGATTTTTTTAAAAATAAAAACTGGACGGAAAACATTTCCAATCTAAACAAGGTATACATGTATGGGAGCATGAAGCATTAAGCAGAGGTTAAAGGGCAAACAGAAAAAGACGAGTCAGCCAACCCTTATCCAACCTCAGTGATCATCAAGTTCATCACCTGAAAACCCCAGTCTCACCACCAGACGACCTGATGGTAATGTCATGTTGGTTTGGCCTTTTGTCGATCTGGACAGCGTTTCACGAAAGCGTCATAGGAACAAGTTCACCAACAGCCAATTGCAAAACGTGTATTAAATTTAACACGCGTTTTATTGTGGTGTAGGTGAACTTGTACTTATGACGGTTTCGTGAAACGATGTCCTGTTGTCGTTCTTGTCAGTGTGGCAGGGGTTTAACTCCTTCGTAGAAGAAGATCACGAGAGATTCCAGGGTAGCGTATGATGTTGTGCTCGAGGGATGTTTGTTAATGGTGATGGCATAGGCGTCGAGCACAATATTGCTGGGTGGAAAGGGGGCCTCTCGCTTGACTAGAAACTGCACAGTTTCTAAATTTTGCGAACAAGCAAAGCCAAAGATAATTTTTTGGCACCTTACAGTCACAATAAAAAGACGAGCTCTTTGCGAGAAGGAGGCTGTGACCGTCCGAATATTGGTAATTTAAAAACTTTCAGAGTCTGCAGCCCCAGAGTGGGGGCCGTTTTGTCCCCTTCCACGTTCGCGGTATTCGGGACGAAATACACATGTTAGTTCGGGTATTAAATCATCTTTTATCATTTTGTGAATATATCGCCTGAAATACTACATCACAAACGTACAAGCCAGGGAAACTATTTCGGTAGTGGGATAGACAGGTAGCAAATCCAACTACCAAAGCATATCGACTTTAAATTCTACCACACCTTGACTCCTACCCACATCTCCCAACTCCTCCGGGTCTACCCCCTTTGATCCATTTTTTCTCCATCTCTTCGCGTAGCTCTCTATAGAGCTGCCATCCCCAATACTCTTCCGATCAAACATGTCTTCTTGTATTGATCCAAACAGTTGCAGTCTGCAGATACCATCAGAGCCTTCAGGGACCCGCCACGCACGCTTCTCTCTAAACTTCTCAGATTGGACAATTGATTTTGCAGCCCCCTTCCTGTTTCTGTTCTAGCATTGACCGTACTTTCCAGTACCCGCCGCACTTTTGAATTTTGTTCACCCCCTCCCCTCAAAAAGAAGGAGTTGTAGTGAAATAGTGATTGAAACCTAAACATTGGCATTTATATAATAATAATAATAATAATAATAATAATATGGATATTTATATAGCGCCGGTATCCGCCAGGCTCTGACGCTCATGGCGCATAACACATATTACCCTGGTTGTAGCCGAGCTGCCAAAGTAACTAGCGCTCAAGCATATCAGGTACCCATTTACACCTGGGTGGAGAGTGGCAAATGTAGATTAACGTCTTGCCAAAGGACATTAGTGCCGCAGCGGGACTTGAACCCCGTACCTTGTGATCTGCAGTCGGGTAACTTATCCACTAGACCACAACACATATACAATGTATATGCTTCCACAATATTTCTGTTTGACTGCAGTGATCATCAGTGCGATGGCTTCACATTTTAATCTGTCTGAGGTCAGGAATCGGGGTTTTAGTTATGTCAAGATGACATCGTAGGCTCATATGGAAACACATAAATAACTGATCATATCCGAACACCTGTTCATATTGGTACCCTGACAGATACAACAAAGCGGCAAACCCAGGAGATGCAAAATAGGATGTTTTATAGTTCATGTTTTACACATTACACTCTCCAAGCTGTACATTTTCATCTTTTGAATATAAGAGTTAATGAACTCTTGAAATTCATAATCAGCGGAAAAATTATTTCGGTACGATTTTACATCACCAATCAAATTAACCTCTTCAATCAGTGATTTAATGAAGTCTTGTAATTCCATATAATTCTTGACTATGTCATGTTTCATAAAAACAAAAACATGCACACACCCACACCCACATGCATTAACACACCCACTCCCTCACATACACGCACACACAGAACGAAGACACCTATAAAATTTGAAGTTGGAAAAATAAATAAAATATTCTACTACAGGTGTCGGCTTCCACTTCCATGGCTTTAATTTCCTTTTTCTTCTTTACCGCAAAATGTAGAAATTCTTTAATTTCTTTTCCTTGAAAGTGACAATGTCATACATGTGCATACCATCAACCATTTTGGCAGTTGCATGTGTTGTTTATGTCAATAAAAATAATAATTAGTTTTAGTCGGTGGTCGTTTTAATTTCTTAGCCAGCTGGTCACTTTTAACGCATTTAAGTATATTTACCATGTTCACGTATGCTTGACCTTTTGGTTTGGCCGGTCAGGTGGGAAAACGATCTGTCCCCGGGCATACGGGTTGCTTTTGGCATGAACTTGATGGGGGCTCGGTAAATGTTTCTAAAAGCTGCTTAACTGTTTCGTCATCCAACATAAGGTGTAAAAAGTACATGCTTAAATCGACTACTGTGATCTTATTTTGATATAATTGATAAAATGAAAGTTTATTATTTAAAATAGTTGTATGCAGATCGATAGCAACTTGATATCAATCACAACTCTATTCCAAAAGAGATAGGTGTTTGTAAACTTCGTGACTCTGCAAAAGATATACGTCCTACTTCAGACCGACTAAAGACCGAACAAAACATTACATTACCACCAATAAGCAAAGAATCGATCGGTTTGGAGTCGTTTCTATACGGTATGACTGAGGTAGGCATATAACTATTCTTCTACGAAAAAAGGGAGAGAGGGAATGTGTGGGTATGTGTGTGTGCATGTATGTGCGCGTGTTTTAGAAACAGAGAGAGAGAGAGAGAGAGGGAGGAAGTTAAGAATAATAGAAGAATCAATGGAATGTTAGACTGGATGAGATACGCATATATTGAGAAGACATCGAACTGACAGAGAGAGAGAGAGAGAGAGAGAGAGAGCCCGTTTAGCAGTGCTTAAAGCCCCACTGCACTACTTATAGCTACTTGCGTCCTCTATATAGCAAACAATGCCTAAGCGGTGACCGTTGGTCCCACATGGTCCCTTTTTTCTTATGTTAATTGGGAGCTGATTTGATAAGATAACCACCTGTCAGTGACCACGCCGGCAGGTCTAATCCCTCCTGGCCAAACTAGTGCAGATAGGCTTTAAAGTCTAAATGTAAGGACTCACTTTATTGAATGCCATTTTATTCTCATTTCCGGCTTTAAATCTAACGACTTTCTGGGAAAAGGACATATTTTCAAACACATCCCCTTTTCATCTCTTAAAAATGTTGGGAAATAGTCAGATATTCACTTATATAAATAAATACCATGTAAACTCAATAGGACATCATTAGTGGGTTGGAGGGGGGGGGGGTAGTAGCAGCAGCGGTAGTAGTAATAATACTAGTCGGTTGTTGTTGTTGCTGTTCTTTAGATTATTAACAGGAAGACAAATATTTAGTGAATTCTTCAATTTTTATTAATCGTGTTGGCAGACGCCGTCCACTTAGAGCAAAAACGTAGAAAAATTCCATTTTGGAACCAACAATTATGATGCCTTTCACAAAGAACTCTTCACACGTACCGATCGAAAATGAAAGTTAATATTGAAATAATTTATACAAACCAAAACATGTTTATAACTTTATAAGGACAATGGTAAGAATGTTCTCATGAATTTTCGATCTCTGGTAATGTAGATTATGTGAGATTTGAAGTGTAATCTTTACGGAATGTGGGGAGAAGACAAATCTAATCCCAGTTAGTTGGAAGCTTCTTTTGTTTTTCGTTCCTGAGTTTTGGCCCGAGACAGGGATTGATGTCTGACAAACCATCGCAGGAATACAAAAAAATGATAGGTCGGGAAAAGAGAAAGGTAGTGTTTTGATGTGTATTGGGATGAAGATGATTATTTGTGAAATTCAATTGTATTCATGACTAGTGTCGTTGGGTGTGGGTGCAATTTCTTTTGTTCTAAAAGTTGCTAAATGATTTTTTTTTTTTTAGACGTGTGGGATGCATCCTCAAAATCATCATAAAATGAAGGGGAATGAATAAAAGTCTAGATCATTAGTTCCTCTTACTATGTAGCGTTCTATCAATTAGACAGGATGTCTTCTAGTTCTAAATAGGGGTCGTATTAGGGTGGGTGATCAAGAGGTGTTAATCCCCATAACCTCCCCTCCCCCAAGAAAAACAAATTACGGGAACTTTTTTTTCTTCTTTTATTTTTTGTCCTTTGGTCCGTATACTAAGATTTCAACCCGTTGCTGGATATAAGCCTTTGTTTGAATCCAGTTTAACAAAAGAATATTGTCTAAGGTCTCAGTTCCACCCCCAATCGTGATCTTAAACACAACGTGTGTTTTTCAATGAATTAATAGAATACTGACCATAGACATAGGCAAATGAGTGCAGATCAGAAGGTTCTTCTACAAGCAACTACGATGCCTGTTCTAGTTATTAAACCGAACTGACATTATGATTACCCAATGCCGAATGCATGCCGTATTGTCTTTGTTACATCAGACAAAAGCTTAAATTTAGAATTGATTTGTTGTTGTTTGTAATGGATATTGTTGTATCATTGGCTGGACATTTCTTTATTTCAGAAGGTTTTTTTTTTTATTAGGGAAGGGTAAATATGCCATGCAGTTCGTTCCCCTTTGTCTTGCCAATTATTTTTTTCCTCTTGGTTTGTCTGTTAAAACAAGCAAGCTTTTTCCATTTATGATTTATGACCTCGCTACTGCTGCCATATCTCATTCTTGTCCCCCCTCCGCCCCGCCCCGCCTCACCCCAGTCTTCTTTCTTTCTCTTTCTCTCGATGTGATTTCTGGTGTCTTCCAATTTTTGTTTTAGACACTGCTGCTGTTTTGTTAGAGTTTGCTGCTGTTTTTAGAGTTATACAATATATTTTTATTTATCGTCTTAATGTACGAAGCATAATATTTTTCAGTTGAAAGAGAGTAGCTTGATCACATTTTGAATTTTTAATGTGCTCTCGATTACCTTTGACTGTATTTTTATATGTAAATCATGTGAAATTCGGCAGTATTACCGTGAATCTTGATTCTTCAAAATAAGCCATCAATCAATCAATCAACCATATTTTGGGCACTCCAATACTCTTACCTACCATCCACCCTTCACGTCCCTTTTTTTAATATTCCACCCCTGTCTTATAATAATAATATTAATAATAACAATAAAAATAGCAATTATTGTAACATTAATGATGATGATGATGTTAATGTTAATGTTAATAAAAATGATTTTAAAAAATAGCATGAACAAAAAGCAATGATACGATTTGATTTATCGAGGGCATCCTCAAAAGTAATAATACCATTCTATATATTAGACCTGCAACGTGTATTACCCCAGCATTTTCAGCTACCTATTAAAAGGGCGAGACAGACAGATGTGGGCAAAAGACCTTATCCAAGGTTGTAACCACCAAGTGAGGATCGAACCCCGGACTTCGCATGTAAGAGTCAAGAGCCTTGACCACTAACCCACATTGCTACCACGTCTTATTATCTCTTCTCCACCCTCATGCTGCTACACCAAACCCTTCTTTGCGGTATGGAGGCGTCGTGGTCTAGTTGTCATCGGACTGTGGATCACATGGTTTGCGGTTCGGGTCCTGCCGCGGCACTAATGTCCTTTGGCAAGACATTCATCTACATTTGCCACACTCCACCCAAGTGAGGTAAATGGGTACCTGGCAGGAATGAATTCCTTGAATGAATGCTAGAGCGCCATAACGTCAGGAGTGTAAAATCGGACAGACTGAAAGCTATACAAGAACCCAATATTATTATTATCATATTATTATTTGTATCATTATTATTTGTATTATTATTATTTGCATTATTATTATGATTTTTATTATTATTATTATTATTATTATTATTATTATTATTATTATTATTATTATTATTATTATTATTATTATTATTATTATTATTATTATTATTATTATTATTATAACCTATCACCGTATAGGCACCGAGCAAGGAACGAACCCAGTACCTCTCGTATAAGGGTCCAAACCCTTGACCAATATTTCACAGTGCTACTACTTTGTACGCTTCCCCTCCTGCTGTTACACCCAAACCTTCGCGCTGTATCTTGCTCCTACCACCATCGAATTCCATCTTCACAGACACGTGTTATCACAAAAGCAAGTTTCATCTATCATCCTTTCTAAACCTCCATCACCCTCCCCGTCAATCCTCAAAAAATCATAAAAATATTATGTCCCAAACCCATTCATTCTTTGCTCTCCAAATAAGGGCATTTCCAAACATCTTATCGCGTCTCTCATAAAACGCGGAGAAGCTAGAAAGAGAGAGAGAGGTAGAGAAAGAAGGGGGATGGGAGTATCAAATGTGAAAGTTGTAAAATTGTGAACATGAAGAACATTGTTGCATTTGCAATAAATATGTCCCTAAAAATACACGTCGTCTTTTAATAGCGCCCATTCTGTAGCTCTACATGATAAATCACACGTGTGTTCTGTTCGAGATGAATTTATGAAACATAATTATGAAAGTCAAAGTTAAAAATCTCAAATCATAATTCATATAGTTGGTTGGTCTGACATGAGAAACCCCGTTTCTACTCTTGGTAACTGTTTAGGGGACAAAATTGATGTGGAATTAAGGTCATTGTCGATGGAGAAAAATGACAAATGTTTGATTGTAACAAACAGCTGTTCCAGAACTTATTTAATGCAGCAGCATCGACCCATTTCCTCGATATTCTATATAACCTAAGATATCAATGTTTGTGTTTTTAAGTAGAAAGAGCTATTTCTAACTAGATTAACTTTCATTGTAATGAAATATATTTACCGTTTTAAAAGTTTGTGTATCCTTAATTCAGTTGTCTCTTGTATTTATGTTTTGTCATATCTGAGACGCAGAACTTTACAATTTATCCTAGACCATTTTTTTCTTTACATCCCAAGATATGCTTTACATTGTCTGAATAAATCAGATATTTTCACTTGCTACAAGGACAAAGCTATAGCTTTCGGTTACAATTCGTGCGCATTTCTTGGACGCAAGGCACAATAATAATCATAAGTATCAACCGCTTTTACATGTAATAATCAATAGTAAATATATGTCGGCTGTAATAATAATAACAACCTATGGAAACCTAATCAGCATCTATCCTGTTTTTCATGAGGGCCCTGCAATTATTACTTTACCCCAGCGATTACCAGGTACCCATTAACCCCCGTTGTGGCAAATGTGGATAAATGTCTTGTCAAAGGATGTTAGTGCCGGGCTGTGTTTCGAACCTTCAACCCTTGGTTTGAGAGTCGTCAAGTGAATGAACCACTATACCACGACATGCAACTAGTGGTCGCAGTGGTTGTTGCCTGGTAAGACCAGTTGAGAGATCGAAGCTTACAGCTGAAAGCTGGGAGTTGGGATACACTCCCAAATGGGTATACCTTATACCTCAGCCAGACCGCCAAACCGAGTGATATCTTGGCTATTCGGAAGTAATGACCAATATATTTATTTTGGTCTGTTTTCGGTTTGTGTTCGGTCTGTTGTCGGTCTGTTGTCGGTCTGTTGTCGGTCTGTTTTCCGTATGTTGTCGGTCTGTTGTCGGTCTGTTGTCGGTCTGTTGTCGGTCTGTTGTCGGTCTGTTGTCGGTTTGTGGTCGGTCTGTTGTCGGTCTGTTGTCGGTCTGTTGTCGGTCTGTTGTCGGTCTGTTGTCAGTCTGTTGTTCTGTTGTCGTCTGTTGTCGGTCTGTTGTCGGTCTGTTGTCGGTCTGTTGTCGGTCTGTTGTCGGTCTGTTGTCAGTCTGTTTTCCGTCTGTTGTCGGTCTGTTGTCGGTCTGTTGTCGGTCTGTTGTCGGTCTGTTGTTGGTCTGTTTCCCTTTCTCGCTCATCTCTATATTTCTCCTTCTTCCGCTCTCTTCCTCTCCATCTATGTCTCTATTTATCTATCTCTCTCTCTCTCTCTCTCCACTTGTTTTTACAATTTGAATATTGCAAACTTGTGCCGTATATTTTTAATCTCCGTCTACTGAATTCTAACTCTCAAAGAAACAATTTTTCGACTGGCATATTACACTCTCAAGTCCGATTTGTTAAAAGTTCCATCACCCATTTCATTGTCAACTGAATTCTGAACTCGAAGAAATCACTTTTTCAATTAACAAAATACGAAATAAAGCCAGAAAGTTTGAAAGCTCCGTTGACCGAGTTCTAAAGTGGAAGGAAACCACTGCCGCCCACCCCCCCCCTCCGTCTCCCTGGTGTACTCCATCGCCCTTCGCCTCTTCCCCTCTCATTAACATTGGCCTTAACACTGAACTTAATGCGTCCCAAGCCACGCGTGAGATGTAACAAGCCGCCTCCTTGTAAAAATTCTCTTGATCCAGATCTCCAAAAGATGGAAAGAAGCTTAGACTTGAAAAGAAAAGAAGAAGAAAGGACCCGACTGTGAGGGAGGGAGGTGGGGGGGGGGGCATGGGAATAGAAAAAAGGAAGCAAAAAAGTCTGAGCTCTTCAAGAATTGAATGATATAACAGATGGAACCTGGTGTCTGCAACGCTGGAGGAGTCAGATAAATTACAGACTAAACTACCTCTCGACTCGACTATCCATTCTTGAAAACTTTCGACACCTTGAAGATAGTTCCAACTGCTGTGTTTTTGTCTTATCCTACGCTATGTTAGTTGTGTGCATTTGCATGGCAATGATTTCCCTTTCCAGCTTCCCTAAATCATGACATGATGAATATACGATTATTTGAAAGGCGTTTCTTATCGCCGTTTTCTGTCGATGTAGTCAATGAATACAATAATTTATTTCTTAATTTTTCCTTCACACAATTATGACAGTGTACCGTAATATAATCTTGTTATGGTATTTTATTGTATTTTATTCTAACTCGGCTATTATTTATGCTAAATCATTGTGTAAGGCCTAATAATTGCGCACGGACAAACTAATTGATTTGGAGAATATACTGTAATGTTGTATGTTGATGATATGTTGGAAGCTTAACACAATGCCGTAATTGAAGTGTCTTACAAACAAAATGGAGATACCATCTTCACAAGTAAAATGCTTCCAGTGGGGACGGTGCTGAAAATTCAGACATCCGAAAGCCATGCACCAGACATCGAAGTATAACAGTTCATCCTTTCCAGAGATTTATTACAAATCTTCGTGTCTTATTCTTCAAAAAGCGGCATCCATCCCCCAAACTGGAAGTTTGTTTCAGTTGCCGATTGAGGCGCATTTCGTCTAGGGAACTGGTCGGGTGCTTAGAGGGGATTTGATTTCGCAAAAAGTGGTCATTTTTCACACCCTTGTAACCGATAGGAAAACAAACTGTACATCATTGATGACCGTTGTTTTGACCGGTTGCACGCCATCCGTGGATTTGTCGTAGTTAAGAGAAAAAGAGAAAAGAAAAATGAGGTCTGTGAGTCTGTAACGAAAAATGGTGAATTAATGTAGGACAAGGCCGGATGTTATGCGAGATTAAAATCAATTGAGGCATGAAAGTGACATTGTAAGCTACTGGCGACAAAAAAAAACATCAAAATCAAAAGAAGTTGAACGTGTGAATGAGCAAATAAAGAGAGGGGACAATTCTTATTTTTTAAAAAATTCTAAGATATGTTGAAAATGCAGTGCGCATGCTTATAGAAACATTTTATCATTACTCATTTTGACACTTTCTACTGGCTAGCTTAAATGTAAATAATTTCTCTTCCAAATTGCAAAATTTTGGTCTAATTGAAAGATTAAATTAAAAAAAAATAAAGATTAGAATTTAAAACATTCAAACAAATCATACAGATTATATACATGAATTGTTTTCCCTTCGCCTTTTATCTTAATTATTGTTATATGTCTTCTCCATACGAAGAAAAAAAATGCGTTGTTATGGTCCTTTTTCGTGTGAGCAAAATAACTCAACAGAATAGAACGAAACAGAAGAAAACAAACAAATAAACAACAACTCTGGCAGCGTTTACTCCCACGTCTGCATGAATTTGAAATCGTATTTTTATGAAGGTTACGAAAAAAGCGTTTTCACAAAATGCCGACCACAATAACCCAATAATCTCTCTGCGGTCTGCACAGTGCTTGGAAATATTTTCTCATCGCCTCGTCTTTATTCTATCAAAACGTATTTCATCTTAGCACGTAAAATTGTCATTCTATTAACTTGACTTTGATGGCGGTGGTTATGACATTATTATTGGCATCAGTTGTAAATTCCTGGAGTACACGCGGATAATCACAAAACACTCCCATAAGAGGGTCACTTCATTTCAAGGATCAAAATAGTGAGAGAGAGAGAGAGAGAGAGAGAAGAAAAAAGGGGGGGGGGGAGAAAGCTGGAGAGAGGGAGTTGATATGGATGTAAACCATACACAGAGAACATAAGAACAAGAAGGATGAGAGAGATAAAATGAGATAGAGGTAGAGATTGGGAGAGATGGGGGAAAAGAGAGAAGGGAGGAGAGGCGAAATTGGATAGGAAAAGCTTCACAAACATCTTGGAGAGAGAGAGAGAGAAAGAGAGACTTTGAAAAGAATTATAAGTAAATCATATGAATAGGGACGATATAATTACAAAGGTAGAAAGGGGAGAATTGTCATATTATGATTTTTTTTCTTAAAAAGATGGAAAAGGTGTGAAGGTAAGATAAAAGAGTCAAGACACTAGAAAATTGGGAAAGAGAAATGGGTGGGAGATGTATTGAAAGAAGTAGAATAAGATGTAGAATTACAAACGATATAGGGCCTAATATATTAATAAAAGAAGATAGTGAGAGAACAAAAATATCTAGACGGGAGAAATACATTGGAGAGAGAATGAGAGACAGAGAGAGTGGGGAGAGGGGGGGGGGGTGAGAATAAGCTTTACAAGCGTGTTGTTGCTATCATCTATCCATCGGTCCTCTCATCGTGGGATCTCGATGACAACAATATCATAACACAAAGACCAAGAAGACGCAAGCTATCAAAGAAGATTCCCACAGCTTGTTTTGTACCAGTCCCCTCCCAAGACCACCCCTCCACTCTCCCATATACCCCTCCGCTGGTTCCCACACTGATCAAGGCGAACCCCATTCTCAAGGAGTCCTCCCTCCTTCCTCCTTAGTCTCACGGTCAGACGGTTTCCTTTCTTCCAGTTCAAGTTCACACCAATGTATGAATATATTATAATAAATTACAAGATATTCATAGGCCTGTATCAGTTGAACCGGGAGGAGAGACCCGAAGGTTAACGGTAATGAAGTTCGTTCCCCCCTCCCAGACACAGGCGAGGCCAAAATACATAATATTATTGATATTAATAATGCGACTACGAATAATAATAATTATGATGATGATAAAGATAACAGTGATGATGTTTATGAAACCGAGGAAACTTCATATTCTATAATGAAACTGCGCTAATGTACATCATATTGCAATTTACATCTCTGGCACATGATGGGATAAAAAATAAAACAAATGTATACTTTTACAATGTTGAGTAATGTGGTGTTATTGTTATTATTAGTCAAAATTGGTGATTATATATTTGTTTAAATCAAATTTGTTGTGAAATGGAAATATATATTACTTATTTGCATTACCTCCATGTCATACACATTTTTTGAATTTCATGAATGAGCTATTCTTTCGAGAATGCTTTACTATTCAATTAAAAGCGTAATCCGTGAATACAGAACTCCAGCGCATCTCCAATACGATTTTAACGACGAGGGAAACTTCAATCCAACACGAACATCCCCAAAGCTCAATGTATCAAAGACACTTTTATTTTTATTTTTCTATAATAATAAATCTTGACAGTGCAAATGACGTTTTATGCCGATTATTTGGAAATTTCTAAAAGGTAATTATAACTCTTTGAATAGTTTGGAAATGATAAATCATTCCGATACATCTAAAAAATATATATATATATTTGTAGAGATGGCATCAGCTGGGAACTTTTCTCGTTTTTTTTTTCTTCTTCTTTGGTTGACAGCTGAGACTAGTAAACAAGTGTGGGAGAGATTATCCCGTTAATTTACAAGCCAAATCTGGGAAACGGGCTAAGACGCTAGGAGCTTGGGCAAGCCGTCACTTGCTACCTCATCTTCGCCATAAAAGGCAATGCCCACTGCTACTCCGATAATTGGGCGCGTGGTATAAGGTCCGCATCGTGGCACCTGTGTGGTGGAAGTGGTGGTGGGTGTAGTTTTGTCCCCCTTTTCGGAGCTTACCTGCGCAGCCATGGGGTCCCACGATCCAATGAGCTGTTTACAAAAGTCAACGACATGTTTGAGCTTGGGAATTGATATCATGCCGAGTAAAGAAGTTATGTTATGGTTTGATATGAGAAAGACAAAAAATGTTTGAATTTGAGTTGCCGGATATTTAGAGATGGGGGAGAGAGAGAGAGAGAGAAGAGAGGGGTAAGAGAGAACAAGAAATGGAGCATCTTTTGACGAATTTCGAAAAAGCATGGTAGTATACTGAGATACCTGTAGCAAGAGCGAATAAGAAGGCATGTCTTGAAAATAAAATAATTTCATATTCTTTAGTCTAAGCGCCTGGAATTTCATATACTCCCACGTGTCACTGTACTTTCATCATCAATAAATGTATGCTTAGAAGTGAGTGTAAATCAGTCATTAGTTACCCTCATTACTCATTGAAAGAACAACATTTTTTTATATTTTCTGCATAAAAATACATCGAGGCGCGTCGCTTGGTTATTTGGTCATTTTACAATCCATATTTGTCTTTGGAAGCAGCTCAGCCATCTAAAAATGTATTTATAAAAAACACGAAAAACAAAATCTGGATGTAAACAGGTTTTTGCTCTAAGTTCGAATCTACTGAAGAGAAGAGCAGTCGGTGATGCAACGGTCGTCACGCATGGGTGACTCCAAGAGTTCAACCTACTATGCTCCAACTGAGTGCTAACTGTTATTGACGGTCCCTGGATCTAGAATCTCTATATCCTACATCGCTGGCTGTGTAAATTGCTGAAATGGAGATCAAGATGTAAAGGCAACATATTATATGTACATTCGTATGTTTAAAGGTGTTTTTCCACATTTCTGTAAAGATGTATGTTATGTCTTTATTTGCTTGGTTTTACCTTTGATATAAGATAAAGAAATCTACTTTTTATTTCGTATTACAAAAGTGACGAATAAACTGACGAGAAAAACTGACTAGAATGATTCTATGACTACGAGCAAAACTTCATGATATAGATGGAATTAATTAA
Organism: Mesocentrotus franciscanus; assembly: GCA_037976565.1. Taxonomy (NCBI): domain Eukaryota; kingdom Metazoa; phylum Echinodermata; class Echinoidea; order Camarodonta; family Strongylocentrotidae; genus Mesocentrotus; species Mesocentrotus franciscanus. The sequence goes on from CP137676.1 coordinate 14,553,491, forward strand.
TTGCTTATAACATTTCCTCCACAACCATCCATGTATTCCATTGTCCACCTTAATTCGAGGAAAGTTAAAGAGAAGGTTGAGTTCTGGGGAGAGGTGAAAAATAATTTGTGAGCGTTATCATTGTTATTATGCAAGTGTGGAAGAACATCAGAGAAAAAATGTTCCCTGAAAAGCATGGCTCTTCAAATGCCTTGTATTCTAAATATGTCAAGTAACAGCTTAAAAATGAGGCCCAATTTTTATGCCACATGTTTGTGTAGTCCCATAAACATCTTTCTGTGTACAGTGCTTGTTACTTTACCAAGATTGTGCCAAATTGCTTATCATTTCGATGACTCCAGAACCTTGCAGTACACACCGATACATCAATACACCAATACATGATCAACTTTTTCTCATCGATTCCAAACCGTTTCTTTCACTAGGCAATCGGATGATCAAAACTCAACTTTATCTTTAAGCTTTGTATTAATGGCAAGCGTTCAATGGTTAGAGGGTGTTTTTTTTTTTTTGAAGTGGTATTTTCCACTTGAAGTGATATTCTGCTTTTTGTTTTTCAAACTACAAACGATATGTTGAACAGCATTTATTATATAAAGCTGTGTGGAGTGCAATGCACGATAACACAAACAGAACAATACTCAAAATGAGATATAAACAGAAATCACTCAAGACACCATTTTAGGACAAAGGTGTCTTCGGGGGACCCTAAAATCAGGCTAATCTCTAATATTCTTTTCACCCACGAGCATTCTTACACGAACCACAAAATTGTTTTCCTTGATACCATAATCTCGTTCGCGCTATTTACGTTATGAATTTCCGCGCGTGTGTGTGTATATGAATGACTTTTATCTCGACTCATTCATGCATTCTTCTCTCAAAAAGTCTAGTATCCTCTCCTAAAGGGATTGAATCATGTCCCGAGGTCAAAGGCCATCTCAAGAAAGAAAAAAAAACCCGATAGAAATGAGGATGACGGATGAGGAGTCGATGGGGCGGAAAAGGCGGAGATGTACATATAGATTCCCTCCACAAAATGTATCACCGAAAAAGAGGAGGAACACAAAAACACGGAAATGCTGATATGACTTTCCTTCAAGATGTTTCATCAAAAATGGTGAAAATGAAAGGGTGGGGATATCGACATGGATTTCCTCAAAATGTTCACCGAAACGTAAGAAATCATGTTAATTGGAAGATGCATTTTTACAGATACGCAAATTCAAGGGCATGAATTTGGTAAGTAACGTGACATGCACCTCCAGCTTTTTTTTTCGTATTTTCGTCGGTATAACTTCGCCATTTACATTGCTGACGTATTTAATTTCATTCAAATTGTGGACATATTCAACATCTTATCACTTTTATCTACAGTGGCATAGCGTGAGTATTGTCATGAGGGGGAGGGGGCACTGTCCGCATAGCTATGGCTTCCCTTCATTTGGGGCGGGCTACGGGTAGGTGAAATGTGAGGAAGCAAAGTAACCGAGCTTGGGCGAGTGCGAAGGGTGTTATATATTTTCTTCCTTCTATTCATTGTTGTTTATATCTATTTCTCTTGTACATTTGTAAATATGTAGCCAATCAACTGGGGTGGGGGTGACACGTGTTCCCGTGACCCCTCTAGCTACGCCACGTTGTATTTATGCTCTGATACATGTTATTCTTGGAATATTTTACAATCTGTTCAGTTATCGTATATCAACACAATTAATTCATACAAGAGTCAGTCATCGTTCTAAAATAAATGTTAAAAATCCGTTAAATATTGACGTCCCCGATTTCGTTTCAGTATTAATTTTAAAACCCATGTACGTGTATACAAGAAGCTACAAAATGTAAATCATCTCTCAGGTTGTGTTCAATTTCATTGCAAGCAGTTGCGGGCCCCCAGACAATAAGGAAATACAAGTTATTGAAAATTGCTTCTCTACACATTTCTTTTCCTGTTTTGTGATTTGTGACGACAAAATTATGAATGAAGCTGCTCTACATTGTCGGCAACTATTTCCTATTTTTCGGATCCTTGTTTTTATGGCGTTCCCAAGCGGGCTGTCCGTACTGAATGAGTATTTGGTGGGCGGCTAGCCAACATCGTGCTCCTTACGTGTTTGTTTAGGAGAGGGAGGATGAGGGAAAGAGATGAGGGTTTGTTTCAGATTGTTACCATGGCAACAAGATTGTTGACAAAGACCCCTGCATGATTATAATCGAAACTTTTGATTTCTTAGTTTTTCTTCCCCACACACCCTTTTTTTTTTTTGGCTGGGGGTGTTCTCAGACCTACCATTGTAACATCTATTGCTGACAAAGACCTTGTATGTAAATCGTTTGCTCGAAGTTTGTTTCTTAACTTTGTTGACGTTTTGTTGAACTTTGGTTTCTTAACCTTGTGGATGTTTTGTCGAAATTTAGTTTCTTAACTTTGCTGATGTTTTGTTGAACTTTGGTTTCTTAACCTTGTGGATGTTTTGTCGAAATTTAGTTTCTTAACTTTGTGGATGGTTCTTTTGGCATTATACCAACATTATTGTTGAAAATACCCCTAGGTAATATTTTGTGCAAATTCTGATGTCTTATTTTAAAGAAATATTAGTTAAACATCACCCAAGCTTTTTTTTTTAAATATATATAATACCACTATGACGTGTTTTTATCTATTGAAAAGATGATAAACCTCTAAAAACATACAAAGGAAATTATATTTGTCACGCCATCACGGGATATCTTTCAGTAACGTTCTCAGTTATCTAAGTCGTCATCATCAATGTATATTGCATAACGCCACTTGTGCAATGGCATTCATTTGATAACGATTGCTGTATACATAAATAATGAGTGTCTCATTTGTTTCATTCATTCGATCGAGTAACAATACACGTCTACATGTGGAATTAAATACTAAATACATCAGTGTCTGCATAAGGTTCAAATTGGCATGGTAGCTATCCTTATTCGCCCAGATGATCATTATCATCATTTCGACTCATCACATAATTACTTCCCATAATGATCATGACCTAGTTTGCAGACACATACCTTTGTCAGTCGTTGTGCAGCTGCACTGTGAGACTATGTAGACTACACTACTGCACACCATAAGCTCTGCTTCCAACAGAACCCGAGACTGACAGAGCTAGGCTTGGTTCGGGGCTTTGGTAATTGTGGTTAAAGGTAAAGACAAGTTTTGGAAACGCCCCTCTCTCAAAAAAATGAAATGGAAGCTCTCATTACCAATCATGTGAAAGAATATGTTTCGACTAATACGTGATGATACAAATTTTGCGGGGAAAGTCGGGAAACCGCCTACTAATTGATATATTTAGAAAATTATTATATCTATTGGGACCAAATAGATATCGCGCACGTGGTCGCGTAGTCCCATGCATCTTTCTGTGTACAGTGCTTGTAACTTTACGAAGACTGGGCGAAATTTCTTATCTTTTTGATGATTCCAGAACCTTGCAGGACACACCAATACTTATATGCTAGATTATCAACCTTTTCTGATCGACTCCACAACGTTTCTTTCACCATGCAACCGCATGACCAGAACTGGTATTTATCTTTAAGTGTCAAATGAAGTGTTCAGTGTCAAGAGTCTGTGCTTGCAGACTAATCGTAAACCACTCTGAACATCTTTTCATTTTCGAGAACCATTACTCAAATCGAGCATGACGTGCAGTTTCACATCTTTACATCTCCTGGGATCACTGGGACATCCAAAATCATGTTGAGCCTCTTCCAAGCTTGTCTATTATCAATCATCCGTCTATTTTACTCTTGAAACATCATCTCTGCTACCAACACCATCACAGACATCTCTATCATCATAGCAACCGTTGCTACGTGTTCTATCATCGTCAACATCGTCAACATCTGTCATCTTAACCCATTAAGATTTTGTTTAAAGGAATTGATAAGTTTTAGTCTTCATCTTCATATTGGCAATATAGATGTTTTCTTTTCACTGTGATTTTTGTTCGCCAAACTATTATGCACTTAAGATGAAATTGTACGAAAGAGCATTACATGATATTGTAAAAGGCCGATTTGTATTTTTTAATTTTATATTATGCTCTCAAAGTAATATATCTAAATTCACCAATCTGTCTTACAATGTTAGATTCCATGCAACACTGTACCGCAAAAGAAGTGGACTCGAATTTTAAGATGATTTTACATCTTCAGTGTGGTGCATAATAATCGGCTCGTATGATCATGATAATAGTTGATTGTTCTTGTTATTACCATTTTGTCCTTTCGTCATTCTGTTCAGGATTGATTGTAACAATGAGATCCCTATTATCCTCCGAATAACAACTGTTTTCGAACTTTCTCCTTGAAAATGTAATAGTAACCCATCATGATTAAGAAACTTTTTTGACATACGCCTTGCAGGTTTTTGGTTTGTGGGTAAGTTAATTAACATGCTCATGGATGCGGATTGACTGAATATTGATTTGATTGTTCTCGTCATCATGATACATAATGCCCGTTTTATAGGTGTTCATCGTAGGCTTTTTGCGTCACCATGGAAACCGGTTTTTCTTCCAACTCTCGTCCACCATTTACCATCAACGCGCAAACATGTTTCGCGTTACCCATGACTTGTTTCCCCACACCTCAACTGTGAAATGAACCCAATATGTTACAACCTGTTGAAAACTACCCAGTATTCAACCTCGAGAACTAGAAAGAAATCAAAGCTTTAAAGTAAATTTGGAGGGTAAGGGATGAAAAGGGATGCGAAACATGATGGCTAACAGATGTTCCCAAAGTCATTGCCGATCATGACAAAAATATGAAGTCGGAAAACAAAACTGTAACATGCGGCACGCAACGAAATCAAGACGGCCCTACAAAGGGGAGAAAGAAAATAAATATGTCTCCGATTGAGCAGAGTGACACGTGGGCACCGAGTCGTTAATAGCTAGGTTTACATGACAGTCTGAAAACTTAAGTTAAACTTAAAGTTAAAGACCGTGCGGACGCACTCGTTGTTTCGGAAACTTAGAGTTTAATTGAAGTTTTAAACAACGAGCGATCATTATGCTTAATGCGACGACGAGCAACAGGAGTGGGGAGGGGGGTCTTCGTTTGAAGTTAACTGCCGTGTGGACACAATGAACTTCGATGTTTTGCCACCTTGCAGTCACGACTATGTGCCAGGCTTGTTGTTCAAAACCTCGAGTAGTCAATTATGTGCCTTGTGAGCCTGCGTCGTTGTTTTAAACCTTCGAGGTTTGAAACTTCGAGTTTGAAACTGCAGCATTGCCGTGTAAACACGTCCAGTATGCCCTCGGAGATAATGTGGGTGGAAAGGGGGAACATTCTACTTGTTTTTCGTTGAAGATCTCTCATTTGGTGTCCGTTTGTGTGGATGTGTTGAAAGGCCGCATAATTGATCTCAATCGCGGCGTATTTCCGCGAATATGAATCGAAATGGAATATATATTTGTTTTTATCTCTTCTTCTTTTTCTGGTAGCTGACGATAGTCTGGCGAGTATTTAGTGGGCGGATAACGAGGCAATGAGCTGCGATGATTGATGGAGATAAGTAAGATAGATTGGAGAAAATAACAAGTTGGATTAGGATCAAGGAAGGCGACAGTTATAGCCCACGTCAAAATGCAGGCTAACAACTGTAACAAGAAAAATGGCTTAACCACTGAACCAAGAAATTGTATGATTATGAGGAGGGACTGAGAGAGGGTATGGCAAGAATCGTTTATACGACTGTTGAAAGGGAGGAATAGCGATTCTTTAACCGCAATCGAAAAAAATGTCACCTAAAAAGGCGCTATTGTTGCATGATTTCTGTGAGTGTCTGAGGAGATACGCGCCTCGCATCTTTCGATCAAAAAGCCATATTAAAAAAAATGATGCAGGCCAATACATGCTAAATGGTAAATTCTAGACATGGTTTTGAACTGGCTGACCCCCAACAACAACAACAAAAGGGAGAGAGAGAGAGGGGAGAAAGAGAGAGAGAGAGAGAGAGAGAGAAAGAGAGGGAGAGAGAGAGAGAGAGAGAGAAGGTAAAGAAATAATGGATACAAACACAGATTTTATTTCGTTGGCTTTTTGAAATGTAAAACCCCTTTCGTCATACAGAAATGTAAAAAAAGGGAAAGGAAATTGATTGTAAGGGGGGCTAATAAAGTCAAGACAAGTCGGGCAAGGGATACTAAATGCCATACCCCCAACAAAAATTGAAATAATAAAGCCAAGCATTTTGTGGCATCCTGAGTCGCTATTGTGGGCCATATTGCTTTTATTTTAGCACAATTATAATTTCCCTTGATTTCCGTACTTTTATGGGCATGCAATTTTTTTTCTTTTTGGGGGCTACACCCTCCACTCTATGCTGATACGCCACTACCTTTGACCTATATCGCTTGGTTCCTTGATTCCCAATTTTACACTGACCCGAATCTCCAGATTATGCCATGAATTTTGTTGTTCGTACTTACTTCTTACTTAAAATTTAAAAAAATTATTCTTTGAAAATACATATGGTTGACGTGTATGCCATGTTATTGACCTAAAAAGAATTAATTCCATTACTTCGTATAAGCAGAGCAAAATATATAATTAAATTAATCATATTGCTAATACTGTGAATTGTCACTAGAAAATGAACTAAGTATTGATTAAGATTTATTGTCTTCGTTTATTATATTGTATTTTAACTGGTATTATTTGAAACAATTGTTAAAGAAACATGATATGTTTTTAATTGTAAATTCTCATGCAATTCAGCCGAGGCTGCAAAATGATGATATTAATAAACTGAACTGAACTAAACTGAAATCTAAAACTAGAATCTCATCGGTATGAACTGCATATACCATTTCATTCATGTGAGATACGGAAGTGAAGGCTTCCAGACTTCCTGTATGCCTCCCCATCATTTTAAAGATACCATGCAATATTCTCAAGCACCACTTAAATTTTCGAATTGGTCTTTTATCATTTTGGCATGGAATTTCAAAAAAGAAAATGCATTAGATTCTGATTTAATGGACAGAGTTAAGTAAGGGAAAAAATTATATTCAGTTTTAATGAAAATGATAAGAATTACACTCATGCTTAGTACAAGTTGCCCCAAAATTCATAGATATAATCTTGGTTAGGGGAGTAATCTAAAAGTAATTCCTTTTGTCGCCACATAAATTCTTGCTCCACCACACCATTAAAGATACTATGTCCCTTTTGCAGCCAACATCAAATTCTGTAGAACTTTGCAGGAATTATGAATATGTCATGTATGTCCTATCTGTGAAATTTAAACGTTAGCAGTGTCCTAATATTCAAATTATGCAAGGAAACCTGTTTACTTGCTAGACTTCACTGTCAGACACTATTGAGTGACTGACTGGTTTTTTCATCTTTGGTAATATCATACATAAAATGAGCTGTAAAGGGTACATGAGCATTTGTCTACATCAATAACCCACTTCTTGTAATGGCCAAAATTAAACTGATTGAATCTTTGCGCAGCATAAAACGTACGACCATTCAGTAGAATGGTCTGAAAAATCAGACTATTACTTACTGGCTCTATAGCTCCTATTCGATTCGACAACTAATAGTCGTTATTTTCCCACTTAAAGACATTTTCAAACCCCCTTTTCTTAGGGAAGTTCTAAATTAGTATTGTCTTTCAAATGCCGTTGGAATTTAACCTTTTCATTTTTTGGGCCTGCAAATGGGACATAGTACCTTTAAGGCTGACTGTACATGGGCGCATAGGCCATGCCCCCAGCGAAAATCTGCTCTACTTGAAAGATACCCAGTATGAGAATCGGTGTTTATCATAACTTAGGGTCATTGTGTGCCCAACTGGATGATTTTTCGTTCAATTAAGATACTTTTCACCAAATATTTGGGAAAAAGAAATGCCCGCCAATTTCAGTTTGCCCAAAATAAGGATACTCAAAGTCCCCCAAAAAAAAAAAAAATGGGTTGGACTACTTTAAAAAGTGCTAAGGCGTTCAATGCCCTTTTAATACTCCATCATGTTCATCACAGTATCCATCAAAGAATTATTCGAAATTGAAGAGGAAGGAAGTGTAAGCCACCAAAACGGAAGAGATAAATTAAACAGGTATCATAATGTGAAATTTTAGCCGCAATGTGGTTTATATATTAGATACAACATAAAATGAGACGTTTGGTGGTTAAAGTTGCAATTACAATAACATGCAGATCATTTTTTCACACATATTCGTAGTAGTACTTCCGGTGTCTAGTAACGCATGTACCTATTTTTGTTTCGTGATGCCGTGGTTTTCCAGACGAGACCGCAGAAGTGTTTGAGATGTCTGAATTAGATTATTGATCATTACAAAGCATATCGGTGTTTGCGAATGAATTTCCACTTGCTGCAGATTGAAATTATGGTGATTTTATTGGTGTTATTTGACACAACTACAAATTTCACCATTACTTATTACTATTATAACGATCTGTTTGACCAATACTCTGTATTTCTGTATCACCAAGTCTTGGGGGTATGCACAATACATGTACAAGCGTACCCGCTTCCTTTTCAGCTTGCTACCCCCTTGCTTTAGTTCCAGCAATCATTACCAGCGCACGTTGCCTATCAAGGAAACAAATCCTATAATTATAAATAATTCAATTCAATTCTAATCAAAGTTATTGAAATAGAATCCCAAATTCTGGCTTATCTTCAATATACAAGTAAGTGGAAACTGCTTTGGCGACCACCTGTGTAGAAAGACCAACTGTCGGTGAATATATCATTTTTGTTACTCATGAATAATTATTGTTTCTCATTGAAACACGTAATATATGAACCTTCGATAATGACTTCCTGCCTATAAAAAACTGTTCTTGTCTACATTGAGTGGTCTTTGAACACAGGTTAAACTATACACACAAAAAGTATACGAGTTGTATAGATTACCAAACTAGCATGTTGGATTATAAAATGAATTTCGTATTTCTTTCTTTCTTTTCAACAAGGTATTGTCAAAGCTATACTGACATGACTGATGTCAACATTGCATCCAACTTCTTAGAATCAGTTACTACCAAAGAGACATCCTTGCGATAAACAATGAAACTTCATACCGTATGGTACTTTTGAAGAGGAAAACAAAAGGCAAGAAAAGGAGGAGAAAAATAAACAGTTTAAAGGAGACGCTATTGTCGAACGCAGTTTGGTTTATGACACGAAGGGGAAAAGCTATCATTCCAGTGGGAAATTTGTTCTAGCTACGAAAATATTTACCCAATCTCGCTACTTTTGAACAGATTTATCACCATGAGAAAAATAATCTGGGAAAGATAAATTTAGGTTCCATTCTAAAGTTCGTGAATGGAGAATGCCGATGACAAGAGAGGGAGAGAGAGGGAGAGAGCGTGGAAGAAATGACGGAGACGATGGCGAAGGAGATGTGCGTTATAATCACCGGCATAAAACATAGGAGAAAACCAAGAAAAACGAAAAAATAGATTTAAACAAAATCAGAAAGTAGGCCTATGCTCATCTGTTTGCATGAATATGCATGATATGAAGGAAATATCGATAAAATGAGAATAAAATAAGAAAGAAATAAGAATGAAATAAAAATAACATAAAAATTAAAAAAATTAAAGAAAGGTAGAGAGAAAGAGGTTTAAAATGGGAGGGGCCGAATGGAAAGGCAACCGAAAGTAAGGAAAATAACAATAAAGGCTGATTATTATCATGTTCATAATGTTTGCAATTGCCTAAAATGGAAAAAAGGTGGGAAAGAGGAATTAGATGAGCAAGAAAGAAATAAAAAGACAGAAGATAAAAGAGACATAGATAAAGAGGAGAGAGGGAGAGAGAGAGAGAGGGAGAGAGAGAGAGAGAGAGAGAGGAAAGAGGAAGAGAGAGAGACCTGAGAGTTAAAAATACTGGAGGTTGGAGTCAGACGTTTTACGGGTCAATTTTACTACAAAAGGTCAAGCGTATGGAGACACGATTTGTATAAAACACCGATCAACTTCTGGGTTCCTACTCTCTCTTTCCTCTCGTATACCCTTCTCATGACATTGTGCCTGAAGACAAAAATAAGAGGCAGGCAAGATGTTATGCGAAACCATTAAGAAAGTACCAAACTTATGTTTTAATTTTTAACCATTATCAGTTTTGCAAGTAGTGTATTATCTACTAATGGGATTATGGTCATACAGTTAACAACTAAAGTATTCATACCCTTACCAGGTTTTGTAATTTTTTAAGTATGTGAAAAATTGGTTTGTCACGATTTATGTTTCTTTAGAATGTGACATATAAAAGCTTACATCTAAAAGTATTCAACCAGTCCACCTTACATTCTTGAGTTACGAAAAACACAAAAAACATCAAATTTACAAGGGGTATGAATAATTTAGTTGTTTACTGTTTATGTGTTCTACTTGTATTTTTTAGGGTTTTTTTGGTTAAAACTTAGTAGCTACAACGACAACATCAAACACAACGATAACAAATGTTTGTCATAAAACAATACTAAACATACCTTTTCAAAAAACTATGACAGTATGCTTACAAGATTTTAAAGTTGACATAAATCTTTGTCTTCGTTACATTCTCGATTTATTTGTATTGGACTTTTTTTTTCGGGGGATACTTTGTCGAGGGGTGTAATTATTATCTTCCTCTCATAAATGACAGATAACATAAAACCATTGTGTTTGGTGAAGGCCCTGAAAAGTCCAATTTGGTTCACCACGTACGCCATCAGAGTCCCGCTAATAACCCCAATCAACCAAAACTCTCCCCAAATAGGGGTAGATCTATACCCCTCGGTCCAGTGTCAAGAGGATATAGATTTATCCCCTTCCCTAGATTTGACACTGCAATATGGCACTGTATTTTGCGACGGCCATGAGAAGTCGACACCACTTCGGCGAGCGAGACATCAAGCGTCCACGAATTAGATCTACCACTACCACCACCACCAATCCGAAGATGGGGGATAGATTTACCCCCATATATCAACGGGATGGGGTGGATTTGCCCCTCTTATCATCTCGGATCAGGAGCGTGAGCTCGAGTGAGTTCGCTTCTCATTTTCTTGGACCAGACAGATAGACTTCAATTATTATTCCAGACTTGCTTGCTTTATTTGTCTGGTTTTCACATTCATCGCGAAATAAGCGTGGTCGATTTGTCATTTTGTTTCTTCTTTATCTTTTCTGCATGAACCGGTACGAATGCATTTTTTCAAAGACGGAAAAAATAATATCGGTTCGAAATTCCACCTGTTATGCTTTTTTCTAATTAAATGTAAGCATCATCGGATGAAATAATGTAAGAGCAATGCACTTTGTTATTCATAATTTACGTTTAGAAAATCATGCTATTTGCGCAATATTCTTTTTCTTATTTCAAATACATTATTCGAGATATATCATGCTCCATTGTTGTGAAGTAGAATTAAGTTAGTTTACATTCATAGAAAGTTACTATTCAAAGTTCCAAATTCCACTGTACAAGGGTTCGCGGGGCAATGAGGTATTATTAAATAGACATTGAATTGATACAGCTAAAACTATAAAATACATACTCATATTTCCTGTTTCGTAACAATGATTTACAATCAATTCAATTCAATTCAATTCAATTTATTTCGCAATATAGAAATCAAAGTATATAAAGTAACAGTAAGTTTTTAAAAGGTTATATGCGGGGATTTCCATGAAGGTTGCGAAAACCTGTGAAGTTGGATCGCCCATTACAGAATGAAAAACAAACAAAAAGAAATTTAACAAATATTATAAGCACACCACAATTAAGTAAAACATGTGCGCATATCTTTATCATAATGTATGACGAGCACATTGAATTTGTAGATGAATGGTATTTTGGTGAATGAACTTGGTATCTAATCATTACTGCGTTATATAGGTAGCCTATATGCAAAAGATAATTTTGTTTATTTATTTGTTTATTTATCACTTGAATTATCTTTCGTTCATCATCTCTCATCTTCTTAATGGTTATATGTCAGTTATGAAGTGTAGTATTCATGAATAACATTAACATATTAAGGCTATCAATGCTAATTATAGAGTAATTATCATCTTTATCATCTTTGCCGATATATTTTTGTTGTTGTTGTTGTTGTTTTGCTGTTTTGTATGTTTTAAAGATGGGAAAATAGCTGTAAACATAGGAAAATCAAAACAAAAATTGTAAATTAGGTGAAACGGAAAGGGATACCCATCGTTCCCCACCCACTCCTCGACTACTACTCTGTTGTCATGACAACAATGCATTTTCTCCACCTCCCTCTCGGCGTTGTTATCCTGCGTCCATGCGCATGCCGAAAACACGACAACCTTGCTTCTCTAATTTAGCCTGAATATAATATGGCCTAAGCAGAGAAAACTTCTCTGGTCAAAGCTCTATAGCCTGAAGCTCAGCATGCGGCGCTCATCATCATCTGATAGTGTAACAAGTTGTTGGATTGTTGTCGAGTCGCGTCCGGACGGTCCATGGCTTTCTATGGCCGGGGCACCAAGCCTTTATGGCAGGCGTATGGTGCCATAAAGGTTCGATTGGGGGATCTTTGAAAGTGCGGTGGTAAAACATCGATCATTTTCCATACCTTTGGTCTCATGAAGGTTCGATGTAAGAAAGATTGATTTTTTTTCAAGTTCCATGTTAAAAGCATTGATTGTTTTCTATCAACGTTTTGTTGACCAATCAGCATGAGAATGAGTGCGGCTAATCTTTCAATTCAGACAACAGTACATCTACCGAAGTCTTTTTAGATGGATTTCATCGAATCGAATTGCATTTATTAAACATCATTGAAAAATGTTCATCAATACTTTATTTTAACAAGTCAAAAGTTGACCGCGCTGGTTGGTCTGATTGGTCAACAAAGACATTAATGGATATAGATCAATGTTTTAACCATAGAACATTTTAAAAATCGACCTTCATGTCATTGAACCCTATGCATTATGACACTAGACGCAATGAAATAGAGCAATGACTGTTACCATCTAACTTGTTTTAATTAAATCTCTCCTCCATCGAACCTCTATGGCACCAAACGCCTGCCATACGCCTGAATCTCAATCAGACGAGCTTAATTGGTGGCAACGCGCCTTCAATGATTGGACGTGGCAGGTCCTCTGGGGTCATAGTACGGTAAGATTGTATTGGCCAGGTGATGAGTTCAGTTTGACCTCGCGAGATAGAAAACCAATTCCTACAATTTCAATAGCAACTCGATTTTTTTCCCCTCACGCTGCCCACCTGAATAAAAAAAAATGAAGATAACAAATTGGTAATACTATAAAGCTCCCTTTTTTGTAAAAACATTCAACATTCAAATAAAGAACGAACATAAATATCCCAGTTCCTAGGATCACATGTGAAAGTAAAAGTTCCTCAGGCAGGGTCCGAGGAGAAAGATGCCATTCGAATTTGAAATATATGATTGGATGTGTGATACACTCTGTTTTCTTCTGTTTTACAGTTCAATAATATATTGTTTCCCGTTCTATATGCAATTTTAAAATAGATGATGCATTGTTGAACTATCTGCAACCGGCTTTTACCTGTTTTTGATAGGTACGTAAGCCCTCTCCATGTCTGGCTTCGCCAGTGCCTTTGCAGAATATGATAGCTTTCTCTGCATAAACGTAAGGTAATGCATTTAATCTATTTTACATTGGAGAAACCAACAAGCACTAAGAGAACTGTACTAATTTTGTAACGATTTGTACAGGAACTTCAGTTTTCACTAAGAATATCAATGGCAATATCCTAATCATAATATTTGCACTCAAAGGAATCTATTGCCTACTGGAACCAGCAACCCCTGTATCAAAGCTATGGCCATTAGAGAATTCAGTAGTCAACGTGTTATGCTACGCTACGGTCACAAAGGTCCGTACGAACGATAATTTCGTACGAATCTCCCTGTTTTTCCATTGTCTTCCCGAATTTCCATTGTCTGAAAATCGTTCGTACGGCGTTCGTAGCAGTTCGTAATGGCATTTGTGACCAAGGCTTTTAGAAGGTCACTGCACACCGTTAAATACTCAATCTTTGTGACGCGCGAATTTTTCTTCACTTGCGCTCAAAATTGTTTTGGAAACAATCTGGAAATGTGTACATGTAGAGCGAAATATCGAGTTCCCAATCCTAAAATCGATTTAAAGAGAGCATAATGTTGAACGGGTGTAGCACCATACCCCTCCATTCTCTTGTTACCCCCCTTTGGACCTAGATGGGCTCTTTCCCCTTCGTGACAGTCCACTTTCAATTTTCCATGTCTAGCAAGGGGGTAGGGATATCACGCTGAGGAAACGGACCAAGAGGTGTGAGAATTACTGGCAGGTCGGTGTGGGAGGTGACGATTTGAGGAGCGGATGGGAAATAAAGAGTGAAGGGGTGATGGTTGGACATGGAGAGACATTAATGGAAGTTTAATTTGAGGGGAAAACAATCAGAATATCGTGAATTTGCTGATTCTGCATATAAGACAAGATACTACAAATAGATGCCGCAAATCTAAACTTCTTCACTTTTCTTCAATTTTTCATTTCATCTTTTACATCATTCTTTTGAAAGTAATATATCAGTCGTGCACCTCCATCATGAGTATAGCTTATAGCTTCCAATTTAGGGTAGGCCTACATGTATTGCATTTAGTTTTCTCCTCTTCCACCCTTCCTTGCCTTCATTTCAATCATTTCCATTCTTATCTTCATTTTAATTTTAATTTAATATTTTCCTTAATGATCCCCTCATCTTCTTTAGCATACATTCTGTACGTATATATCAAATACACACTATGTTTATAATGAATAAATTATTCTCACTATGATACCGTACAGCTTGAAAAGAAAAATAATGCACGCATAGGCTAAGTATATATGTGTGTATGCATAAACATAAGCTTTGTATTACATCTTCTTTGGTCAAAATCTCGAGCAATCATTGTGCATCATCTCCATCTACCTTGATTGATTGATTGATTGATCGAATTTTATTTCATTTCATATCACACAATAAAGAACATAGTTGACAAAGTAAGTACAAAATTATGAAATGAAACAGGAACCTACTGGAAAACATAGCTTGTTTTTGTAGGTTCCCAAGAATAAATATAATATGAACATTATTTTCATAAATCACTTTAAAGTGCCCTAATAATCACAGTAAAATAGATATAATACAATAACATATTTTCATAAACCCTTTTTAAGTGTCCACGCAATCGAAATATACAAAAGAACAGCATTACAAAACGGGACACAAAAGACATGAAACTGACATAATAAGATGAGACATGACAGGACAAAACAAGACAAAACAAAGCTGCACACTACAGAAAATTAGAAACAATCCTTACCAGATGCATTCTATCATTAATCTAGCATGCCCTCACTTCGATCACGAGTGAGCAACTATTTGCAGAGGGACATTTCTCTACCTTTAGAAATAAGAAAAATTAACTCACTTGCAATGTTTAAGAAATTAGACTGCTGTCAAAACTTATCTATTTTCAAAGGAATTATTATTTTTTGTAGTGGAATATCATTTGATTTAATTTAATTTGTAATTTGTATCTAATAATGTAATTATCTATAATTTGTATATAATAATGTAGGCCTAATATGTAATTTATATGTGATAATGTAAGTTGTATGAATGTAATGATGTAAAGCGCATAGAGGATTGTCATCGATGATTATTATGCGCTATATAAATCACAATTGTTATTATTATTTCGTTTTTTCCGACATTTTTTAATTTTATTTATCTGTCGTTTTATTTTTATTTCAACAGGGGAGCTTTTTCAGTTGAACCAACTCATCCACCCCAAACCCTGTATATCGGCATCATCCATTGCTAAGAAAGATTTATATTCCAAGATACCACCGTAGTCAATGACGGGACCCCAGCATGCCCGGGGCAATGGCTGCTACTGGATGAAACGATAGCTGGTGGAGGCAGGGCCACTTTTTTTGTTTACCTGGAAGATGAAAATATCACGCTGATATCGTATTTACAGGTGAGAAGAGTTCAGCTGTTTGGGGTTGACAAGCGGTTATCACTATAGGTCATTGACATTAGGGGTGTGTGTGACAGAAAGGAAAACGTATACCATACCAGGAAGATGAGAACAAATCTTCCTGACCATACATTGATCATGGTGATAGGGCAGTCAAACTTGCATCACCATCCCCGGGGGCTAAACCACGAGGGCACGTCCTGTCGCCCATCGAAGGGCGAAAAAGAAAAGGGATAGTGAGAAAGAAAGAGATAGAAAGAAAGAAAGAGGGGAGGCACAAGTGAAAATCGATATTGATTATCAACACCGTGTATATTGTTTAGTATTACAGTGAATATTGCTTATTTTAATTCTCAATGAACATTCTTGATTAATTTCTAACTTATGTCGATATGATTTTGTACGTATATACTTGTATATTGGAGATTATCCAAAATTGTGTATCTTGTTTATTAGTGAAGAAATATCATTTCAACTGCCATTTTTTTCCTTTCACCGATACAGGTGTATTTTAATGCAACAAAATATCTCACATTCATATTTTTTTGAACGAAAAAAATACCAAGAAAATATATCAATATATACATACAATTTCAACATTTCAGGTAAATTTTATTTTTCCTCTTTCTAAATGGACAGTGTTAAGGTCGATGTGTATTTTAAGCTCCTGCCAAAAAAAGTAAACCATAACTCTTCTTTCCTTTCACCTTTCACCTGCCAATTTGATTCTTCTGTAAATGCCATCCAAGGGTCAAAGTGCAAAAACATTTTCTAGATATCAAAGTTCAATCTACGGCCAATATCATTCCCTGCATCTATTTTGGCTGCAATGAAGATAAGCGATACAGACAAGTTCGCATTCCACAGTAATAAATGTTGTCCTCGTTTAACCAATTCTTGGTTTAACGGTTATAAAAAAAAAGCCGTGCTTGATAATTTCTTCCCACACGACGAGCGCGCGTTGCAGGATGAAAATCCATTCGCAAGACTGCATCATAATGGTCATATTCATCTGTTCATTATCATTGGATGCCTCACTTTTTTATTGGGGGTCTGTGACTTTCAGCAGGTGGATTGAAGTTCCCACGGGTCCACACAAGTACTGGGGTGTTTTCACTTTCATTTCCCCCGCACTCCGGCGTAACAATTAAAAGCCCATAATATGGTGATTATGTTGATAGGGGTTAATAAAATAGCGTGTACAGAAGATATTATGATAACTATATACAGAGTTAACGTTAAGTTAAAATAACATAAAAATGGTATTGTAAACAACTTATAAGCTCATCATCTCCATATTCAATGTTTGTGTTAGATTTTTATACGATTCTCCTCTCCCTGCGCTTAAACTATCTTACGGAAATTCAGGTTATTAAGTAAACACTACTTTAATGTGTTGTTTTTTCTTCAAAGTTCAGCAACTCTTGTCTGCTTAATTATCGTACGATCATAAAATCTCCAACTCATAAAGTGGTGGTTATTATTCTACCAAAATATTGCAATTGGGGCATTATGATTGTAAAGATACATGTATCACTCGGCCTTCATATATACGTAAGTTGAGAACTTTCTAGAAGCGATACATCTCTATTGCCTCTTCCTTCATTCGAATACAAATAGAAATAAGGATAAAAAAGGTGAATTACCAGTCCTGTTTTTGAATATTCGATTTGATTGATATTCCTTTCCATGACACTTATAAAAGCCCAGACCTCACATAATCTTACAGTCCTTGTCTACGGATGGCAAACAGTACCCTGAAATGAAAGTGTTTCACTGTAATGCTTATCTTTGCTATAGGTTTTGTTGTTGTTCGTCTTTTTTTTCTTCTTCATTTTAGTGATTTGAGCGAGGGACATGCGTTAGGACTATCATAATAGTCCCTCAAATATTTCATTTAATGCCTTAACAAACTATGACACAAAGAATTTCCTCTTAAAATTTACCTTCCTCTTATCAAATTATAATTCATGTTTTTTGTATTCAATCAATTTCAATTTATTGTCCAATATTGGAAATTGGTTTTGCTCACATTTTACAAACGTACAAAGAATCAAAATAACTTTACATACATAATATAATATAATATTGTTGTGTCGACCGAACAAAAGGGGTTAGATTTACACATTTCTTTAGAAGTCCCTTTAGTCTATGCTGTAAAATAGATAACATCTCGAACTCCTCCTTTTCACATTTCCCTGAATCTAAACATGCAATATTGCATGAAAATGAGAGCTAATCAAATTTCATCCTAACTAGAAACCAGGATATCATTTATTTTTACGCCATCACTGACGTTGTAATCCTTTCTAGTAAGCCATCATCAATTCCCTTTTTTTAAGTTAGTCATTGTCTACAGTCTACGAAATCGACTCCCCTTCGTGACCGACAGCTTCTGATAACTTTTCGTAGTGTTAACGGGACCGACATCGTCGATGTGGTAGACTGCTGTTTCGTCGGACATTAACATTAACTATTTCATGGTTGTTTAAGATTGATTGGATATCCTATGTTCATAGTTCCAAGAACGCTGCAAATCACTATACCCCCTTGATGAATGTGAAGTCTTTCTACTGTTTCTCGTTACCTCTTTTGACCCACCAGTGGCGTAGCATTGGCTCAGTCATTGGGGGGGGGGCACAATTCTTGAGTCTACTAGATCAGCGTTTGATTGATGCACGTACCCACGTGCCCCCTCTCCCCGTAGCTAAGCCACTGATTGTCACATTGCTCTCAATATCTTACAAGCCCATGCATACAGTTTATTGTTTCTTTTGTCTTGGTTTTTTTTCTTTCTTGTTTTGTATTACTGGGTTTTTTGTTGGAGGGAGGGGGCATTCGACTGTCAAATGGAGCCCCGCTCCCCATAAAGACTCACTGCTAGACAGTGCTAGTGTTATCGACTTTGCGCGTGGGGAGGATTGAAACAGGTGGAGGGGGGGGGGGCGTAGATCCATCCCCTATGCTGGATACGCCACTGCCGACCGTCACCCGGCACGTACATTTATCTTTCAACACAATCATAAGATCGGCATTAATGTTCATTGTACATGTCTACTCATACGAGATTACGTGACATCTATGTAAGCCATTGATACACTGTTACCAAAAGGGCATTTCTGAAAAGACTAATAACAGATTTTATTCTTTCCGAGTATAATGATTGCTCCTGAATATGATAATAAATTTTGTTTATAAGAAAGAACGTTTGTCAACATTTTGACATAATTTAGACGACCTACTTGTGTTTTTTTTAATGGAGAGATTTGTAGGGATCGAGTGATTAGTAGATTGAAAACGCGATCCATAAACATTTACCAAGGGTTTTTAAATATAATTGATCGAGTAGGAAAAGTAAAAATCAGAGACAGGGGAACAATTTGAAATCAGATAACCCCTTTGTAAGACAATAATTGTTAAGGCATTATCCGCCAAAACAACTTAGATTTAGTTTAACATCATTAACAATGATAGATAAATTGTTTAAATCTCTATGAATTTGAAATTCTACCAATTGAAAGTAGAACAAAAGTCTGGAATATTTGTGTTTTTTTCGAACTAGTAGTCAAATTTGATTGCGTCTTATTTTTCTGAATTGATCAAATCATGAGAAAAATGATTGGAAAGTAGCCAACTATGAACACTTGTACACGGAATGAGAAGTGTAATGCAATAAAATAGACATTCTTGTTACCGTTCACTGGTGTACACACTGATTAGAAAGCGATGTTACCGACACTGGAAATTTAATAATATAATCGGTAGAATATTTCTTGTTATTGACGATCATAAAACCTCAAATCCACTAACGATGAATAAAAGGAAAGGCTGTATAGATCCACGCTCCCCGTTCTTCTTTCAAGGGCGTCACCCGAAAACTTTGAAGTTGAAGGCAGGGGTGGGGGTTGTCGGACCAAACTTGAAGACAAGTTGGCCGACATCCCCCATAAGTAAAACAAAAATTAAAAAATGGTTAAAAAATCATGTAGTTTCAAATTCTTACAAATACTTAGTTTAATTGTCCCTAGATTGGTGACTTGAAGACATACTGCTAGTAAACGAAAAAAACGTGTACAATGCCCCACCTTCAGACTCATGGCGTAGTTTTATTTCTATGATAAAAATCTATACGTATAAAGGAAAACTACAAGGAGAAGCACATCCTGTTCGTGTATTCAATCAAAGAGGATTATTAAAACATGATTGCAAGTAACCCCTGCAAAGAATCCATGCGATTTTTCAACGTGAGCTCGTGATGTTCTAACAAAGCGATGATTTATAGGAACTTAATGGTCTAGCTGAAAGAAAAGGATTGACTTACTTTCATCGCAATAAAAATGCGCTTTAAAGATGATAAATTTGAACAATTAACGACCATGACTTTTCTTTCCCGTAAATTCGTTTTCAGCTTAAAGCCAGCATTACTGTTTGACATTCACCAAGCCAGAAAGTAACAAGAACTATATTAGCAATATATGCAGTTTTTTATGCAGACGTTATAAAGTGCTTACTTTCTTCATGTCTGTTGCACCGAGGCGTCATTAGCCTGACGTATGACTGCGTTAGCACTGGCCCGGCCTTTGACGCGTCATGCGAGAGATGAAATCGTACAAAAAGTCAATACAAACTGAACAGCGCTCACACTGCGTTGAATTACTGGCGTAAGGGCTAATATTGCCTTCGTGGAATGAATTAGCGGAGGTAAAAACGCAAACAACAGAACGCCTCGCGTGCAGTGGGCATAAACATTGCGCATAATTACTGGCGCATGCGCTAATCATCTCTGTATCTCAATAAGCATATAGATAATAACGCAACCGGAATTAGTTGTCGTTTGCAAGGGCATTATGACCCTAACATCGACATTGCTTTGTGTTTGAAAGCTTTAACAAATTTTTTTTGGAAACGTAGGGTGATTGATCAGCCATGCAGTCATGTAAATGTAGAGTTGCATTTTGTACTGGAAAATCTCGACCTTAGTATGAACTCGAAAATGACAATTTATGAGGTATCATTATGAAACTATTGCCCTATAAATACATCGACAACGAGGTAAATGTAAATTGTAAGTAAAATAAACTCTATAATCTTATGTCTTATGTAAATTACCACCCATTTATTTTTCGCTTTATTATCGCATTATTACTGTTATGTTATTTTGTAAACCCTTTTTTTTTCTTCTTCTGTGTAATTATGTCGCGATAATGTGGCTTTACTGCCGAATTAACAATTTCAACAACGACTGTGTAATGCGCTGTTGTCGTCTGTAATAATCAATTTCTCTCTGTTTAAATTTCATGACGACTGACACAGTGTCTTTTCCAATTCATAGTAGTGATAAAACTGGCTGCCCTTGTATCGTGAGCAGAACAAGACAGCTGTGAAATACGGGGAGGGTCTGGTGAGGTCCCCACATTCACCAAAAATATCACCAGCTCAAAATTCGTGGTTTTATTGGTCGACATCGAATCATTAATCTATACATAACGATCTACTTATATTTCATCACTCCCATTTCACTTCAGTTTAGCGTATGAAATAGGGGGAGAGTTGACATGTACGGTACATGATGTATAGGTAGAAAGTCAACATTGATTGTAGTTTATACGAGCTTGGATACAAATACTTCGGCCGACTGCATGAACTATTTTAATTTAGGCATTTTGTCATTTGCGTTTCAATTGAAATTATGTATATAAAATATATGTTAAAACGGAGGGACTCCGTTGTTCCATTTTCCTCACATGGAGCTTACTTATTGCAGTTAATATATCAATTCTCGTGTGGTTATTGTCTTCCATTTGTTTGCTTATTGCCCTATAACAGGGGCAATTCTAGGAATGTTACACGGAGGGCCAGTATATTTTCCCTAAGGACATGCTTAAACTCCCGTATGGGAGGGGGCAAAGAGCGAAAACAAAAAATAAATCCGGATGTGAATATTTTTCGGCGAATATTACTTCAGGAAACTTGTCGGCTCTCCCAGACTCTCTCAGGGCGGCGGAAAGGGGCACTTCGGCTCCGTCCCCTGCTGGATATGCCACTGCCTTTGCAGCTTTATTGGGGGCAGAATGTACAATCAGAATAATGAGGTGATCATGACCATGGAAGGGTCCATAATGGGATCAGAATTTCAGGCTTTCCAGATAATGCTAGGAGTATAAAGTTCATCACAATGTCAGGGTCACTCAGCTCGGCCTCCGCACGCACGCAAGCTCGCTCGCACACACACACGCGCGCGTACCTCGCTCGACCACATCTTCCTCCTATAGGCTAATGAGTGTTGGTGATTGAAGGAGATGGGTGAGCTTGGCTGGGTTAGCCAGTGGTGTAGCTCCAGGGGGCACAGTGATAGCCCCCTCCCTGATCGCATGGCCAATAAAAGGAAGGAAAACAATTACACGAGAAAGGAAACATGACATGAAGATGATAGGAACCCTCATCCCATATATTCCCCCTATTCCGTTACCATGTAAATTCGCATTCATCCACCTAGTAAGATCGCACCCCCTCCCTCCCTAACAAGGTGCCGATGCCCCCTCAATGCCTAGACCCACGCTACGCCACTGGTACCAGCTAAACTGTCCACGAGAAAATTAGAGTACGTCTCAGTACTTTTAATCTAGACTACAGCTGCTGAACATTGAGTATATGAATTCGTGAATTGGGAATTGAGTTTTTCTAGGGGGAAAAATGACGCAAAAAATAGTTACAATAATTATGTCATGCAAATTAGTGAATTTAGAATTTGAAGATGTCTTAATTTTTCCACCTGTAATTTTGCGGTATAGTCATGATAGTTTAATCACAAATATCACACTTGTGTTTTTTAAATCTTGAATATACATATACATATAACTGTACTTTATATGAAATTATCAATCTACTACCGTTCAGAAAGTATTAAATACTTCCCACAACTGTCATTTGCAGTTGTGTGGAAAATGCTTGAGATATTTACGAACAGACCATTATTTCTTCCATTCTGCATACATGATGTATTACTATCATAATTTAGCTCGATACAGTAGCAATGTTTACTGACCACAAACATCTCGAAGGAGTGAATTGTAATTGGTTGGAGATTTCTCAATTCCCATGCAACTGTTTAGAACAATTATTTGGGGTCAACTAAAACACAACAAACGCTTATACTGACGTTGTCCCCTTCATGGCCAAGTAATTGCAACGGGATACTTAAAAGTAAGTGTCAGGGGGTTCTCCTGAAATGTTATCCGGGTCGAAGAGAACGGAAGAATATTCATAACTATTTCACAATATTTTTTATATTTAAGGGCTTTCATTTTGTTTGCTCTAGTTTGCATCGTTGCGGCCCGAACACGTAAGACTATATCATCATGATTTCGCAGTCTCTTTGCATTATATTTGCACTGGTCTAATTATGTTTAATGTGGGGGCTATCCAGTGCGTCTCAAAGAGTTGATAGTTTAAAAAAGTATCCCCAGATAAATATTTTAATATAGTTAAGGAGATTTTCACACATGTGGATAGTTAAGGGTCTCTTCTACCTAATGACAAGCCCCTGACGATATTTTATGCTAGAGTAAGCAAAGCCACTTTTGTGAAAGGATGCAAAATCCAAAATTGACAAGAATTGATATGTTGGTCTGGCTGGTATCTGCAAAGTTGAGAGTCGTGAATCTTGAAAAGGCTTAGAAATTTTAATCATCAAGATCAATTAATGAAAGATGCACCATTTTACAAAGTAACCATTGCTCACTCAAGCATAAAATATCGTCAGATATTTCGATGTCATTTGATAGAAGAGACCCTTGTATGTATCTACAGGTATGAACATTTCCTGAGAACATTTTGAAATATTTATTTGAGGAGACTTTTTTCAACTGTAAACTGTTTTTGAGACACACTGAACATTATACGTACATTTAGATATTAGAAATGTAAGAATTGTGTCAAAGGGGAACTTGGGGGTTAATTTTTTAGACAATTTTTAAAATCAAGATTAACATGTGAAAGATATCTTAAACTCAGGTTAAGAAGAAATTTTAAAAAATACAGAGTTTACATGATGCCAGTGTATTTTCAAAAATCTATCAAGAAATAAGTCCTTCTTAAGATGATTATGTTCATTATCTACATTTTTAAAAGCGTGCCTTGCTGCTTCTGCTTACATTAATCAGTATATTTTTCCTGCACAAATTTGAGCCCTTACTTTAAAAATGTAGTTTTGAATAAACAAAAATAAATCGCGTCTTACTGGAAAATTAAAATTTCACATTGAACATGAAAGGGTAAATAATGTCGTATTAAAAGTTGTTGTATGTTGGTTAACAAACAAACTACTGGACGGTATTTTCTCCTCTTCAGATTATGGACTCCCCATGGTCCTCATTTTGAATAATTCACAGTTTGTTAGTGTTCAAACGCATTTCAGTTATCGCTATTATCAAGTGGAGTCACATGGGGAGAGGGAGTTTTACCACAAGCATGTGGTAAATTGACTTCTGTTGACATCATTTTTATACATCTTCGTGACTTTATAAGGAGTTTCGTTGATTCACATGCTGGGATTTCGTGGCGTGAGTTCGCATTCAATAGATAGAGTTATCAATCCCACGCGATCTTTCTCGAGAAATGGAAATTTAGTGTCAAGTGGAGAGAAATGGAGAAAGAAATGGAATAATGGGGAGAAAATGTTGTGATAGGGTAGGCGGAAGAGGTGGAGGAAATACTTAGGGAAATATACAGTCGGCATGAATTGAGAGAAATACAGCCTCCGGACACATCTCATAAAATACGGTGAATAGATTAAATAAAACTAAAAATAAATGGTGTTTAAGTTGTAGTAACGCTAACATAGTATTCGTATTACTTATTAAAACAACAACTCATGGCAAGCCCACGTCAAATGAGGGGGGGGGGTTGTATCGTGGACCCAATGAAATATAATATAGTGACTGTCCTACATTTACTGAAGTGTATTAATATTGATTTCGAAGAAACAAAGATGGTGACGAAAAGACAAGGAAGTTAAATCTCCAGTTTTTAAACCACCTTCCATTTTTGCCAAAGCCATAACATCATTATCCGATAGTTCCTTTTTAATAAGAAAAATGGATAGCCGTGTTAGAAGGAAAGATTTCAGGTGATGATTTCGACGGAAGATTTACAACTTTCATGCAAACAGAAATATAAAATGCGATTTAATCGATTAGCTGTGAGAGGAGATATTACAGCTTTTCTGTAAGAAGAAATGGGAGCTTTGATTGCAAAAACACTTGTTTCGTGACAAATATAGCATTCATGTAAGAATGAGAGATGCAGACAAATGATGGTACTGTGAAAAGATGTTGCAAAATCTATAATTTATGGCAAGAGTGATGTCATCATTATCTCTCCATCTCTTTGACTTGGCAAAATGCCAAATGAGAAGTCGTCTCTCTAGTAATGGAGGAAAATATTTGGAGCAAAATTCAAGCAGGGAATTGGTACTGATTATTATGTTGTAAGGAGATGTTTCAACATCCATAGAAACAAGGGATGCGATCATTTATCTCTCCATCTCTTCGACTTGGCACCATGCCAGCAAGAAGGCATCACTCCAGTGATGGAGCTCGCTATCCTTGTTGACCCTTGAACCCCGTTCGCGTGGCACACCTGTAAAAATGTGTAGAGGTTAACAAATACATCAAACTGTTCAAATTCAGGTACACAGACGTCATGTTGTTTGATGGAAATGTTGCCTTAGTCTAATGCTTTCAGACCCAATTGTGGATGAAGGGGATGATGCGTGAGCGTGTCTCCATATTCAATAATAAGAGGGAACTATTATGCTCAGTTATACAGAAAGTTTACTTTTAAACAACTGTGTTAGAAATGTTTATCGTGATGCGAAAAATCATTTTGGAGAGGAATTTAATATTTACGAAATGTTCTGTTTATTCCCCCACATATTTGTCGTATTGTTGGCGATTTCTTTTTTTTTAAAGAAATACAACAGACCTTTATCTAATAGGTGAGATCAGACAACGTGGATTAGGAAAAAGAGGCAATGTTATAGTTTCCCTGATAATATTTTTCATTGTGGTCATCCATTTATTTCATAAGTGAATCAAAAAGTAATTTTGAAATGCTCTTTCGCGTATTCTTATGCGTGCGTTCTGCAGTCGTAATTCAGGTATTCCACAGCAAATACATATTTTTACAATGGGATAATGTTAAATATTCATCAGTGGGGATGAATATGCACCTAATTCTTTTCTCCTTTTATCTTTTATGTTAAAGATTCACAGAATGATCTAAGGTCTATGGTCCTAGACTAGACTAGAAGCTGCATCCTCAACCCTGGACGCTGCTGATGCTCCACGCTACATCATCATTACATGATGTAAAGGAGAGAGAGGCAAACAAAGACATGCACAAAACAAACTTACTTCAATAGGTGTTGAACTTGACGGCAGGTGTGTATGTTTGTGATGGATGCAGGGAAGAGGTAATGAAAGGGATTGAGGAAGGGGGTAAGATGTAATGGGTGTGGTGGTAGTAGAGGGGTAACAGATTGGAGGGAGGTAGGGAGTTGGAAAAAGTAAATGATAGGGAAGGAAAGGGGGAGGATAGTTGATAACCAGACGACGGGGAGAGAGGGGTGCAGAGAAGGAAATAGAAGGGATAAGAGGTAATGTGCGTGGTGTTAAAGAGAGGTAACGAAATGTAAGGAGGTATTGGGTGAGGTTGCTTTGGGGAAGGGAAGGGGTGGATTGATTGGGTAGTAAGATAGGGTTGATGTAGGAAGAGGGAGAGGATGATTGGGTTTTGCAAGTGTGTGTATATGTTGCGGGTGTAAGGGATGGGTAATGAAAGGGAATAAGGAAGGGGTGAGAGGTAATCTGTAATGGGTGTGGCAGAGAGGGGTAACAGATTGTAGGGAAGAAGGGATTGGTAGAAATTAACGATAGGGAAGGAAAGGGAGAGGATGGTATAACCAGACGGCAGAGAGAGTGGTAAAACTAAAGGAGGGGAACGAGAAGGGGTAAGAGGTAACGGTTATGGTGGCAAAGAGTGGTAAAGATTGTAGGGAGATATTTCCTTGGGTGTGGTCGAGAAGGGTAGACAGGAAGGGAGAGATAATGAACGATAGGGAAGGGTGAAGGAAGAATGAGATGAGGATTTTGATGACAAGACGTATCGTACATATTGGTGATGGGTGTAGGGGAGGGGTTGGAAGGAGAAGGAACTGGAAAAGGGGAAATAAATAAAGGACGTGGTCGTGGTGGTAGACAGGGTAACAGATTTTATGGAGGAAGGGGCGAGGAGAATTATAGGACGCAGAATAACATGGAGGGATTAATGTTGGAAGAAGGGGTGGAGGATGGTGGGGGGGTGATACTGATTTGATAAGGATAACATCAACTGAAAGGGATATCAAATCTGGCCGGAAGTAAATGTGGAGCGCATAAGAATCTCAAACATCAATCCATACAAAAAAAGGAAATACTAGTAAAATCCACTATTGTATGAAGAACAGGTGGGAGGGGCGATTCATTTGTAGTAGCTGAAATACATACAAACCAGTGACTTGTAAATGACACGTGTCTGTACAAACAGAATTGGTGCATCCCTTCGTTAGGGATAGGCTGTGATTCGTCCTAGTTTATATTTTTCTATTTTATGGAGTAAGGTTGCCGGGGGCTGACTGGTGATATAATGTGGAAATGTAAATCACATTTCATGAAATGTTTCACGCTTCCGTTACCATGGTGACAGCCGTTATAATGTGATGTGAACAATGCATATAAATAAATTAAAATACAATCGTTTGTTTGCAATCATGGAACACTCCGATTCTGAGCCTACATAAAGTGAATGAGCATACACTTCCAAATGAAATTCAACTGTCAAGATGATAAAGAGGGTAGAACAAAAAAAGTTCGACAACAATCCAGTTTCCTGATATCAGGCTATGTTATCGACAAACGCCGACTCCTCTTCTGATTTTACAAAACAACGCTGAATTGGAAGCGGATGAGGTTCTAATATCATAAATATCATTCATATTCTAAGTCTATTTCAAACTCATGAACATGACTTGTAAATCTCCCCACATGTCATCTCCCATTAAATATGTTGCCAATCACCTCGATCGTTGAATGAATGAATCAGTGTTTGACTCAATTCCGCATGTTACCAGATCCACTCTCAAAATAAATCTTTTTAGGTTTTTGGTTTTCGACAAAGGGCATGAAGAAGTTGATGCTAGTTCATGGCTCTTCTTCTTTTATCACCTCCTCATATATGTTGGGCATATCTGCCTCTCAAAAACATACTCTATACTAGTCTTAAATACAGACATTTGACAAAAGATCGAGCTTGCGTCATACCAACCCCCTCCTGCAAAAAAAAGTATGTAAATCTTGCAGGCAACGCGATACTGTGAATAGGGAAATGCACAAATGGGATGTTTTTTTCTTATTTGATTTGGAAACTCTCTTTAAAAGCTAGAGAAGAAAAGAAGAATATGGCAGTTGATCGAAGCAGAATATTACCAGGGACCGAAGCGACTTACTCCTGGGGCTGAAAAGAAGAACAGGGTTACCCCCTTCACAGCCCTTTTGGATGTAAGCTTGGGTATCATCCCCTTATAGGAAGCCTGGCCGGCTAAACAGTTTAGCCTCCCCAGTTTTATTCGATTATTCAGCCATGTATCATTAGCTTATCCATGATAATTTTACAGGGGCCCTCAAGTCCGATAATTTTCAAGCCCCCCCCCCCCTCCGAGAAGGGTTCTCACATGTTTCACATGCTGAAAAGATTAATTTATTGTTGTTATTTTTTGTTGTTTTTGTTGAAAAAAAGTTGTCACTTTCACATTTTCAGGTACCTCTTTGCCTAAAAATTTGAAGATTTCTACAATGAGAGGCAAACAAAAATTATTCGTTTTGTTTAGGGGGCACATTTCTGTGTGCATTTAAGGTATGTCAGATGATTTTCTCCAGGGGCCTGTGACCCCCTACCCCTGCATCTGCCAATAATGTATATAGAATATTTTGTCTTCTTTATAATTGCATCAAAGGGAAGCTTTTTTGATGGAAGTCGGACATGATAAATTTATATTTCAGATATTATTATATGGTATTTTGGTCTGTAATAGCAGACTACTCTTGCACCTCTCCCACCCCCTCTTGATCCCGCGGGGTAGCGGTAAGCCACCCATCATAAATTACATCATGTTATCACTGGTTCATTCACTGCCAAGCCAAGGAGATGATATGACCATATTTGGTCAAAGTGACATTGAACCAAAACTTGGAAGAAAGGGGGAAAAATGGGGCAAAAGAGATCCAGCATACCTTCATGTTATGATAAAGACGGATTTGGAAGAAAAATGTCATGAAGTGGCATTATTCGAGACATATGAATTCTTTTTTACTCTTTTTTGTGTGTCTGTATCATGATATGATAAGTTTCAATCTCTTCGTAATGCATCTTCATGTGTGTTCTTCCCCACCCTCATCAATCGCTTTTGTCACATGTTTTCTCATTCTTCCTCTCCGTCTAAAAATAAATAGTATCATCATTTATTTTCTGATCTTCAGTTAATACACTCTCTCTTAAAGCCCCACTGTACTACTTGTAGCTACTTGCTCTTTCTATATAGAAAACAATGCCTAAGCGGTGCCTGTTGGTCCCCCATGATCCTCTTTTTCTTATGTTAATTGGCACCTGAGTTGATGAGATAACCACCTGTCAGTGACCACGCTAATCCCTCTAATCCCTCCCGGCCAAACTAGTACATAGGGGCTTTAAATGTAATTCAATGGGCTTACTTTTTTTTCTAGCACCGTCTATCTACATGAACTAGAAAATTTATTTAGGGGCTCTTTATTTACTTCCTTGCTTAATCGGACCTGCTATATATTTAGGTTTAAAACATTCAAAATATATCCTCCTGCCAGCTACCTATTTACCACACCGAGGTCGAGAGTAAAAATTGATAATAAAATACCTTCTTAAAGGGATCGTTTAACAGTGTTAAATCTGAGATACACGGCCCTACATGTTATTAGTGTCTGTGATATGGTGTAATAATGAAGCCCTAAAAAAATTGCGCTTCAAAATGATCAAGAAGTGCCTCAAAAAGTAAAAATCTTTGATTGACCGGTTTTACCATACTCGTTTTCCCTAATAGACTATAGTGTTATGAAAACCATCAGGCGAACGGTTTTCAAAATTTGTAATCCAATCATAAATATCTTGATAATCAGACAGGCGATCAGCTTGTAAAAGTCATGGGGTTCCTGACTGACCTAAAGTTTTATGATTATCATTGCATCATGAGCTAAATCCAGAATTTTGTTTCAGAATCTGAGACAAAGTTACCGGATCCCTTTAACGGTCAAGGGGCTTTTATTCCGGGCTTCGAACCCTGGGCCTCAAATCTCTTTACCATTTTCGATGTTTTACTAGGGAAGTATTACTAAGATAGCTTTGTGTACAAATTGCCTTTTATTCACAGAAAGTAACCGCCAAATGATTGCGATGATTGTAAACAGGTGAACAGATAGTAAACCCCTTTTACTTGCCAAGGGAATTTTGTTAGTGGTTGGAATATCTGACTGGGATATACATGTATGATGTTAAGACCCTAAGAATTCAGTGTCGCATTTCGCACTTAGACAACAAAAATTAGCCCTTAAACCCCCTGACTTTTGAACCAATTTCACTGGTAGGTTTTCAAGTAGGCGGAAAAACATGTTCAAATTCATATTTTGTGCATCTAGGGATACGAGTCGTTGAAAAAAAAATCATTCATATGAATGATTGACCTTGGAAATACGAGGAAATACTTTCTCTCCGAGAAAATATGTTTTATGGATCACAAAGGTCTCCTGATTGGGTAGTCTTAGGATTACAGACACCGAGGTTGTACTAGTATATGTTACAGTTGCGGGATATATGAAGTACTAGAAGCGCATACTCCCAGCATACTCCCAGCATACTCCCGCATGTACATTTTGAAAAATGATGAGACAATCTTGGCTCGAGAGCATTATCGTATTATCTAACATGTGTTAAAACGGGGCTACTTCTCTCTCGTAATTCCCTGTGCAAGTGAAGTGACCAGGGGTCTTCGACTTCCCCCTCCAATTTATAGTACTTACTAAAAACTGGCGGCCCTCACACACAAATCTCTGCCCCGCTACACCAATGGGTATTACAACATGACATAAATGTCAGAGATTTTCCCGAATTTTATGCAAAATAAGTATTTTTCATCTCTTTTTTTTATTTGGTTTGGATCGAGCTGGGAATGTCATCAGTCATTCGGGTTCACCTGTAGTCATGATGCTATGCACATTTTTAGATGAATGGGACAGGGAAATCGAAGAAGCCACTTTGTACGCAGAGTTATGTAGGAGTGGTGACCTGACATTGTCGACATTGGAACGATAATTCGCCTGTCGGTTGTGGTACGATTAATCCTTATAAATCCCATCTAATTCACGTGTTGTTACATTATGTTGCACATTATCCAGCATCTTTTGTCATCATTTTTGTTTAGTTCGCTTCTCCGCTCATTCTCCATCATTCTATTGAGATCAGGTCGTACAACAATTATCAAACGAAATCATAACTATGATTTGTTCTTATTTCGTTGTATCTTTCATGTCTTACAAATTTTGTTAGCTTTCGAATGAATATCTGCACATTAAAGATGAACATACAAACTTGTAGTGACCCTGTAAACAACCGTTATGAAATTGTGAGAACCAGTCGACAACAAAAGTTCAAGAATAGATGTCATGGGCAGCTGAACCAAGCTAGATTTTACCAGGAGCCATAGCCACTTACTCTTTGGTCTGGAACAGGGTTACCCCCTTCACAACCCTTTATGATGTAAGCATGGGTGTCATCCCCTTTAGAGGGCCTGACCGGTTAACCAGGAGTTTAGCCTCCCAAGTTTTATTCGATTTTTCTGTATCATTTTTTCATTGGCGTGTCCATTAACAATTTTGCAGGAGGCCCAAGTCCGAAAATTTTGTTGTTTTTGTTGAAAACTTTTCTGCAATATTAGAAATGTACTGTTCGTTATTCGTAGATCTATCATTGTCCATATACCAGAAGGCTCGTCAATCAGAATGTTCGTTTTTACGAAGTTCGTCATTCCGAATGTTCGTTTCTACCAAGGTTCATCATTCCGAATGTTCGTTTTTACGAAGGTTCGTCATTCTAAATGTTCGCTTTTAACGAAAATTCGTCATTCCGAATGTTGGTTTTTACGAAGGTTCGTCTTTCCAAATGTTCGGTTTTACGAAAGTTCGTCTTTTCTAATATATGTAATCGTTTTTAATTAGTTTCTTCTTTTTGATGTTTCGTTTTTATTCCAGAATTTCGTCTTTCCGAATTTTCGTTTTCACAGAAGTTTGTCAAACCCACTGTCCGTTGTTTTAACGAGATATCGACACTCCTGAGGTTCATCTTTAGAGATTTTCGTCATTCCGAATTTTCCATTTGGATGTTATCACGAATGGTATAGCAAAATGTTAGGAATTGCGATCATTTTTTTTTTTCATTTTTAAATAATGAATAACATTGTAAAAGTGAATCTTTGAAATACAAATTATCTCATTTCTTTTGTTCCAATATTAGCTAAAACATTCCAATTTAAACAAAGAAAGAATAGATAAGCAAAAGTTTTGATATACCTAGGCATAACGAGTTTATTGAAAACAAGTATTCGCTTTACAGGGCTATATAGAACGTAATGTAATGTAATGTATGATAGCAGATATCGTTTACAGGTGAAAAGGCATATAAAAGGACTACACATGTAATGCATGAACACAGGCCGTTGCGACCTCTCTGTTTTTACGGTGTGTCTACTTTTTTTGCCTACCTCTCTTTTCTCACTCCCTCTCTTCTCTCTAGCTTCCTACCTCCTCCCCTCCTCCCCCTCCTCCCCTCTCTCCCTCTCTCCCTCTCTCCCTCATCTCTCTGCCTCCACCTGCTCCTGTTCCTCTCTGTCCTCCCACACTGATCACCATTCCTAGACGAGCTCGTAATTTGCTTGTTATTGTTTTCATTTCTCTGCCCGCTCCCAGGTACGACGGGACGCTAAATAGTTAGCCGATGGGAATGAGGTCAAGTTGACAATGTCCACTTGGCCCATCGTCAGGCCCTTGTTATCGTCTGCCAGACTTCTCCGCGGTGGGCATCCATGAGGAGACGTTTCATCTCGTTACCATGGTGACCGGACTTGATGCGGATTTGATACGCTGATGGACGATGGATATTAGGGACATCGCTGTGAGAAAGGTATCTCAAATAGAAAAGAAGAACATATCCTTTGGCTTACACTTGCAATTAGCATTCGATGTACAGTGTCCTTCGAGAAATTCTGTTCCGATGCACATGAAAATCAAATGAATACAGACCCTAGCACGGACCTTGCTACTTCTGGTTCGAGAGTATACGCAGATATTATTTATTTTTATTCTACAGACTGGTTGGATCCAGGAACATGTTGACTTGGGCAACTTGCTCCCAACCCAAACATTACCATGGGCCGTACATAGCCCTTACTCCTGGGGCTGAAACAGGAGTTACCCCCTTCACAGCCCTTTAGGATGTAAGCCTGGGTGTCATCCTGTAGGGAGCCTGGCCGGCTAAACAGGGGTTTAGTCTTCCCAGTAGATGTTTTAATCGAATGATTGATGTAAAGGCATGCGCCCAGCAAGAGCAGTGATTCGAACCCTCAACCTTGCGACTAAAGTTGACAGGACTAACCAAAGTGTTCACTTTACCTTCAGGGAAGTTCGATGTGTTTGGTAACTTAACCCGTCTGCATTTAATGTATCTATGTTTTCAATTAAAACAAGAAAAAAATTGTGTAGAATAGGCATCTTGAAATGAAATGGGCGAGGGAACTCGAGAACAATGGAAGAATCAACGTTTTTATACTTCTATCTTTTCACAGACAAATAGCTGTTCAAAATAAATTAGAAAACGTAACGAAACGGTATCATAACGATCGTAAATACTTTAAAGCAATCAATTTCGATACTCTATTCATTGTATCTCCTAAAGAAATCATGTTAGGATTACGTAATTTGCCATCGTCATACACCTGTAATTACTCGCACATATCAATAGGTGACGCATAAGGTTTATTGACATTTTCTTCTCTGCGAGCGTGTAGCACCCTCTTCTCGACTTCTCTCTCCTCACCTGCAGGTCTTCATGCATGACCCCTGGAAGATGACCTCTCTTCCCACCTGTAGATTGTTATGGGAATATAGCAGAGTGGTCAGGCAGTTAGAATTGACCGTTCACTTGTCACCTCGTTTATCTCCTACCAAGAACTTTGTCATAAATCGAAAAATGATCTAATCACTCTAAGATGACCGTGAAACCTGATCAGTGAGAGTTGTCATACGCCTAAGGAATCTGGGTGGGGTCGTCTCGTTACACTCGTCGCATACGATGCGTCTTTTCGATTGCGCCATTCCCTGCGCTAATCTATATAAGAGATGAATTTATCACTCTAAGATGACCTTGAAACTTGATCAGTGACAGTCGTCATACGCCTAAATAATCTGGGTAGGGTCGTCTCGTTATACTCGTCGCATACGATGCGTCTTTTCGATTGCGCCATTCCCTGCGCTAATCTATCTAAGAGATGAATTTATCCCTCTAGGATGACCTTCAAACTTGATCAAAAGAATTTGGGTAGGGTCGTCTTATTATGTCCGTCGCATACGATGCGTCAATCTGTATGCGTCTTTATCTGCGCTAATCACCCACCGAAGGAAACTAGCCCATACTAGTTATTAAAAGCACTGTTGGCACTATTAATTTTGCAATCACTCCTACATGACTCGTCAAAGACCGCAGCTGCCACAGACGCTGACAAATGACGCCTCGTTGGCAGCGTATTTATTGTGGGCCGTTGTGTCAATGGAATAAAAGCCACAAAGACAGCGTCAATGAAATCATGTATCATCAGAAGAATTAACGAAAATCTAAGAAACTCTTGGGGAAAAACAGGACTATGCACAGGAAACTATGAAGACGAGGGGAGGGGTCTCTTTTATCCATTATATTCTGCTCTCAGATAAGAATATATTAGTGCACGAAGAACGTAGAAATAATAATTATTATAAAATGGAGACAATAACGGAAAAAGAGGAAAGTAGAAAGTTGAACAAGTTCATATACATAAAACCCAAAGTCCATAAGGAAACTTCGAAATAAGCTTTTCAAATCCAAGTGTAAATTCGGAACTATCATATACACGAGCTGATAGTTGATAGAAGATGCGCATCCCTATCATGATTGGTTGATGATGACCGATGGGTGCTGTCATAGGAGTCAGTAGGGGTCGTCAGGGGTCGGTGAATGAACCCATAAGCAAGACCGCCTGACCCCGCCCTAGAAAGGTTCAATATTTTGTTGCAGGGCTTCCAGTTATTTAGGCTACAGCCCACCAGGCTGACGGTCCACGAGACTGACAGCCATTAGAGTGTTCGAAGGGGGACGAGGGGGCAGTTTGTCCCCCTTCCCCTCCGACAAATTTCCGACCAAGACAAAACAGTTTTCAGTTATTACTGAGGACATTATTAGAAGGTTAAAGGGATTGGGTATCTTTGTCTCAGATTCTAACAAAAATCCTGGATTTAGCTCATGCAGCAATCATAATTATAAACCTTTAGGTCAGTCAGGAATCCCATGACTTTTACAAGCCGATCGCCCGTCTGATTATTAAGATATTTACGATTGGAATTCGAAATTTCAAAAACCGTTTTTCCAACGATTTTTATAACACTACAGTCTATTGGGGAAAAAGAGTATGGTAAAACCGGTCACTCAAAGATTTTTACTTTTTTGAGGCACTTCATGATCGTTTTGAAGCGCTTTTTTTTTAGGGCTTCAATATTACACCATATCACAGACGCTGATAACACGTAGGGCCATGCATCTCAGATTTGGCATTGTTAAACAATGACCATTAAAATGCTGTTAAACCCTGTAAAGTCACGGATATTTTCTCAAAAGTTTCTGTTAGGCTGCTTCGCTCACTCGCAAATTTCCTTATAGATTCATTGAAAACCGCTGTTACTAATTTTGCAAATAATATCGCATCGAAATCAAAATCATAAAATTGAAAATTTAGGAAGAGATGGAAAAGGGGAACGTGCATCGCCTTACCCCGCCCACACAATTTAGGTGATTTTCTTTTTTTTAAATACATCGATCACCATTGAACCGAATCTCCCCTTGACGCTAAGGTCCAGATTAGCCACGATTGACAGTCAACGAGATCGGCATATCCGTTCAGAAGACCAACATTGTCGATCCGTTCATGAGTTGTCAGTTCTACGGGCTGTTGGTCTTGTGGACTGTCGGTCTCTTTGGCTGTGGGACTACTTGGGGTCCCCGTTGTAAAATGTGCCGAACTTTTATGCGGAAAACAATCTTCTTATTATCTTATGCATCCCATATTTCCTTGATATCTACTTCTTCATCATCCCGACATCCCGATTTTATTCACTCATAATATTTCAAATGGTGAAGCTCCAGATTATATGAAGGAAATATTCAAAATGAAATCGACACCGTATTACCTTCGGACTAAAAAATGATATTTGTTTACCAAAACCAAGAATAAATAATTGCAAAAGGACGTTTATTTATAGAGCTGCTCTCCACAATATATCCGCGAAATTACTTCAAAGAATATATAAAAATGTACTTTTTAACCTGGATTTTCTTCTACTTCTTTTCCTCACTGTAGTAGTTAAACTGTTTACTGTATATATATGTTTATAATTAACGGTGTGTGCATCTTGTATATCTTTTGTTTTCTGGCCCCTTGGAAGACCAGCAGCAACAATATACTGTTGCAGCTGATTATGGGTCTCCAGTCGTATGGTTCCTTTGTAATCTCTCTTATATTGTATTTCCTTTTTTTCTTTTAAATTGTACTTTTTTGTATTTGTATTTTATTTTTTAATTTACGGAAATAAAAACAAAGAAAAAACACATCACGAGGGCCCGTGTTTCTAAGGAGGTTTCTAGGTTCAGACTGACTTGCACGCGATAGCCCTCTCTCAAACAATGTCAAAGGTCACAATGCTTGTACAGATTGCTCACTAATGACATTTAAATCTGTGAAAACTTTCGTCCACCGTACTTAAAAATGAATAATTTTTGTTTTTAGTTCCGCTATTGCCTTGTTTATTTGCTGATATGATATTTCATTTTTTTGAATTATTCGTTGAATAATTGCCTTTTGCCATAGGAACGGGGGCTGAGCCAAGATGAAAGTTACCCGGAAGAGTTTGATGACGCCGGATGCAAACCGGACACCAAAACGGATGTCACAAAATTTAACGTTTAATCGCAGGTAAATGGAGGAAAAAAAAGAGACTGTTATGTTGACAGAAAAGTGATATGGGACTCAAATAGGATAATAAAATGATAAAACAAGTTTGATATCATGTATAAGTAGTGATAAATCATCGGTTTATCTTCAAATACCGCAGTTTATGTTTCCTCATAATAATTATTTGGCGCCATAGATCTGCAGGGGTTGGACTTGCGTCATGATAATGAGAAAGAACTAGAAGACCCCTAATGAAACGCCTTTTTGTACTTTTTGAGCCCAAAATTAAGTTGATTGTACGCTTAACGAGTCATGGACGTATTTAAAAAGAATGTTTCTGTTGTTGATGCGTTTTTGTTTTCTTTTCTTTAAATAGAGAAGGTAAAAACATCTAAAATGAGTTTTCTATGCTCAGATGGAAATCTCTGAAAGGATCCACAATAAAAACTAACTTTTTTCCACACCATACATAATTATTTTTCTGACTAATAATAAACTGTTAAAAATATACACACTGAACTCGGAATGGATATATGTAGGCTGTTTATGCAAGCAATGCCTCGAACAAAAAACAGAAAGTGCGAATGCTGAATTGATAAAATGTATTTTTTCTTCATTTCATCTAAAACACCATTTCTACACGTATAGAAAAGAAAATTGGATGGAAGCGAAAATTCTGTTTATAGAAGGACCTGTGCACAAAAAGGTTGAAAAGTTTCGTCAGTTTCTTAGAAAAAAAGATGGAAATGTGAAAAACACAAATAACAGTAAATACTAGTATTTATTAATAATTACATTATATATAATTACTTGTACTATACACCAAATTATTTCATAATATATTTAGCTTTATAACTCGTTTTTTTTTCTTCTTCGTATAGATAATGAAATGAAAAAAATGTGCATTAAAGACACAATGTCCCTTTTGCAGCCAACATCAAATTCTGTAGAACTTTGCAGGAATTATGAATACGTCATGTATGTCCTATCTGTGAAATTAAAACGTTAGCAGTGCCCTAATATTCAAATTATGCAAGGAAACCCGTTTACTTGCTAGACTTCACTGTCAGACACTATTGAGTGAGTGACTGGCTTTTTTCTTCTTTGGTAATAACATACATAAAATGAGCTGTAAAGGGTACATGAGCATTTGTCTACATCAATAACCCACTTCTTGTAATGGCCAAAATTAAATTGATTGAATCTTTGCGCAGCACAAAACGTACGACCATTCGGTACAATGGTCTGAAATCAGACTATTAGCACTTATTAGCACGTAGCACTAAAGTCGATTCGACAATTAATAGTCGTTTTTTCCCACTTAAAGACATTTTCAAGCCCCCCTTTTTTAAGGGAAGTTCTAAATTAGTATTATCTTTCAAATGCCGTTGGAATTTCACCTGTTCATTTTTTGGCCTGCAAATGGGACATAGTACCTTTAAAACATGATATCAGCATAAAATTGAGTCATTTTAAGCCTCTTAGAATTGTCTATTCCTGTTTCTCTTTTTATTTGTTTTCAACGTGACCCATAGCTTCTCATCACTTGTTGTTCCTTCATAATTTAAACATGGCCCTTTCCAATTTGCGATAGTTTACATTTTCAATTTGGTCGTGCGTAGATGCTACTGGGATCATATGAGGGTCGATTGGATGTAATTTGGCAACCCGGGAGTCACGACTTAACCAATTAACGTTACCCTATGAAATCCCAAAATATGGTATATTTTTGATATATTTTGACCCAGTGTGTCATAATTATGCCTGACCAGCCAATTAAACAAGTGGTTTTTAAGCTCCCCATATCAATTTTCATGTCAATATAACCCCCCTCATTCTCTCTCTCTCTCTCTCTCTCTCTCTCTCTCTCTCTCTCTCTCTCTCATTCTTTCTTTCTTTCTTCCCCCCTTCACTATTAGTTACATTTTCCATTTCCTTGATGGTACATATACAGACAGACAGACAGACAACACAACGCAAAACAACGCTCTCCGCATAATGCTTATCCGTATTTAGCTCATCCAAGGTTGTCATGAGAAAAGGTGTGTGTGACACTACCTTTTATAATTTGGTAAGCAATTTTTTTTTTTTTTTTTAGCCTCGCTGGCAAAGCTAGAACTTTTGATATTTGTTATACTCTATCAGAAACTTCTGAAAGTTTTAGGTCCTCTTTATTACCCTTATCATCATATTTGACAATTTGAGGAATAAGGAATCGTGTCGGCAAACTGTATCTACCCCTCCCCCATCAGAAGTACGC
Organism: Mesocentrotus franciscanus; assembly: GCA_037976565.1. Classification (NCBI taxonomy): domain Eukaryota; kingdom Metazoa; phylum Echinodermata; class Echinoidea; order Camarodonta; family Strongylocentrotidae; genus Mesocentrotus; species Mesocentrotus franciscanus. The sequence continues at coordinate 14,593,164 of CP137676.1, forward strand.
CCCCGTGTCCATCATTATCAGTACATGTAAATATTTTGGTAGTATCTTAGATAATCGAGTTAAAATCTCTTTATAACAGTGGTACCATATTTTACCCAAATATGACAAAAATAGTCCTCATAATTTGCTAGCAATGATTTAGTTCTTTTCTTTCTAAACTTGCAGACGTGCTTCTTAGAAAAAAACCTTTAAGCAAAATAGAACGGGTCATTGGGTTATTGAAAACGCTGACATAATTTTCAGTCGGGGTTGTTGTTGTTGTTGTTAGTAGTTTTATGGCGTTCATTCGGTACTGAATATATACGCCATATCTTCGTTATAATATAAGAAAATTCAGTTATCCGTAAAGAAACTGAAATTAAAAAATTGTTGAAATATAATTAATTAACCAGTATCGCAATTTATTAGGAGTCTCTAGATGGTTTTCAACTTCGTATTTCTGTTTTTTAAACGTTTAATCTGGTCAGCCCGGTTTCGATTGCATGGAAATCTAGCTTTGCTCGATCTGAAACAGGCTTCTCCCCACAGTCGGGGTGGCAGCACTCTCCCCTTTTTATATTCGGCTGGTGATACCTCCAAGAGTGAATTGCCGTTTGGTCTACAACAAGTTCGTCTACTATCTACATAGTCTAATAATCATTTCGTCTACTTATCATTTGGTCTAATGACCGTTAAGGCTTATAGTAATTTGGTCTAATTTCCATATGATCTAATCTCCAATTAGTCTAGTACCCACTAGGTCTAGTAGCCATTTAGTATAATTACCAAATAGTCTGATTCCCAGTTTATATAATGCTTATTTCGTCTACTATCCATAACGCCTAAAAATCAGTTGATAATTATTATGATTTAAGATCGAATTATCATTAGACCATATGGATATTAGACAAAATGAAAATTAGACAAACTGGAAATTAGACTAAATGAGCAATATACCAAATAGGGAGTAGACTTGCTTGTGTTATCCAACGCATCCGACTTTGCAAGGTGTCTCTCCCGGGCTTACCTTTCGGATCATGACCCAGGGGAGCAGGGGCGAGAACCTTATCCTCTCATCACATCAAAAGTGAAACAAGCCGTGTCTGAAATCACAAAATTTCACATTTTCCATCTGTTTGCTGATGTACACCGTAACCATATCTTCATTTCACTGTTGATAGAGCCTGTAATCATATATATGTTATTGTTTTCTTTCTGCTGATTCACACTGTAACTGTGTATCGAAGCGATAGTTTCACGGATTATGTACATAGCAATCAGATATAATTGTATCTATACGTTGTATTTCCATCAAACATTTTAATAGCTATATCATTATGTTTTTACTCTAGTAACGTGAGATTTCACATAGCATATTCTCTTTGATAATCAAATCGAATCGAATCACATCACATCAGATATTATATCATTTGTAGTCATCATCTTACTGCCTACTCTCCCCCCCCCCAAAAAAAAAGAGAGAGAGAGAGAGAGATGGGGGTTCTCTATGTAGTCTCGTTCGTCGCTGTTCTCGATCATGTCGATAGAACACCTGCTTTGACATCTTCTCGTTCACTATGGATGAAGCCGAAGGAACCGACAGCCCATGAGACCGACAACCTATTTGACCAACAGCTCACTCTTGGGCTTTTTAAAAGTTATCTGGAGATTCACGAGACCGATAGCCCACGAGACCCACATTGACGGTCTCATGGGCTGTCGGTCTGCCTGGATCCCCATTGAGTAGGCCTACATCTTTTCTGCATGTGCAAATATATACCACATTATAATCCCTTTAGATAGAATACTACTGTTAGTATCAGCTATAACACCAACCAAAGTCATAATTTATTATCATGATTATTCATTCTATCACAAAACATATATCACGAAATTAAGTAGTCATTTTATAAACGAGTTCACAAATCATTCAAAGCTTTGTTTTCTAATTTCAGTTACATTTTGGCTTTTGGAAATCTTCTCAAAAGCTTGTGCAACTGAGTATTGACTTTAGAATCAGCACAAATTACAAAACAAATATGCTTCATGAACGGGAATTACAGTAAGCAGTAAGCACTCGGGAAAGAAATAATCCGTAATGTAAAACGCAGTTGGGAATTTTCATTTTGATTAACAATGTACCATTTCAAATTTATCTCTTCTGACAATTTTTTGAACGGTAGAGGGCGACAGCTAATGAAGACCACAGCATCGGAAGCCAACAAAACAACCGGGACATGTTCTGTAAGCGATTCGAGAACCTTGGGACAACTTGAGGAGTGCCCCAGGGCTGCCACGTGGACCCGTTATGGGCACGCGACGGGAGTGCGATCTGTTTATCAAGGAATTAACCGGATTTTGAGATTTAAAAGAGATGTTCGATTGATCTCTTTGATATTGGCCAGCTCGTGAGTCCATACTTCATATAGTTGACCAGTGATGATATCCATGCACGGTTGACCCAACATCATATTTCGTAGATCTAGTACTTTTCAGGTCGAATCTTTAAAGAGATTAACCCATACAATGTAAGGGGAAAGGTGATTACGAAAACGAAATAAAACGGATGATGTAATGAAATCGAAAATCATGTGTCCTGTTCATTATCTATTGTTTGAGTGAGAAAATGAATGACAGGAAACAAAATATCAAAAAGACTGATGGCATAATTATGTCCAAGTAGAGCTTCATCCCGTAGGGGAGGGGTTTTGTAGAGGCTGGGGATCATACCCCCCTCCCCCGTTCAGGTTGAGGTTACGCAGAAGCGTTTCTAGGAAAGAATCCGAGCAAAACAAGTGGGGTATCATAATAAATATTGGGATGCCCTTCTACTTCAAATTCTCTGACAAGCGAAATGTTTGAAATCAAAGTGGCATACTTTAAAGATAAAGTTGAGTTCTGGTCATGCAATTGCATTGAAAAGAAACGGTGTGGAATCGATCAGAAAAGGTTGATCATCTAGCATATAAGTATGGGTGTGTACTGCAAAGTTCTGGAATCATCAAAATGATAAGAAATTTGGCTCAGTCTTGGTAAAGTTACAATCACTGTACACAGAAAGATGTATATGGGACTACACGAACATGATGCATAAAAATCCGTCCCGATTTTTATGCTGTTACATACCATATTTAGAATATTAAGGCATTTGAAGAGCCATGCTTTTCAGGGAACATTTTTTTTATTTGATGTTCTTCCACACTTGCATAATGACAATGATAACGCTCACAAATTATTGTTCACCTCTTCCCAGAACTCAACCTTCTCTTTAAAATGAAAGCAAAGTCTGACTAAAATAGTGATAGCCCAGAAATGTCGCTTTCTTATATTAATTTATCAGGTCGTTAACTTTTTTCTTGAAAAGAAAAAAGTTAACGACCTGGATAAAAACAAAACAGGGGGCACGGGCCGCCCCCCCCCCCACCCTCCTGAATCCGCCGGTGGGTCTTCACCCTACCAAACTATCGAGCTTGTTAACTCAAAACAACGTACTTCCCTTCGGAAGAGGAAGAACAAACACAAAATTGGCTTTGAAGCGATGCGCCTTAAACACCTGTTAAACACATCAAATCGCAAGGTATTTCTGCCCTGATCGTTCTCATCCAGCTTCCGAATACAGGATCTTATTCTCTCGCTGTGATGTCTTCCCTTCTAAACTATTATTCCACTCCTCGTTCACTCCTCAACAGCCCCCTCTTTGATGCCCCTCCCATTTTCCTGTTCCCCCTTCTTGCTCTCTAATTGAATACCTGTTTTGATGTTCATTGAGCCTGTTTATGTGTCTTTAAATCTCTACCTGCTTTTGCTCCTTGCATGCTTCTTATTTGGTTGTATTTCTCTTCGATAAGACGAAAAGTCTCGCCAGACTGCAGGGGCGGATCCAGGATTTTCCAAAAGGGGGGTCGTGAAATGTACGAAATTGAGAGCGCGAAGCCTAACGGCGTGGGGTTCGGGACCCGCTTAAGGGCTCCGGAAATTTTTGATGCTCAATGGTACATTCTGAGGCATTTCTAAATGAGTAAACTTAACTTTTTTTTGGGGTAAATGGGGTCGTGCGCCCCCACGCTCCCCCTGGATCCGCCCCTGGCCTATATGCCAGTGTGTGACAGAGGGAGAAAGAGAGATGGAGCGAGAGAGGGAGAGAGAGAGAACTGTTTTTTGCCCCAGTCATTCTCCCTCTGATTATACCTTTTCAATTCAGACACAAAATTTAATGTAATTTGTTATTTCAGAACATATTTCACTATATTACTCCATTAGACACCACGACACAAATCTTCGCCACGCGACCACACATGTTCCCCTCACGCCAACGTCTCCGCGCTGTAAAACAATACAAGGCAATAACAATATCGCACTGTTTACAACCTCACATACATTACTTTCCCGCCATGCCGATAACAGCGCAATATGACATGCAAATGCTTCAAAATGTTATCAACAATGTTGCTAGCGATGTCACGCCGGGTTAATGTATGGAAACAATCCCGGGTTTTCTTTGATTTTTTTCAAAGCAGCAAGGGGAAATGACGACGGGCCTGCCATCCATCTTTCATTTTGGTGTAATTGTTATCACATTCAGTGCTTGTTAAAATTACCGGGTGGTCCAAATATCAGGTGATTATATCATATTTGGGAAAATATGGCGACAGGTTTTCAACCCAAAAAAATGAACACTGAGATTCAGAGGAAAAGGTGAGTGATTAAATACTTTCACGGAGACCAAGATGGGGTGGGGGTGGAAGGGGGTGAAGGGTAAACTAAAATCATGTGTGCACGGACCTCCCTAGGGAAGATGTAGGGGTGTGACCACCCTTAAAAATGTTCTTCTGCATATACCACCTCCCTCCCTCTTCCTCTCATTCAAAATACAGCGGCGTCTTCAAATACCTTAAGAGGTATACAATTTTGTTTATTTCTGTTTTCGATGGTCTTGAAATGTTCTTGAGTTATTACTCTGGGTCGTTTGTTTCATCTTCCACATGCTTTTCAACAGGTCCATAGAATCCATCGTTTTTAAAGTCGGTCTTACACGATTTGTAATGACAGCAGCAACAACAACAACACAGAACAAGAAAAGAATGATAAAGAATAGCCTACAAAAGGCATGCAATAGGTTGATGGAAAAAAAAAATAAGACGAAGATGCTCATATTGGGAAGTGCATTCGATAAATACATAGGGGGTAATTTACTTTGTAAAGTGAAGAAGGAAAATTCACTGCTCTCTATTTTCATTTTGGCACGACGAATTCTTTCAGATGTCATGAATTCCCTTAAAGACTATGACGTACACGCCCGAAAAAGGTGTTATATAAATTCATTCATTTTCGACCTCGAAAATGGCAGAAAATAGACGAAAGAGGGAGACAATGCATATACCCCCTGGTGTACAATTGCCTCCCCCCCCCTCCTTTCGGCACCTATATATATATATATATATATATATATATATATATATATATATATATATATATATATATATATTTTTTTTTAGCAGATGTTTCTGCATTTATTAATAAATCAAATACAAAACATTTAAATAACAATAATAGTATATAATATAATTGATTTACATCAAGTGACAACTGAAATACACACAAAAAAATGCATATATAACATATATAATCAAAGAATTAAAATAAATGCAGAGGCCAACTATCATAAGCATAAATGCTTGAATCGATAGCAGCCGGGAAAGGGGGAGGGGTACATGACGCTGTTATAGGATAATTTAGGATAATAATGTGTCACGTATAGAGATTTTTTTCAGAAAGTATCTAAATAAAAAATAATCACATGGTGTATATTGTTTTTGTCTTTTTCACCCAATGTAAAGAATTTTCAATTCAGCGTTTATCTTTGATGATTTATATTAAATGAACCATAATTCATTTCATTTCATTTATTTCCCCAATAACAGCAAATGAAATTTAAAAAGCTTTTCGTTTTACAAAGTCATTCCAATTAAAATATTGACAAACGAGAAATATACATTATATTGTACGTGCAATGCAGTAAAAGTATACAATTGAAACTAAGATTAAGAAGATAATTGCTTGCTGTATTGCGGAGGAAACCTAGGAAAGCATAGCTTGTAATTTAGGTCCCCTAACATAAATATCATAGTATCATAAAGTAGAAAATGCAAGGAAAAGAAAAGATAGGGAAAACGGGACGATACAAAACAAGACAATACATGACAAGACAAGCAAAAACAACACAAGCACAAGAACGGGACGCGCATATTTACGGGACACTGAAGTTTGCATTCTGCAGCTATCATGCGCTAAAATCATTGCGCGACATTGGTTGCTATAAATCAAATTCCAAGGGAAAGTGTGTATTGTAAACATGAATAATGGCATGCATTTGAAACAAATGAGCATAATGTTACATGGATTCCTTATAATTGTTAACCAGCTTTAACTGCAGATTACACTTAAATGAAAATAGACTTGGTGAGTGTTTGACCATTTTTCTAGCTCCATGGTTTGACAGAGTCATCAAGAGAATTCCAAAAGATAGGGCCAGTGTAAATTAAGGTTTTCTGTTTACAAAGAGTCCTTAACATTGGAATATGGTAATAAGAAGATTGTCTCGTTGGGTAATTGTGGAATCTCTCATTTTTTTTTTAAAACGACGAAGTAAATACATGAGGCAACTCGTCCGGAATATGGAATCATATAAACAATAGATTTGTGAAAAGTAGCGTCATTATCATCATAATCGTTATACATTATTGCCATCATGCTGGTCAGACGTGCTTTAGTATTATTGTCAACAATATATGATGAACATCATCATTGTTATGTTCATAATCGTCATCATCATCATTCACATAATCATTATAACCTCATTACATAATTAACATACATTTATATGAATTAAATGAAGGAAACTTGCATAGTTAACATGGTAATTTGAATATTCATATGGAAATACAAAAGTAAGACAAAATGTATAAGTGGAATTGTACCGTCGATGTCAAAATCATGTTTGTGCACGAATAATTTATTATAGGACGATATGACAATTGTTTATTCTTCTTCCTCCTTTTCTTCTTTTTTCCTACGAGAAAACTTTTCAACAGTATAACTGGCACCCTGTCTCTAACACTCCGTGTTTCTTTTACCTCTTTCCAAATATCTCCCCCTCTCTCTCTCTCTCTCTCTCTCTCTCCCTCTCCCTCCTTCTCTCTCTTCCCCTCACTCCTTTTCTATCACCCCTCTCTCTTTCTCCTTCTCTCCCTCTCTCTCTCTTCCCCTCTCTCCTTTTCTCTCACCCCCTCCCTTTCTCCTTCTCTCCCTCTCCCCCTCTCTCTCTCCCTTTGTCGCTCCCTCCCCCTCCCTCTCTCTCTACCTCTCTCTGCTTCTCTGGTACCGGATTTCAACGTGTTTCGATACACCCTGGTTATTTAGACAGCGGTTTTGTGCTACGACGGCATCCCAGTCGTTGTGAGAATCGTCCCGTCCTCTTTTCGCTCGGAGCACTTTTCGGACCCAATATAATCGACCACCTCTTTGTAAAACTCGGGCGACGCCGAGCTGTGGAAATCGACGATTTGGCTGACGAAGTTAATTGAGGATGATTTCTCCTTCCTTGGACCCCTCTTCGAAACAACAATAGACAACATTATTTGTATTTCAATAGTCATATATCCCCAAATCTTTCTGTGTAAATTGAGCAAAAATATCATTTATTCTATGTTTGGTTCAGTTTTCTCTGTTTTTCTCAAATTTTGAAAATATGACTTAGGCCATTATTTTAAGAAGGTGACGATATGACATTTGTTTCTTCTTCTTCTTCCTCTTCTTCTTTCGTACAAGAAAACTTTTCAAAAGTAACTGGCACCCTGTCTCTATCTCTCCGTGTTTCTTCTCCTTCTTTCCAAATATCTGCCCTCTCCCCCATCCCCCACCCCATTCACCCTTTCTCTCTCTCTCTCTCTCTTTCCTTTTCTTCCCTCTCTCTCTCTCCCTCTCTTTCTCTCCCTCTCTCTCTCCTTTTCTCTCACCACTCTCGCTCCCCCCTCCCTCTCTCTCTTCCTCTCTTCCTCTCTCTGCTTCTCTGGTACCGGATTTCAACGTGTTTCGATACACCCTGGTTATTTAGAGAGCGGTTTTTGTGCTACGACGGCATCCCAGTCGTTGTTTAAGAGAATCGTCCCGTCCTCTTTTCGCTCGGAGCACTTTTCGGACCCAATATAATCGACCACCTCTTTGTAAAACTCGGGCGACGCCGAGCTGTGGAAATCAACGATTTGGCTGACGAAGTTGAGGATGATTTCTCCTTCCTTGGACCCCTCTTCGAAACAGCTGGTGATGTCCATATGCGCCCTCTGGTGGTTTTCGTCGAAAGGGATGTCGAGGGAAGAAAGGCTCTGTCGTAAATGGTGGACGCAAAAAAAGGGTCCGATCGTGTCCTGTAGACAGGGGAAGCGGTTCCACATACGCCAAGAACCACTGATATCTGTAACATGGAAAATTCGAATGGGAGTTATGGTGGTTGCACACGTGTGTCATTTACTTTTCATTTCATTTCATTTTGTTATTCATCTGTCCAAATAAGAGAGGGAAGATAGAGAGAACGAGAGAGAGAGAGAGAGAGAGAGAGAGGGTCAGAGCATTCAAAAGGCAGAGAGAATTACAGAATGAAATAGGCGTTGTGGCGTGCGCCTGTAATCCAGCTAGCAGTGGAAGTTACAAACTGATTCAGCCGAGGACGCAGGCTCGAAACTGAATCGCGTCTTTCGGATGGTGACGTTAAAGGTCGGTCCCCAGACGTTAATAATCATATCTGATTGATACACGTCTGTAAAACCCAATACACACGCACAGAATGAACGTGGTAAGAGAGGGGAGGGGAGGGGGTGAGATTAGAACTACTTTTAATAGGACTCATTTCATTTCAAATAATAGTTACACAGAGCACTTAAAAGACATATAAGGCCTAGCAATATTTGAAAGAACTCCGTATACATCTCACCTGAGATAATGGTTATTAACAAAATCCCGCCCTCCTCCAAGCAATCGTAGAGATATCGTATGGTGTCATTAAAGTCATCAGCGTAGTAAAGGGACTGGACGGCGTTGATGAAGTGATATTTGGAGGAGTGGTTGCCCTCGTGGGCACGGTACTCGTCGATGCCGAGTTGACGATGGTCGAACTCGATGCCTTCGAATTCAGACTTCTTGCTCTCTACGAGTGAGCGGTACATCTCAAGCTGTTTTTCGGCGGGTTCCACCACGACGTTTCGGACAGAATTGAAACGGGTCTTGATGCTTGCTGCCATTTTGCTATCCATCTCCCTTTCAAATAACAAATATATAAGAATTGATAATAATAAACAATGCCTACTGAGCGAACTCTTTTCGAAAACAATTGTGCAGGGTCTTTCAGACATAGTTTAGGCGTAAAAAATAAGGGGCTTAAAGGTGCTCATATTAAGGGGTAAAACTCAGTTTTCCTGCCTAATACGGGGCGCAGTCGCCGGCTGCTAGGGCGCGTATGTTTTTTATTTACACGCAAGCCCATGGAAATTTATGATTAATTCCAATCAAATAACAAACATTAACGAATTTATAATAATAGACAATGAGTGATTTCAAGTTGGGTGTTAGTGTTAGTGTTAGCGTTTAGAGCAGCCAAGAGCTCTTAAATCGAGCTTGAAATTTGCTGATGAAATTAAGAGCCCGATACCGATATCAACATCGATAGCTTAACACTAACACCGAACTGGAAATCAACATTATTTTGCTTAATCCCTAGGGGCTAGTGTTAGTGAATAGGACATGTGTACGTAAAATATTAACACCAGCCACAAAGGTCGGTTCAGCAGACGACAATTTTGCAAAGTTGATAACACTAGCTACCGGAAGTTTACGATATTCAGAGGTCAAAGCCTTAACACCAGCTGATTTCCATCTCGGTGTTTATGGCTGGTGTTAGTGTTTATTAAACACTAACACCAGCCATAAACACCCAACTTGAAGTCACTCAATGCCTATTGAGCGAACTCTTTTCGAAACAAATATTTGTGCAGGGTTTTCAGACATAATTAAGGCGCGCGAGATATGCTTTTGGGGTTTGTGCATGATGTGCATGTGCGTACATTTATAATTATATCAGGGAGGTGATAGAGAAGGAGTGGAAACTCTTGTAATTTATTCAAACGCATGCGTAAGTTCTAAAGCGTAACAATGGGATGCGGAACATTCCACTTGGCTCTTCCACTGCGGGGAATTTCGGAGGCCAGGCACCAGTTTCACATTTATTAAATCACCAGCAAAATTTCAGTGTAAATTATAAACTTTATATGGGGATTGTATTGGGAATAGTGCATCAAACAATTTTTCAAATTTAGTACTCCGCCCTTCCTATAATTAAAATTTTGTGTGCCAGAGTTGGTAAAAAAAAATTAGATCCTGACAAAAACTCAATATTTTAGGATAATCCGATTATTTTCGCATGTTTTGTTTTGTTTTAAGTGTTTTTATTCAATAGCAAAAACTTTAACACAACACAATGTACAGGTTAGGTAGCAGATGAAAACATATAATATCTAAGAAAAAGTGCATCATACTATATATCTGCATAGTAGCAACTGATCTACAGTGTACTACTAACATGAATGAACAAACAAAACTATCCATAACCTTATTTAAAAAACATGGATATTTTCGCATGTTTTAATGTCCCGTCATTTAATCCATGATTTACAACGTTCGATAACTTTAAGTTTGCTAAATGCGTGCTTTCGCGTTTTTTGTATTTTTGCAGTTGGAAAAAAAGTATGAAATTACAAAAGTTTGTGTTCGCTTGTTCAACTCATTAAACATTCAACAATTGATGATAAATCATTGAAAGGGGCAGCGAACATTTGCTGAGATACCATTTTCTGATGTAGGAATTCTAAATCCGAATTTCATGCGCTCTTTTATCTCACCACCTGGTCAACAGTTGCAGATTAGCGCATAACTTTTCGGCGGCTTGGAGCATGGGCTAAAAGGAGAGCGGCTTGATTCCACTCCTTCTCTATCACCTCCCTGATTATATTGAGAACATTATATGCCATCATAATTATGTGAGAAAATAGAATTCTTTTATTTTGTGTAGACAACTTTTGCAGTTCTCCTGATATAGGAGCTTACGCATTATACACCAGGACCAAATTAACAAGGAGAAAATTATCAGCGATCTCGAACGTCATTTTTCATGACTTTGTCCATTGTTCGATTTCTATAATCTACCCTCACCCCCTCCGGATTTTCTCCTTCCACTAATACCAACTTTGTAGCACAGATCATCTGTATCAGTAACCTTTATTTTCTGGATAACCTTTGAATGATTGAATGGAGGGACAGGAAGGGCTCCTGACATTTACATGATTTCTTCTTTAAATTTCTGATTCATCTTACAAGTCACAAGACCCAATATATAAGGTGTTGCATGGTGAATTAGAAATTTAGGAAATTTTTGAGGATATTTCTGAAGTGTGGACTTTTATATATACGAACTGAAGAAGATATGAAAGAGCTTTCTTATCTACCACAAAAATATTAGTTTAAAACTAAATAGATTAATTAAAAACAACAACTGTTCTCTTGCTTCCGGTGGGTTTTAAATTGTTTGAGATATTTCATTCATTGGATAAGTTCATACTACGTATCTAAAATGTATCATATCTTCCCCATCCCCCTCCCACAATTCTCTCTCTCTCTCTCTCTCTCTTTCCCCCTCGCTACATTTCTCTTTAAAATAATTCATACCCGATCCACTGCCGACTCCCAGCACGTTAATATGCGTCTCCACCGAGAAACTCTCCACCAATTTATCCAATACAAGTTTTGGAAAGACGTCTTCAACCCATTTTACCAAGCCTGTAAACTTGTTGCTTTTCTTGGCATAGACGTGGAAAGACTTGGTGTAGTAATCCAGATCATGAAGTATATATTTTAGTTTCGCCTTCTCCATGATTTTCAGAATTAAATTGACTGGTTTTGGCTTTGCTTCCGTTAAGTTAATATGTTAGAACGAGAAGCATGCATGGGTGGGAGCAATGAAAAATCATACACTGAAAGAGTTGCCAGTCGTTGTTTAAGAGAATCGTCCCGTCCTCTTTTCGCTCGGAGCACTTTTCGGACCCAATATAATCGACCACCTCTTTGTAAAACTCGGGCGACGCCGAGCTGTGGAAATCGACGATTTGGCTGACGAAGTTGAGGATGATTTCTCCTTCCTTGGACCCCTCTTCGAAACAGCTGGTGATGTCCACATGTCCCCTCTGGTGGTTTTCTTCGAAAGGGATGTCGAGGGAAGAAAGGCTCTGTCGTAAATGGTGGACGCAAAAATAGGGTCCGATCGTGTCCTGTAGACAGGGGAAGCGGTTCCACATACGCCAAGAACCACTGATATCTGTAACATGGAAAATTCGAATGGGAGTTATGGTGGTTGCACACGTGTGTCATTTACTTTTCATTTCATTTCATTTTGTTATTCATCTGTCCAAATAAGAGAGAGGGAAAGATAGAGAGAACGAGAGAGAGAGAGAGGGGGGTCAGAGCATTCAAAAGGCAGAGAGAATTACAGAATGAAATAGGCGTTGTGGCGTGCGCCTGTAATCCAGCTAGCAGTCTAAGTTACAAACTGATTCAGCCGAGGACGCAGGCTCGAAACTGAGTCACATCTTTCGGATGGTGACGTTTAAAGGTCGGTCCCCAGACGTTAATAATCATATCTGATTGATACACGTCTGTAAACACCCAATACACACGCACAGAATGAACGTGGTAAGAGAGGAGGGGAGGGGGTGAGATTAGAACTACTTTTAATAGGACTCATTTCATTTCAAATAATAGTTACACAGAGCACTTAAAAGACATATAAGGCCTAGCAATATTTGAAAGAACTCCGTATACATCTCACCTGAGATAATGGTTATTAACAAAATCCCGCCCTCCTCCAAGCAATCGTAGAGATATCGTATGGTGTCATTAAAGTCATCAGCGTAGTAAAGGGACTGGACGGCGTTGATGAAGTGATATTTGAGGAGTGGTTGCCCTCGTGGGCACGGTACTCGTCGATGCCGAGTTGACGATGGTCGAACTCGATGCCTTCGAATTCAGACTTCTTGCTCTCTACGAGTGAGCGGTACATCTCAAGCTGTTTTTCGGCGGGTTCCACCACGACGTTTCGGACAGAATTGAAACGGGTCTTGATGCTTGCTGCCATTTTGCTATCCACCTCCCCTTTTAAATAACAAATATATAAGAATTGATAATAATAAACAATGCCTACTGAGCGAACTCTTTTCGAAAATAATTGTGCAGGGTTTTCAGAAATAGTCTAGGCGTAAAAAATAAGGGGCTTAAAGGTGCTCATATTAAGGGGGTAAAACTCAGTTTTCCCGCCTAATACGGGGCGCAGTCGCCGGCTGCTAGGGCGCGTATGTTTTTATTTACACGCAAGCCCATGGAAATTTATGGTTAATTCCAATGAAACCTCTGTCTAGACTGGATTGGAGAACTATAGTTCTAATCCGTGTCCGCACACACAAAATTCATCGTAAACCTATCCCAAAACGGTATACACATGTAGCTACATGTATTATACAAATAATACACAGGTGTGAGTGCGTTCTGGTCGATGCAGCGCATGAGGTATTATCCACTATGACATTCACGAGGCGTAGCCGAGTGTATACCGCTGCATCGCCATAACGTCACGACCAAAAACCTTTGTATATTTGTTTCATTGGCGTAGCGAGGGGGGGGGGTGTTTGGGGTGTCCAAATACCTCACCCTGGCAAACAGGGGATGTTTTAGGTGTTTTAGAATTTTAAAGACACCCTTTCTCTGTGTTTTATCTATGGCCCCCCTGGACTTGCTCGAGGGGATGATGTTGAGGGAAAAAGTGTTCACTCCCCCGTTGAGCCAAAAATCAGTGTTTCCCCCTATTCGCCGGCTAATTCGCCGCTAAATATTTTCTCACGAATTGGGCCAAAAAAACACCAAAAAAAGTGCACCTCCCCGGCTTATTCGCCGCTAAATTATATTTTCATGAATTGGGCAAAAGAACACCTCCCTTAAAAATCCTAGCTACGCCCTTGATTTGTTTTATAAAATGGGTCGACAATCTTACTTAGCAAGGCCATGAGATGTCTCCCCGCAACTTTCATCCACGGTTGTTATTACTAAAATGCACCCCATGCAGATGGTACCGTGCATGTAGTAAGAAATAAAGCACGGTCACGTGGTCCATTTTGACGCTTCTCATTGGCTACATTCTTGAACCCATTTTATACGACGTTTCTTGTGTGTGGACGCCCTGTTCGTTATACAGGTATATGGTTATACGATGATTCTTTATACGACGCTTATTTATAGAGTTTCGGGATCATTTTGTGTGTGTGTGTGTCGACACACTGTATGATGCTTTATGGCTGTGTGCATGATGTGCATGTGCGTACATATATATTAAGAACATAATAAAATGCGATCATAAGTGAGAAAACTTCATCCTTAATTTTGAGTAGACAACTTTTACAGTTCTCCTTGTAGGGCCTACGCATTCCACATCAGGACCAAATTGACAAGGAGAAAATTGCCGAGCTCTAATGCCAATTTTCATTGCTTTCTCCTTAGTTCGATTTCTATGATGTATCCCCCTCCCGGATTTTTCTGCTTCCACCTATGCTAACTTTTACGAAGGGGTGCCAATTAGTGCGCGTAAAGAGAAAGAGAAAGACAGTCAAGAGTACATGCAAATGCAAGGAAAAGAAAGAAACTAGATGCTTCAACCTTGGATTGCGGATGAAAGTGCAAATCAGGCAATTATTGCATGTGCTCGGTTAGTTGTCAATAAATGATTTGAACAATAATGTGATCTTTAATCCTATACGCAACTATGCATACCCGCAGTGGCATATCCAGAAATCGATAAAGGAGAGGGGCGGAATCCTCCCAAGACAGGGGTTTGGTAAATGTATCTGGGCAGCTTCTTTCTTGTCACCCCGATAGCAGGTTTGTCCTGACCCTTCAATGAGAAGCTACACTACCTTTACCCAATATCAATAATTAAAAAGTGGATTTATATGCTGGATGCTGGATACGCCACTGCCCAATTACAACCATTTCCTCCTTCATTGTAGGTGATGTCTTTCAAGCACAGATCATCTGTATCAGTATCCCTTTTTCTGGATGATGTTTGAATGATTGAATGCAGGGACAGGAAGAGCTCCTAACATTTACATGCTTTCTTCTTTAAATTTCGGATTCATCCTACAAGTCACAAGACACATGAAATAAGGTGTTGCATGATAAATTAGAAATTTAGGAAAGGATATATTATTTTATTGAGAAATGTATGGTTATTTTTTCCATTCAACATGGATGTCATACTACGTATCTAAAATGTATACCTTCCCCAACCCACCCCTTTCTCTCTCTCTCCCTCCTTTCTCTCTCTCTCTCTCTCTCTCTCTCTCCCCCCTCTCTCTTTCTCCCCTTCCTATATTTCTCTTTAAAATAACTTTTACCCGATCTACTGCCGACTCCCAGCACGTTAATCTGTGTCTTCACCGAGAAACTCTCCACCAATTTATCCAATACAAGTTTCGGAAAGACGTCTTCAACCCATTTTACCAAGCCTGTAAACTTGTTGCTTTTCTTAGCATAGACGTGGAAAGACTTGGTGTAGTAATCAGATCATGAAGCATATATTTTAGTTTCGCCTTCTCCATGATTTTCAGAATTAAATTGACTGGTTTTGGCTTTGCTTCCGTTAAGTTAATATTTTAGAACGAGAGGCATGCATGGGTGGGAGCAATGAAAAATCATACACTGAAAGAGTTGGCGTGGAAATAACAATTTTAACTGTATGAGAATATAGTTTTCTAAGATGAATTACCAAGATCATTATGAATGTGCCGTCACCTGTGACTGGGAGGTGAAAAGAGAACTGAATCACTGCATGGACCTTTCTGAAATCATACACTAGTAGGTCCATGCTGGAATAAACTCAATGCTATTTTCTCCATCAGTATGGCAGTGACAGCTCTTTGTAATGATTATGTTCGTCAGTCCATTGTTGTTCGCTTTTGTACTCGCACCCATGCCTAGCATGTCTAGAGAATTTACCATTTCAGTTACTCTATACTACTCTCTCTCTCTCTCTCTCTCTTTCGCTTTACATCTTGCTTCATCTCTCTGTCCACCCCCCCCCCCGCTCTCTCCCTCCCCCTCTCTCTTTCTCTCTCTCCATCTTACATCTACCCACCTAAATATCTATCTATCTACCTATCTATCCATTTATCTATCTATTTTGTCTCTCTCTCCCCCTCTATTTCTCTCTCTATCACTTTTAGCCGTAACATGTTTGTATTTCGTTTCATTTATCTTTTTTGTCTCAGTCTAGTGTATTATGTATATATTTTTTTTTTAACCATATATTAGTCAGTTGTGTAATTCAGAGAACATACACGCAAATACCTAGCTTTGAAGTAGGTTCATTAATTACTATGACCATGCTATGACCATGCTCCATGCTATGGCTTAGGGTTAATTATTTCAATATAACTTGAAGAAACGTTAATGTTTTGTAATTTTGTTTATACTTTGTCATTTCTTGCATGGAAAATGAATAAAAGCAACCGATCAATCAATCAATAACTGTTTGGGGTTGTGCAGGTGGACCGTTTAACCGGGCTTTCCCCTACTTTTATACGCAAAGTGCAGTAAACTTATACGCAACAAGCCTAGTTTTTAAGTAGGTTCACTTTTAATTTCCATATTTAATAATTTACGGAACATTCTTTCGTGTTATCGATTATTATGACCATGCTATGAATCATGATTGATTATTTCCATATAACTTGAAGAAATGTTTCATACATGTACTTTGTATTTTTTTGCATGGAAAAGGAATACAAGCAACCAATCAATCAATCAATAGTGAAGTGGGTTCTTAACGTGCAAAGATGATGACTCGCCTCTACATGTGGCCTCCATTTAACGACCTATCCGAGGGGCGGAGTGTTTTCCACTTTAACATAGCCTGCGTCTATGAAACAATTATTATTATAACCCTAACCCTAATCTATAACGGTAACGTCATTGTTAATGACGTAAAACATTTTTTTCCTAAACTAATACTTCATCACATAATGAGTCTAACGTCTTTACATAATTAACATACATTTATATGAATTAAATGAAGAAAACTTGCATAGTTAGCATGGCAATTTGAATATTCATATGTAAATACGAAAGTGAGACAAAATATATGAGTGGAATTGTACCGTCGATGTCAAAATCATGTTCGTGCACACATTATTTTACTTTAGGACAATATTGCCACCTTCTTAAAATAATGTCCTAAGTCACATTTTGAAGAAAATTATATTTTTGCACAAATTGAACATATTCATGCTGCTTATACCCAGTTAGTTTAATGGCCCAAGTCAAGCGTGTCACTTGGGCCATTTTACTTTTTGGCCTACATTGTGTTATGTCAAGAAATGTGACTTGGGCATCAACTCAGTTTTCCCGCCTAATACGGGGCGCAGTCGCCGGCTGCTAGGGCGCGTATGTTTTTTATGTACACGCAAGCCCATGGAAATTTATGGTTAATTCCAATGAAACCTCTGTCTAGACTGGATTGCAGAACTATAGTTCTAATCCATGTCCGCACACACAAAATTCATCGTAAACCTATCCCAAAACGGTATACACATGTAGCTACATGTATTATACAAATAATACACAGGTGTGAGTGCGTTCTGGTCGATGCAGCGCATGAGGTATTATCCACTATGAACTTTCACGAGGCGTAGCCGAGTGTATACCGCTGCATCGCCATAACGTCACGACCAAAACCTTTGTATATTTGTTTCATTGGCGTAGCGAGGGGTGTTTGGGGTGTCCAAATACCTCACCCTGGCAAACAGGGGATGTTTTAGGTGTTTTAGAATTTTAAAGACACCCTTTCTCTGTGTTTTATCTATGGCCCCCCTGGACTTGCTCGAGGGGATGATGTTGAGGGGAAAAAGGAGTTCACCCCCGTTGAGCCAAAAAAATCAGTGTTTCCCCTTATTCGCCGGCTAATTCGCCGCTAAATATTTTCTCACGAATTGGGCCAAAAAAAAAACACCAAAAAAAGTGCACCTCCCCGGCTTATTCGCCGCTAAATTATATTTTCATGAATTGGGCAAAAGAACACCTCCCTTAAAAATCCTAGCTACGCCCTTGATTTGTTTTATAAAATGGGTCGACAATCTTACTTAGCAAGGCCATGAGATGTCTCCCCGCAACTTTCATCCACGGTTGTTATTACTAAAATGCACCCCATGCAGATGGTACCGTGCATGTAGTAAGAAATAAAGCACGGTCACGTGGTCCATTTTGACGCTTCTCATTGGCTACATTCTTGAACCCATTTTATACGACGTTTCTTGTGTGTGGACGCCCTGTTCGTTATACAGGTATATGGTTATACGATGATTCTTTATACGACGCTTATTTATAGAGTTTCGGGATCATTTGTGTGTGTGTGTGTCGACACACTGTATGATGCTTTATGGCTGTGTGCATGATGTGCATGTGCGTACATATATTAAGAACATAATAAAATGCGATCATAAGTGAGAAAACTTCATCCTTAATTTTGAGTAGACAACTTTTACAGTTCTCCTTGTAGGGCCTACGCATTCCACATCAGGACCAAATTGACAAGGAGAAAATTGCCGAGCTCTAATGCCAACTTTCATTGCTTTCTCCTTAGTTCGATTTCTATGATGTATCCCCCCCCCGCCCCCTCCCGGATTTTTCTGCTTCCACCTATGCTAACTTTTACGAAGGGGTGCCAATTAGTGCGCGTAAAAGAGAAAGAGAAAGACAGTCAAGAGTACATGCAAATGCAAGGAAAAGAAAGAAACTAGATGCTTCAACCTTGGATTGCGGATGAAAGTGCAAATCAGGCAATTATTGCATGTGCTCGGTTAGTTGTCAATAAATGATTTGAACAATAATGTGATCTTTAATCCTATACGCAACTTTGCATACCCGCAGTGGCATATCCAGAAATCGATAAAGGAGAGGGGCGGAATCCTCCCAAGACAGGGGTTTGGTAAATGTATCTGGGCAGCTTCTTTCTTGTCACCCCGATAGCAGGTTTGTCCTGACCCTTCAATGAGAAGCTACACTACCTTTAACCAATATCAATAATTAAAAAGTGGATTTATATGCTGGATGCTGGATACGCCACTGCCCAATTACAACCATTTCCTCCTTCATTGTAGGTGATGTCTTTCAAGCACAGATCATCTGTATCAGTATCCCTTTTTTCTGGATGATGTTTGAATGATTGAATGCAGGGACAGGAAGAGCTCCTAACATTTACATGCTTTCTTCTTTAAATTTCGGATTCATCCTACAAGTCACAAGACACATGAAATAAGGTGTTGCATGATAAATTAGAAATTTAGGAAAGGAAACATATTATTTTATTGAGAAATGGTGTGGTTATTTTTTCCATTCAACATGGATGTCATACTACGTATCTAAAATGTATACCTTCCCCAACCCCACCCCTCTCTCTCTCTCTCTCTCTCCCTCCTCTCTCTCTCTCTCTCTCCCCTCTCTCTCTCTCTCTTTCTCCCCCTTGCTATATTTCTCTTTAAAATAATCTTACCCGATCCACTGCCGACTCCCAGCACGTTAATCTGTGTCTTCCCCGAGAAACTCTCCACCAATTTATCCAATACAAGTTTCGGAAAGACGTCTTCAACCCATTTTACCAAGCCTGTAATCTTGTTGCATTTCTTGGCATAGACGTGGAAAGACTCGGTGTAGTAGTCCAGATCATGAAGTATATATTTTAGTTTCGCCTTCTCCATGATTTTCAGAATTAAATTGACTGGTTTTGGCTTTGCTTCCGTTAAAGATAAGGTTCATTGATTAAAAAACTATCTTTATTGTCATTATTGCAAAGGTGACACTTTGATTTGACAAGGTTATCAAAATTCAATGCCCGGAAACATTCGAAGTAATGATTATTATGAATTACAAAACGCTTAAATACAGCCCTGGCATAGCACCTGAAATGCTCTCCGATCGCTGCTGAGATGTGTGACGTCACATGTTGAACATGATTTGCACAAGCAGACGATGTCCCATGACATCTCACACATTTTCAGTGCCTGTTTCGTCATCTTTTCTCCAGTTATTTCTCTTACTTCACTACCGTCAGGCTAAATGTTTAATCTATTGCCTCACTCTAAACCCCGCGCATGGTATTATTTTGATGAAAAATGCAGCAATAAAAAAATATAGGAACCCGTCGCTTGTAAACAAAATAAGACGCCATTGTATTTTCAGCTGCATACACGGCGGTATGTTCGGCGTTTCAAGAGGGAACAAATGCGTCCATGCTATCATTCCAGGGGGTTTTTAATTTGAAAGTGTGGTTTCTTTGATTGTTCATTAGCCACTATTCTGTGTATTTACAAACAAAAGAATTTAGTTATCAGAATCGGTGTCATATCCCTTTTGAATGGTGTAAAATTCCATCACATTTATATACACTAAACTCATTATAATTTGAGAAATAATAGCATTGCAATTATGTTCATTCTTTATGGGATGTCGTCTGCTTGGGCAGGATTCGTTCATATTGTGACGGCATTAAACATCGTTATTTTTCTGGCGAAACTCTCGCATATCCCAGATGCTATGGAGGTGGTTTTATTTTGTATTTTTATAAATCACCCGATATGTAATTGACCTAAAACTGTTACGATGGCCATCTGTTAGCTTACCAGTTTCTAGTAATATGTTATTTGCCATATTTGTGATTTTCTTTGAACCCGCACTTTAAGCAGGGAGGTTCCACCTCCCTGCGTTAAGTTAATATTTTAGAACGAGAGGCATGCATGGGTGGGAGCAATGAAAAATCATACACTGAAAGAGTTGGCGTGGAAATAACAATTTTAACTGTATGAGAATATAGTTTTCTAAGATGAATTACCAAGATCATTATGAATGTGCCGTCACCTGTGACTGGGAGGTAAAAAGAGAACTGAATCACTGCATGGACCTTTCTGAAATCATACACTAGTAGGTCCATGCTGGAATAAACTCAATGTTATTTTCTCCAGCAGTATGGCAGTGACAGCTCTTTGTAATGATTATGTTCGTCAGTCCATTGTTGTTCGCTTTTGTACTCGCACCCATGCCTAGCATGTCTAGAGAATTTACCATTTCAGTTACTCTATACTACTCTCTCTCTCTCTCTCTCTTTCGCTTTACATCTTGCTTCATCTCTCTGTCCACCCCCTCTCTCTCTCTCCTCCCTCTCTCTTTCTCTCTCTCCATCTTACATCTACCCACCTAAATATCTATCTATCTACCTATCTATCCATTTATCTATCTTTTTTTCTCTCTCTCCCCCTCTATTTCTCTCTCTACCACTTTTAGCCGTAACATGTTTGTATTTCGTTTCATTTATCTTTTGTCTCAGTCTAGTGTATATGTATTCTGTTTTTTAAAACAATATATTAGTCAGTAGTTTGATTCAGAGAACATACACGCAACAAGCCTAGCTTTGAAGTAGGTTCACTTTTCATTTCCGTATTTAATGATTTACAGAACATTCTTTCGTGTTATTAATTACTATGACCGTGCTATGACTTAGGGTTAATTATTTCAATATAACTTGAAAAACGTTAATGTTTTGTAATTTTGTTTATACTTTGTCATTTCTTGCATGGAAAATGAATAAAAGCAACCGATCAATCAATCAATAACTGTTTGGTGTTGTGCAGGTGGACCGTTTAACCGGGCTTTCCGCTACTTTTATACGCAAAGTGCAGTTATCAAATACGCAACAAGCCTAGTTTTTAAGTAGGTTCACTTTTTTAATTTCCATTTTAATGGTTTACAGAACATTCTTTCGTGTTATTGATTATTATGACCATGCTATGAATCAGGATTGATTAGTTCCATATAACTTGAAGAAATGTTTCATACATGTACTTTGTATTTTTTTGCATGGAAAAGTAATACAAGCAACCAATCAATCAATCAATAGTGAAGTGGGTTCTTAACGTGCAAAGATGATGACTCGCCTCTACATGTGGCCTCCATTTAACGACCTATCCGAGGGGCGGAGTGTTTTCCACTTTAACATAGCCTTCGTCTATGAAACAATTATTATTATAACCCTAACCCTAATCTGTAACGGTAACGTCATTGTTAATGACGTAAAACATTTTTTTCCAAAACTAATACTTCATCACATAATGAGTCTAACGTCTTTACATAATTAACATACATTTATATGAATTAAATGAAGAAAACTTGCATAGTTAGCATGGCAATTTGAATATTCATATGTAAATACGAAAGTGAGACAAAATATATGAGTGGAATTGTACCGTCGATGTCAAACTCATGTTCGTGCACACATTATTTTACTTTAGGACAATATTGCCACCTTCTTAAAATAATGTCCTAAGTCACATTTTGAAGAAAATTATATTTTTGCACAAATTGAACATATTCATGCTGCTTATACCCAAATAGTTTAATGGCCCAAGTCAAGCGTGTCACTTGGGCCATTTTACTTTTTGGCCTACATTGTGTTATGTCAAGAAATGTGACTTGGGCATCAACGAAGACGATCGAGAAACATGGGAGAATTTGATTTAAATGGAAATGTGTTAATTTCCTTCAACTATATTGTTTGTAGTGGGAATAAATAAAGTAAACTGTTTTGCCTAAGTCACTTACTCCAGGATTAATTTTGCCTAAGTCAGGTGTAAAGTTGCTTTGGTAAGTCACAACGGCATGATTGCAAGGAATCTAATCCTCTTATGAAACAAATTTGATAGACAACATTATTTGTATTTCAATAGTCATATATCCCCAAATCTTTCTGTGTAAATTGAGCAAAAAATATCATTTATTCTATGTTTGGTTCAGTTTTCTCTGTTTTTCTCAAATCTTAAAAATATGACTTAGGCCAATATTTTAAGAAGGTGACGATATGACATTTGTTTCTTCTTCTTCTTCCTCTTCTTCTTTCGTACAAGAAAACTTTTCAAAAGTAACTGGCACCCTGTCTCTATCTCTCCGTGTTTCTTCTCCTTCTTTCCAAATATCTGCCCTCTCCCCCATCCCCCACCCCATTCACCCTCTCTCTCTCTCTCTCTCTTTCCTTTTCTTCCCTCTCTCTCTCTCTCTCTCTCTTTCTCTCCTCTCTCTCTCCTTTTCTCTCACCACTCTCGCTCACCCCTCCCTCTCTCTCTTCCCTCTTCCTCTCTCTGCTTCTCTGGTACCGGATTTCAACGTGTTTCGATACACCCTGGTTATTTAGAGAGCGTTTTTGTGCTACGACGGCATCCCAGTCGTTGTTTAAGAGAATCGTCCCGTCCTCTTTTCGCTCGGAGCACTTTTCGGACCCAATATAATCGACCACCTCTTTGTAAAACTCGGGCGACGCCGAGCTGTGGAAATCGACGATTTGGCTGACGAAGTTGAGGATGATTTCTCCTTCCTTGGACCCCTCTTCGAAACAGCTGGTGATGTCCACATGCCCCCTCTGATGGTTTTCGTCGAAAGGGATGTCGAGGGAAGAAAGGCTCTGTCGTAAATGGTGGACGCAAAAATAGGGTCCGATCGTGTCCTGTAAACAGGGGAAGCGGTTCCACATACGCCAAGAACCACTGATATCTGTAACATGGAAAATTCGAATGGGAGTTATGGTGGTTGCACACGTGTGTCATTTACTTTTCATTTCATTTCATTTTGTTATTCATCTGTCCAAATAAGAGAGAGAGGAAGATAGAGAGAAAGAGAGAGAGAGAGAGAGGGGGCGGTCAGAGCATTCAAAAGGCAGAGAGAATTACAGAATGAAATAGGCGTTGTGGCGTGCGCCTGTAATCCAGCTAGCAGTGGAAGTTACAAACTGATTCAGCCGAGGACGCAGGCTCGAAACTGAGTCACATCTTTCGGATGGTGACGTTTAAAGGTCGGTCCCCAGACGTAAATAATCATATCTGATTGATACACGTCTGTAAAACCCAATACACACGCACAGAATGAACGTGGTAAGAGAGGGGAGGGAGGGGGGGGAGGGGAGGGGAGGGGAGGAGGGGAGGAGGGGAGGGGGTGAGATTAGAACTACTTTTAATAGGACTCATTTCATTTCAAATAATAGTTGCACAGAGCACTTAAAAGACATATAAGGCCTAGCAATATTTGAAAGAACTCCGTATACATCTCACCTGAGATAATGGTTATTAACAAAATCCCGCCCTCCTCCAAGCAATCGTAGAGATATCGTATGGTGTCATTAAAGTCATCAGCGTAGTAAAGGGACTGGACGGCGTTGATGAAGTGATATTTGGAGGAGTGGTTGCCCTCGAGGGCACGGTACTCGTCGATGCCGAGTTGACGATGGTCGAACTCGATGCCTTCGAATTCAGACTTCTTGCTCTCTACGAGTGAGCGGTACATCTCAAGCTGTTTTTCGGCGGGTTCCACCACGACGTTTCGGACAGAATTGAAACGGGTCTTGATGCTTGCTGCCATTTTGCTATCCATCTCCCCTTTCAAATAACAAATATATAAGAATTGATAATAATAAACAATGCCTACTGAGCGAACTCTTTTCGAAAATAATTGTGCAGGGTTTTCAGACATAGTTTAGGCGTAAAAAAATAAGGGGCTTAAAGGTGCTCATAAGGGGGTAAACTCAGTTTTCCCGCCTAATACGGGGCGCAGTCGCCGGCTGCTAGGGCGCGTATGTTTTTTATTTACACGCAAGCCCATGGAAATTTATGATTAATTCCAATCAAATAACAAACATTAACGAATTTATAATAATAGACAATGAGTGATTTCAAGTTGGGTGTTAGTGTTAGTGTTAGCGTTTAGAGCAGTCAAGAGCTCTTAAATCGAGCTTGAAATTTGCTGATGAAATTAAGAGCCCGATACCGATATCAACATCGATAGCTTAACACTAACACCGAACTAAACAGACCAGCTAAAAGTAAAAATGGCTGACATGGAAACAAACTTTAAACGAAAAGAAGAGGAACTTCGAGAGGAAGTCGACAGATTAGCTACGTATGTTGCTAGAGAGAATTTAGTCATCTTGGGATTGAAAGAAGTGAAGGACGAAAATCTCTCCAGCGAGCTGAGTAAATTGTACAAAGATAAACTAAAAATGGAGGACGATGTTATACAACGAATTGAGTACCAGAGAGTACACAGGGTGGCTGCAGCGGGGGGGGACCCCGCCCTATTAAAGCGCGATTTACTCGATATGCGGACAAACTCTTGGTGCAGAAAAACGCCAAACTTCTCAAAGGCTCCAACATTTATTTGGCGGATGACCTACCTAAGCATGTGAGGGAGCTAAGGAGGGTGCAGGTACCTACCCTAAAAGCAGCCCGGAGCGCAGGAAACTAGCGTTTTTTGGTCGTGCGGAGCCAACGAAGCTTTTCGTAGACCATGTCCTAGTTCCAATCGAACAACAGAAGAGACTTATAAACAAATTGGAGAAGAGCGCTACGGGAGTTCAAGTCAAGGTGGGGCAAACGGCAGCGATCAATGTCCGGGACAACAAGGAAAACGAGGAAACGAAACTGACCGAGCAGGCTGAAGGAAATGTTCTACGAAACCGAGAGGAACAGAGGGAAACGAATGAGACGGAAATCCTATCAGAGGAGCGGAGGCGCCAATGGAACAGAGGGAAACGAATGAGACGGAAATCCTATCAGAGGAGCGGAGGCGCCAATAGAGGTGATGGACACAAGGATGTAACGACCAAGGAAACATCATTGCAGCGACCAACGTCAGTGGTGACAGGAAGGAGCATGGAGACAAGAAACAGAGGGAGAATAACCGTTTAAGATAAGTAAAAATTCCATATTGATTATTTCAAAAACCAATGTGAGCTGAAATGAGGATGGAGATGGAAACAGAAGGAAAACAGCCATCAAGATGAATGAAATCTATTATTAAATATTTGAGCAGCCAATATGATCTGAAACGGAAACGAAAAGAGAAGAAGAAGAAGCAAGCAGCTGAACTTAACAATGCGTTTGAAAAAAAGAACAACAATAATACCAAAATATCTCATTCGGTATTTATGAAGAAGAAAACTTTTAAGAAAAAGAAAGACTTTAATGAGATGTTCGAAAATAATTATATTTTGGCTATAGTATGTAGAGCAGAAATGGTTTATTGATAAATGCAAGAGATGCGTTAATGTTATGCTTTGTAATGGATAAGTAAGAAAAGACCAAAAATCTTTTCGATGGTATCCGACTCATTTGAAATATTTAGTAATTTGAAGATAATATTGCCAAGGGCTAATTCATTCTGATGAAAAGAAAAGAAAGAAAGAAAAGGTGAGGTTCGAATACAAGTATGAACTTTGGTTTTTATTATTTTGCGAAAAAAAAAAAAGAAAAAAAAGGTTATGCCATACAAGATTTCTAATGGATGTTTGGAAGGAAAGACTTTAATGAGATGTTCAAAAAATAATCATATTTAGGCTAACTAGTATGTCGAGCAGAGTAGTTAGGAAACATAAAAAGAAAGACTTCAAAGAGATGTTTCAAATATAATTTAATTTTGGATACCTTGGTTCGAACACAAGCATGAACTTTGATATTCATTATTTTGCAGAAAAGGTTAGGAAGAAGAGAACTGTTAAGAAAAGGAAAGACTTTAATGAGATGTTCAAAATAATTATATTTTGGTTAACTAGTATAAAGCAGGAATGGTTCATTGATGAATGCAAGAGATGCGTTAATGTTATGCTTTGTAAAGGATAAGTAAGAAAAGACAAATTCTTTTCGATGGTATCCGACTCATTTGAAACATTGAGTAATTTGAAGATAATATTGCCAAGGGCTAATTCATTCTGATGAAAAGAAAAGAAAAAAAAGTGAGGTTCGAATAAAAGTATGAACCGTGGTCTTTATTATTTTGCAGAAAAGGTCATGCCATACCAAGTTTTCTAATAGATATTTGGTAGTTAGGAAACATAAAAAGAAAGACTTCAATGAGATGTTTCAAATATAATTATATTTTTGGATACCTAGGTTCGAATACAAGCATGAAATTTGATATTCATTATTTTGCAGAAAAGGTAGTGAAGAAGAGAACTTTTAAGAAAAGGAAAGATTTTAATGAGATGTTCAAAATAATTATATTTGGGCTAACTAGTATGTAGAGCAGAAATGGTTCATTGATGAATGCAACAGATGCGTTAATGTCATGCTTTGTAATGGTTAAGTAAGAAAAGACCAAAGTTCTTTTCGGTGGTATCCGACTCATTTGAAACATTGAGTAAATTGAAGATAATACTGCCAAAGGCTAATTCATTCTGATGAAAAGAAAAGAAAAGAAGACAAAAAAAAAAAAAAAAAAAAAAAATGAGGTTCGAATAAAAGTATGAACCTTGGTCTTTATTATTTTGCGGAAAAGGTCATGCCATACAAGTTTCCTAATAGATATTTGGTAGTTAGGAAACATAAAAAGAAAGACTTCAATGAGATGTTTCAAATATAATTAGATTTTTGGATACCTAGGTTCGAATACAAGCATGAAATTTGATATTCATTATTTTGCAGAAAAGGTTGTGAAGAAGAGAACTTTTAAGAAAAGGAAAGATTTTAATGAGATGTTCAAAATAATTATGTTTGGGCTAACTAGTATGTAGAGCAGAAATGGTTCATTGATGAATGCAAGAGATGCGTTAATGTTATGCTTTGTAATGGTTAAGTAAGAAAAGACCAAAGTTCTTTTCGGTGGTATCCGACTCATTTGAAACATTGAGTAATTTGAAGATAATATTGCGAAGGGCTAACTCATTCTGATGAAAAGAAAAGAAGACAAAAAAAATGAGGTTCGAATAAAAGTATGAACCTTGGTTTTTATTATTTTGCAGAAAAGGTCATGCCATACAAGTTTTCTAACGGATATTTGGTAGTTAGGAAACATAAAAGAAAGACTTCAATGAGATGTTTCAAATATAATTATATTCTTGGATACCTAGAATATAGAGGGAAAAAGCGGTTTATTAATGAATGCAAGAGATGTGTCAATGTTATGCTTTGTTTAGGATAAGCAAGAAGTAAACCACAGTTCATTTCGATGGTATCTGACTTATTTGAAACATTGGGTAATATGACAAAAATATTGCCAAGGGTTATTTCACTCTGATGGAGGGGGGGCGAGAATAGGAGGTTCGAATACAAGCATGATCTTTTATATTTATCATTTTGCTGAAAAGGTTAAGCCATACAAGGTTTCTAATGGATGTTTTGGTTAATACCATTATGCACACTGTCATCCATTTATAGAATTGGTTACGTAATCCAAGATGTCTAATGATTGTTTTGGTTTAAGGAAGGTCTTCTGTATTAAGAGAGAGTTTTATGTTTATACGATTAAAGAATGCCTGGGATTGATTAGTATTGGTTGGTAATTTGACCCACAGGAATCTTGAGATCTTTTATATTAAGAGCATGTATAGACAATTAAAGAATGCCCGGGAATCTTGAGTAGTCAGGTTTGAAGATTTATTGCCAAGGGTTTTTCCATTTAAATGAAGGAAAATAAAAGAAAGAAAAGAAAGGTTTTATTGTGATGGTCGAAGTACTAGCATAAATAGTGACATACATGTAAATTCATAGATTTGGTTACTTCATACAAAGGCCTAATGATTGTTTTGGTCTGTAAAGATCTTTTATATTAAGGGTGTGTCTTAGACGATGAAAGAATACCTGGATTCATAGTAAGGTCTCTTGACCCATAGAAATCTTGATGTCTTTTATATTAAGAGCATGTATTATGTTTAGACAATTAAAGAATGCCCGGGATTGAATTGAATAGTTAAGTTTTGGTATTTTAACTCTAGGAATCTTGTGTAGTTTGAAGAAATATGCCAGGGTTCCTCCATTTAAGTGGGGAAAAAAAAGAGTTCATTGTAATAATTGAATACTATAGCATGCCTAGTGATATTCAGTATTTTTGGTTACTTCATTCAAGGTGTCTAATGATTGTTTCGGTTGAATAAAGGTCTTTTATACTAAGGGCGTGTCTTAGGGTTAGACGATTAAAGAATGCCCGGGATTGATTAGTATTGGTTGGTATTTTGACCCATAGAAATCTTGAGTTCTTTTATATTAAGAGCATGTCTTATGTTTAAACGAAAAAAAAAAGAATGCCCTGGATTGAATAGTACAGTTTGGTCTTTTGATTCATAGGAATCTTGAGTAGTTTGAAGAAATATTGCCATTTAAATATATTCATTTAAAAGAAAAAAATACCATTATGCACACTGTCATCCATTTATAGAATTGGTTACGTCATCTAAGATGTCTAATGATTGTTTTGGTTTAAGGAAGGTATTCTGTATTAAGAGAGAGTTTTATGTTTATACGATTAAAGAATGCCTGGGATTGATTAGTATTGGTTGGTATTTTGACCCACAGGAATCTTGAGATCTTTTATATTAAGAGCATGTATAGACAATTAAAGAATGCCCGGGATTGAATTGAATAGTAAAGTTTTGGTATTTTAACTCTAGGAATCTTGTGTAGTTTGAAGAAATATGCCAGGGGTTCCTCCATTTAAGTGGGGAAAAAAAAAAAAAAAAAGAGTTCATTGTAATAATTGAATACTATAGCATGCCTAGTGATATTCAGTATTTTTGGTTACTTCATTCAAGGTGTCTAATGATTGTTTCGGTTGAATAAAGGTCTTTTATACTAAGGGCGTGTCTTAGGGTTAGACGATTAAAGAATGCCCGGGATTGATTAGTATTGGTTGGTATTTTGACCCATAGAAATCTTGAGTTCTTTTATATTAAGAGCATGTCTTATGTTTAAACGAAAAAAAAGAATGTCCTGGATTGAATAGTACAGTTTGGTCTTTTGATTCATAGGAATCTTGAGTAGTTTGAAGAAATATTGCCATTTAAATATATTCATTTAAAAGAAGAAGAAAAAGAGTTCATTGTGATGGTCGAAGTACTAGTAGGCATAGTGACATACATTCATAGGTGTGGTTACTTCATACCAAGGTCTAATGACTCTTTAGACGATTAAAGAATGCCAAGGTCTAATGAATCTTTAGACGATTAAAGAATGCCCGGGATGGAATAGGATAGTTTAGTCTAAGATGTTTAGGTTTAATGAAGTGCACGCATGCATTGACATTCATTTATAGAATTGGTTACTCCATACTAGATGTTTTAATGATTGTTTTGGTTTCTTCATATAGAGAAAAAGGAAAGAGTTCATAGTG
The DNA here is from genome assembly GCA_037976565.1 of Mesocentrotus franciscanus. Taxonomy (NCBI): domain Eukaryota; kingdom Metazoa; phylum Echinodermata; class Echinoidea; order Camarodonta; family Strongylocentrotidae; genus Mesocentrotus; species Mesocentrotus franciscanus. The sequence goes on from CP137676.1 coordinate 14,623,467, forward strand.
CTGGTCAAACACATAGGCCCGAATTCGCAAGGCGGGGTTTGGGCTCGGACCGGGGTTTGACCTCGGACCTCCTTTTGTTTCGCCGGGCCTCCCTTTGTTGTTTACAAACCTGGTTTGTGAATAGCGGGGGGTTAGAGGGGGTTTGGGCTCGGACCTTGGTCTGAGCTCGGGCCTTGCTTTGTGAATTCGGGCCCGAGATGCTCATTGACATTCATTTACAGAAGTGGTTACTGCATACAAAGATGTTTAGGTTTAATGAAGCGCATGCATGTAGCCGGTATTGGAATGATTGTATAAAGAAGGTATTAGAAAGGATAGAAGCTGGGGGGTGAGGCGGTGGTTGTGAGCGGAGGAGAAATAGGTGCAACTTTATTTGTAGACATGTCTTTTCTACATAGGTTTTATTGTGTGTGTTATATGTTATGTAAATGTTTAATGTATTCTTCTTTTTTTTCAATGGGGACAGTTTGTGGCAGCCTTTGATCTGGTTAGTTTTATATGGCTTGAATGTGGGCAACAACCTTTCCATCTCTCATCCACCTATATTATATACTCAACACGCACATGATGAGTAACACTAAAATTTCCGTCTGCAATTTGATATCCTTAAATGTAAAAGGTATTCGGGAGAAAAATAAAAGAAGAAGCATTTTCAAATGGTGCAAAGAAAAAGGTGGGAATATTATTTTTTACAGGAAACCTTTAGCACACAAGATATAGTTAATACTTGGAATTCGATGTGGGAAGGCGAATGTATATACAGCCACGGTACTAATCATGGTAAAGGGGTTATGATACTATTTGATAGTAGAGTAAATATTAAGATACGACACACAGTTATCGATGAAAATGGCAGATACATTTTTGCAGTTGGTTTTCTGCAGAATAAGGAGGTAATATTCGAAATGTTTACTTCCTGTTGGGAGCAAAGAGTTGGAACAATTGGAGTTTCTGGGCAAAGTTAGAAATATTTTGGAAAAAGATGAATTCAAAATAAACCTCTCATTATTGGAGGATTTTAATATGGTTAGAGATGTACATTTAGATTACAGTGGACATAATGTTAATAAAAACAGTCTAAGCTTAGCTATGAATTTGAAAAGTTTTTAATTGACTATAATGCCACAGACATATGGCGTGTCAAAAATAATTTAAAGAAACAATTTACATATCACCAACAGAATCCTAAAATGCATAGTAGATTGGACTACTGGGTTATTTCGGAGAGCATAGAAGATATGGTATTTAGCTGCAAAATATTAACTTCAATTTCACCGGACCACTCAGCAGTAGAACTGATTATTAAACTACATTCTTCTACTAATCCTGTAATAAAAGCAGGATATTGGAAATTTAATAACAGTTTATGTAACGATGCAGATTATGTGAAAAGTATGAAAGAAGAAATAACACGGTTGAAACTCAATCTATCCAAAGAGATAATAGATAATAGAATATTATGGGATTATGTTAAAATGGAGATACGAAGTTTTACAAGAAAATACTGTAAGAAAAAAGCCAAAGAAAGAAAGGATAAGATTGTTGGTTTGGAAAAAGAAATTTCAAAGTTAGAGGAAGAATTACAAATACCAGCGAAGGTGAATGACAATTCTTTGATTAACGATTTGGAAAAGAAAAGAAGGGAATTGAAAAGTCTTTACGGTTATATAAGTGAAGGGGTAAAAATCAGATCTCGAGCCCAATGGTTTGAAAGTGGAGAAAGAGAAACGGCATATTTTAAGCAACTAATAGATTTCAAAGAGAAAAAAGTGCTATTAAAGAATTACAAGTAGATGGAAATATAACTGATGATGAAAAAGATATCATACAAGAAATTAGAAGATTTTATTCTAAACTGTATGCTAAATCAGAAGAAGGATTATGCGAAAATATTAATTTTTTCCCCAAAACCTTACCCAAATTAACAGAAAATCAGAGGAAGCTATGTGAAGGAAAAATTAACCAGGGAGAGTGTATTGAAATCTTAAAAGAAATGCAGTTAAATAAATCCCCAGGAAATGACGGATTAAATGTAGAATTTTATATTACATTCTGGCATGTAGTTGGTGACTTAGTTCTTAAGGCATTTAACGATACCATGAAATTCAAGGAATTGTCGCCTTCTCAAAAACAAGCAATCATAACGCTTATACATAAGGATGGTAAAGACCCCAAATTCATTAGTAATTATAGACCTATCTCCTTACTCAACGTAGACTATAAGATTATTACCAAAATACTTTCTAAAAGAATAAAAAAAGCTTTGAATGAAATTGTGTCGGTCGATCAAGTAGGTTATTTAAAAGATAGAAACATCGGTGATGCAATCAGATTAATCAATGATATGATTTTTCATACTTCTTGTTTTAACAAACCAGGGTACCTATTGGCAATAGATTATGAAAAAGCTTTCGACTCGATTTCACATAGTTTTCTTCAGAAAGTGCTCATTTCTTTCGGGTTTGGGCCAATGTTTTGTGAATGGGTTACAATTTTACTTACCAATGCTCAAAGTTGTGTTTTTAATGGGGTAAATCAACCGGATATTTTAAAGTTCAAAGGGTGTAAGACAAGGAGATCCGTTATCTCCATATTTATTTATTTTATGCATAGAATGCTTAACTCACTGCATTAGAAATGATAAGTTGGTAAAAGGTATTTGTTTTGGAGAAACAGAAATAAAGATGATCTTATATGCAGATGACATGTCAATTTTTGTACGAGACATAAACTCGATTAATAGAATAGAGGTAATCATGGAAAATTTTAGGAAAATATCAGGACTAAAGATTAATGGAAATAAAACATTCATTTTACCCTTAGGATCTTCTGTTGGCTCTGCGAATGTGTATCCTTTTGGAAAGGAGGCACACATTTTAAAAATACTCGGTATATATTTTACATTAGATCCCAATGTGGCGGAAGAGATGAATTACAAAGAAATATTAAGCAAAATAAAGAAATTGTTAAATTGGTGGAAACAAAGAGATCTAACTTTGATAGGAAAAATTCATTTACTGAAAACATACGCATATTCAAAACTAATCTATGTAAGCTCTTTGACTCCAGTGCCTGAATGGGTTATAAAAGAAATTGATGAGATCTGTTTTAATTTTCTATGGCGAGGTAAAGACAAAATTAAAAAAAGTACGATGTATTTTGATTACAAGCAAGGAGGATTAAAATGCTCAACTTTCAACTTTTTGTGAAAGTACAAAAGTGATGTGGATTAAAAGACTTGTAACAGGAAACCAGAGAGTTAAATGGAAAAATTATTTCAAATTTTTAATGAGACCTTTCGGAGGAAATCTTATTTTTTACTGTAACTATTTACCTAACAAGATCGATATACAATTACCAAAATACTATCGGGATTTAATAAACATTTGGTTAGATATGAATGATTTTATTAAAAAGATACAACTCACAAAGGGAATGAAATTTTTTAAATAATAGGTTTATACACAATAGTGGAAAAACATACTTCAATGAAAATCTTTTCTTAAAAAATACTTATAGATTGTACCATATTATAGATGGAAAAGGAACATTAAAGTCGGAAACTTATTTCAGATGTATGGGACTAGAGGAAGAGGAAATATCAATGCTTAAAGAAATCTATGGTAATATACCTAAGGAATGGAAAATCGAATTAACAAAGAGGCAAATTTCATTTCATGATCTAAAAATAGAATTTATGTTCACAAAAAAAACATTCCAATTTGAATCGGTTTGTTCGAAAAATCTGTACAGGGCATGCATACAAAAATGCAAGACGTCCCTGTCAGTTTTCAGAATTTACATTCATCATACAATCTGTCGGTTAAAGAAATTGAAAAGGTTTTTGTCCGACCAAGAATTAGTACTTTAGATAATAAACTAAGAGAATTTCAATTCAAATTGCTTTATAAAATTGTTTATGTCAATCGTTATTTATACAGGTTTCAATTCATATTAAGTGATAAATGCTCATTTTGTGGAAAAGAAGAGGAAACATATAGGCACATATTTTTTGAATGCGAAATGGTGAGAAAATTATGGGATCAATGTAGTGATAGTTTGGATATTCCAATCCTTAAAGATATGAGCTGGAAGGAAGTTCACATTGGATTAGACGAAATAACCGAAGATAGGCAAATGATTAATCACGTGGTTTTATTAATTAAATATTTGATATTTATTAGTAGGAAAAAAAAGAAGCCTCCAAGTATTGAAGAAATAAGAGAGAAAATATTCAAAAGTAAACAGGAAGAAAGAAAGAGTGCTACTGAACGAAATACGTTGACGCTCCACTATAAAAAATGGGAACATCTCAAGGTAAACATGGATAATATGCAAGAAAATGCAAGGGATGAGGAAAGGGGGCTGCCCGGTTCACAGCTGTGTGTGATTGACCGGTCTCGACTGCCATAGACTGCCCACGTCTTCTTGTATCGTTTTTTTGTTGTTTTTTTTTGTTTTTTTTTGTTTGTTTGTTTGTTTGTTTGTTTGTTTGTTTTTTTTTTTTTCTGTTTTTGTTTTGTGTTTGTTGTTGTTGGTTTTGTTTTTAACGGGGGTAGGGATATAACAAACTTTATTCATTCGATATAACTAAGTTGATTGTAGTCTGTATTTTGTTCCAATATGTTATAAATTATAATATGTAATAGGGATACTAGTACTGCAGAACAAAATATAGAGGGGGGGTTATAACAATATTAATTCATTCAATATAATTGAGATTACTGTATTTTGTACTCTGTAATTGGTTTCAAATATGTTATATATTACAATTTGTATGAATT